>JAVIAB010000092.1:10552402-10725866 GCA_032433765.1 Megaustenia siamemsis
CCAAATGGCGTAATAAAAAATCACCGTCTGAAATGATGGCATATATGAAAGACCGGGTGATGCGGAGAGAGATGATCGCCTATGCCAACCGGCATGGCACCTGATGAGGTATGAATCTTTGAAAGTCTTGTCCTTTTGACCGACTGATTGCTAATCTGTCTATCCATCTATCTAATCTATCTGTCCATCAATAAGTCTACTTACCACCGATCTCTTCATATGAATGCATGTCTAATATATATGTCTGCAGGTATGTCAGTCTTTTTATTTAATTATTTTGTTATTGTGACATTTTAACAATTATTTATTTAATTTTATTAAATATTAAAATATATTACATGTTTAGACATTTTTAAAAAATGTTTCTTAGTTTGTCTGTAAAACTAATAACCTGCTGAATGTTCATATGTCCGTCTGTATGTGTGATTAAAATGTCTGTCTGTATCTTTCTTCAAATATGTGTATGTCTCCTTAATAATCTCCCTGATTGAAAAGACTTTCTGTATCTTTGGCTATCTGTTTTTTATTTAGTCTGATTGCCCACCTATCTCATTGTCTGCTTGAGAGTCCACCTCCTTGTAAGACCCTCTTTCTACTTTATTTATATTTAAAAAAATATTTTATTGACCCTAACCTTATTTACAATTGTTTGTCTCTTGTCATTTTCTTAATTTACTTAATCTCAATTTTGTTCCCCTATTTTTAATTGCTTCTATTTAGTTTGAACACTTTCCTTGTGTCTAAACATGCCTTTTTCCATATTCCCCAATTTTTCTTTCTATAAAATTTGACCATTTCATCTTTCCTATATCTAATATAGAATATTTATTGCTGTAATCTATATTTAACAGTGTTTCGTTGACTACAATCTTTCTATAATTTGGGAAGTACAGCTTATAAATTACTTCTGGAATGTTCACCACTGAGCCAAGTCTCTCACTCCATCCACGACCTGTTGCGTCACATCACCACTTTCAATAATAAACTTCGATTTAGCTAAAGTCCTTGAGCTGAGCTAACGAAAGAAAGAACAGTCTGCCGGAAATATGACCGCATTGATAAGGCTCGCAATATCTGCTTAACGTGGCACTTGCCTGATTTGCATCGGTAAATATTCCACGAATTTAGAAGCATAAATGTAGAAATTCCGTTTGCAAAGGCCAATCTAGAATATAGAGAGCAGTTTTTATTACAAGGAGTATTCTTTATGAGTAAACCTTCGGAACATTCTTGAAAACAAAAAAAAAACGAAAACTATCTCTACGACACATAGTACCATTGCTGGTGTATGTCGGGGCCCTCACGATGGAACAAAAGGGATAAAGGCCGCTTGGTCAAAGGCGTGGCCACGACGTGTGAAACTCAGGATTTTTATTTTACTGGAGACAAATAGTAATAAATGAATTTAATTATAGAGGGAAACTTCCGAGGCGATAATCAGCGAATCCATTCAGAGGAAGGGGTATGTTTACAGCATTCGGAAAAAGGTGGAGCCGCGATAGCTCAGTGGTTAGTGAACTGGACTACGAAGGACAAGAGGTAACGTTTGTTCCCAACCGACGGCTCCGGGTTCATCCAGCCTTAAATGGGTATTGGATTTTTTAATTGGGGGCCTCGGTAGCCGAGTTGGGAAAACCACCCGACTGGACTACAGACGTTCGGACAACCCGTGTTCGATTCCTGCTGGGAGCAGTGTGAATTGTACTCGTGGTTGGAAAAAAAAATACCCCCACGATCGACCCAGCCGTTGGCAGAAATGGGTACCAGAGTATTACCCTGGGAAGGTGAGGAATGTTGCCTCGCATCTGAGTTTCGATGCTTGAGGCGACACTATACAGAAATTTCCGAACATTTCTGGATAGGCGGCCGAGCACATATGGGTGTAAACTCGCGTGCTAAGACGCCGGTTCAAGTCTCGTACTTTACCTTTACTCGGAAAAAATTATAAATAATCAACAACAAAAATGGACCAAAGCAGGATCGAACCCGTACTCAGTGGCACAGCGCCTTGTCACAAAAAGCCAAACGCTAGGGAACACTGCCACTCAGCTAACTAAGTGGCTGTAAAGATACCTCTTCCTCTGAACTGATTCGTTCTTTTTTATCTCACCCCCGATAGAAAAAAATCCTTTCTGTCTACCGCGGGTTTCCAACACCGTACGCCGGATTTTCAGCCAGCGAAACTTTGGTTTTATGCGTACAGCCAAGCTTATGAATATTCTTTACGAGTATACTTTAGGAGTATTCTTTACATGTATACTATAAGAGTATTCTTTACATGTATACTTTAGGAATTTTCTTTACGTGTTATGGTTATGGAAGGCCCCGGTATCACTGCAAAGGAATTAAAATCCATAATTGCTCAACTGCCCGTGCCAGTGGAATAATCCGAATTACTATTTCATCTCCCAAACAAAGAAAGGTAGCTGTAGTCCCCATCATAGCAGTCTCAGCACACGCTAAAAGACATAAGGCGAAACCTCACAGAAAGTGAATACAGCCATCTGTTCTCCATCATACAATATCATCATTCATCGTAAACAGTCGGAATATCGAAACACGATCAAAAAGATGAAACGCACAGATCACAATGTACATACTAATGAGTTGTAACAAGTAGTAAGGAAGGGTGTTTTGAGCAAGGATTTTAACATTTCGTGCAGGTATCGTGCAGCATTGGCATGTATCGTGCAGCACAATCTCGTCGTGCAGCACATTTTGGGATGTATCGTGCAATCTCGAATTCGTTTATCGCGGGTGGTCGGCGCGGGTGGTCGGTCTTATCTCAAGTGGTCAAGTGGTCGGCCTCGTCTTATCTCAAGTGTGTGGAGACCAGTGGTTCTAAAACTTGTAGGTGTGCTGGCTATGGAGACCTCTAAAACTTGTATGTCAGTCTAAAACTTGCGGGGGGGGGGGTCGTGTTATCATCAATGTGTGATGGCAACAGGAGGCAAAAAAGGCAAAGGGGTGTTAGTAACCAGGTGTTAGCGACACATCCACGTCGATCATCATCGGGCCACATCATCGGGCCACCTCGGTCATCATCGGCGCTGGGGTCGCTGGTCGTCGGCGGTCGCTGGTCGTCTCTGGTCGTCGTCGCTGGTCGGCTCGGGCAACATCATCATGTGTAGTGATTAAATAGTGACGCTCTCTCTCTCTTTTATCATCATCATCATCATCAAGCCACACCCTCAACATCATCCCTTCATGTCTTATCATCACCAAGCCACACAAATTGACACATCATCAGCATGTGCCACCCTCAACAGCATCATCATGTGCCACCCTCAACAACATCATCATCATGTGCCACCCTCAACAACATCATCAGCATGTGCCACCCTCAACAGCATCATCATGTGCCACCCTCAACAACATCGTCATCATGTGCCACCCTCAACAACATCATCATCAAGCCACACCCTCAACTCTCTCTCTCTCTCTCTCTCTCTTTCACGCTAAAGCAAAACAAAAAAGTCGCTCTATATTTCACATATATTTATTAATACAACAAATACACAACACATATGAGAAAATATATATTACTGTCCGATTGATGATAATTTTAAGCGTCTGTGGGCCCCTCGAAGCCGAATTAGCCACGGGGCGAGCAAACGATAAATGATACGATCGTTTATGTGCTGTCTCGATGAAAAAGGCATGAGAATTCTGTTGAGTTTCGCGCCTCGACACTTAAGAAGTGTATAATAAGCACAATATAGACCGCACGTGTTGGTAAACAAATCTTGCAACACCCGCGGGTTGAAGACGAATGGAGCGTGTGAGTTTTGCTCTATAAAGTTTAAAATATCCACATGTCTGGGAGGCAAACCGTAGGAATCGAAATACTCACATTCACCGAGCCCGTTGTAAAAGAGGGCCACCCAATGCTCACCGGGTTCGTGTGCCGGGTCGGTGTTTATGACAAAGGCGGCGGTCGTTGTTGGGTCGATGCTGGGAGGTAAGTGGTTTCGAGGGATGACACTAACAAGGGAACAACGTCGAACGAAAATATCCGACATCAAAAGGTTGTAAATCTCCATCGTGTTTATCTTCTCTATCGCTCAAACGGTGAAGTCTGTTAGAATCTGCCTTGTCTTCGACACCTCGAGCACTGAGTCCAACTCGGCGTAGGCGATGACTTGGAGGGGAGTAGTTGTGGGAGCGGCAAACTTGAGTTCTATCGACAAGGGTCCGCTTGTGGCTAGCTCAAAATGGGAGCCGTCCAGTAGACTAGACGAGAGGTCAAAACCAAATAGACAATATCCGTCCTTGAACTCTCTATAAGCAACGTAAATACAACAAATACACAACACATATGAGAAAATATATATTACTGTCCGATTGGTGATAATTTTAAGCGTCTGGGTTTCCTCCCTCCTGTTTTGGCGGTACTGTCTGTTTGTGTTAAATGTCTATCAAACACAGGGGCGTAGGAAGTTTCATTAGCCTTCACAACACAACCGCCCTCCATTTTGACAAAACCTTGATCAAAGCTGGAATAGGTAATTGGTGACTCAGCTGAAACACCCGGGACATCCATTGTGGCCGCCGGATCTGTCGTCTGATTAACAAGAGCGAGGTTCCCTTGGTTAACAAAAGGAGGGGTCGTGTAGTTGATGAGATTCGGGTTAACAAGAGATGGTGTGTAGTTCTGGTGGCTAACAACAGGCAGCGTGTAGCTGAGGTTAGCATATGCGGTTAAAATGTCTTCTCGCATATCAACTAAAGCGATAAATTCCTCTCTCGATAGTGTTATCCCAGTTCGAGTAAGAAACTTAAAAAAACTCTCACCGCAATATGTCCTTATATTTATCAACGGTCTGTTACGAAAAACACAAACCGAGACTGCCTTAACGCCATCTTTAGACAACGGAACTACAGTCTCATTTCCGCGTGACATAAATATGTGCTGATCACTGGCATCAAACGAAATTGGCGTATTCAAGCTACACGACTCCATAGTCAAAGCAAAAACAAACACAAGCCACCTGGTAACAGACGCTGGTTATCTATGTGTGTACACTACTCGGCTGGGGGTTTTTATACCTGCTACGTTTATCGTAGCGAGGACCATTTATTTATAGTAGCTAACGCAATATGGTATCAGGCGAGGTAATATGTTATCAGGCGAAGTAATACGTTATCAGTCGTGTTGCGACATGTTCCGTGACTTCAGGAAGGGTCCAAACAGGGTGATAGGTGGGAAATATGATGTGTGTGTGAAATAATTTTATATAGGATGTGGTTTTTTAAAATAAGTGTTAATTGAAGAAGTGAAACCTGGCGGGCTGACCTAAATCACTCCTTGTTATTTTTGTGGGTGGTATAATCACTAAAGTTGGTAGCACTTGTGAGGATGGATCCCCGATGGAATCATCCTTTCACAGCTCTGATAGCCGGTCCTACCGGGTGTGGGAAAACGGTATTTGTGCAAAAGTTTATACAGAACCTTCACGAGTTAGCTGTCCCCATACCGGAGGAAGTTATATGGTGTTATGCGGAATGGCAACCGATATACGAGACTATGAGGTCAGTGAGATTTATCGAGGGTCTACCAGACGTCGATAAATTGGAAGGTGGTAAGAAGAGAAGACTGATCGTCATCGATGACTTGATGTCTGAGACGGACGAGAGGGTAACAAAATTATTCACCAAAGGTAGTCATCACAGAGATTATAGTGTGATGTACATTGTTCAAAACCTATTTGGAAAAAATAAGAACATCGAACCATAAGTCTCAATACGCACTATTTAGTCCTTTTCAAGAACCCGAGAGATGGGAGTCAAATTATGAATCTGGGTAAACAAATGTACCCAGGACAGGCGGGGTACCTCCAAGATAGTTTTAAGGACGCGACAGCGTCTCCTCACGGTTATTTGCTGATCGATCTTCGTCAGGACACACCTGATAATCTTAGGGTGAGAACAAAAATATTCCCAGGGGAGAGACAAATCGTCTACGTACCAAAGTAGAGAATCATGTGTGATGAATCACTTAGACGGTACGGTGAAATATTGAAATGTATGCGCGCCGCCTCGCCGAGCGGTTTAAGAACCATATTAAAAACAGCCTCTCCCAAACTCATTAACTTTTTGTGCGAGTGTTGTCATAACATATTAAAAGGTAATGTTAGACTCACGCAGCGAAAGAAGTGCGAGCTACGTCGACACAAGCACAAGTTGAGACTTCTCACTAAAAAGAAACCGAATCTTAAGCGGCGGAAAGAGATTCTACAAACCGGTGGGTTCATAGGGGCTTTGCTCCGTCCTATATTAAGTATTCTCGGGGGCGTACTAGGTGCATAACAATGGCCAAAAAAATGATATTGATGGATCCTCGATTCCTCGAGGGTCTTACACAGACTACTAACCCGTCGTATAGCCCTCCCGAGGCAATCGGTGACAACTTGAGAGATTTAGATGATGAAATGCAACGTATCCTATTCCGAGATGATTTAGCACCCGCCGATAAGGCCAGAGTGTACCAACGTGCCCTGCATCAATATTTAACTAGATTGGAGCAGTATAAACGTCGCTCATTGGGTTCGGTCGATCTCATTCAACACAACACGACAACAGAAAAAAACACATTCCCCACCACCACCACCAATCGAAGTATCACCAGCGCACACCGAAACACCACCAACACCACCAGCAGCCGAAACCCCAAATCTAGGTAATGAAACCACTCCACCCGTAACCACGTATAAACTGAGACCTAAAAAAAGAAAGAGCGGAATCCCAACACCAAAATAGGAACGGTGGAGAAAATATTGAGACGTCATTACTTTGACCCTAGTCGACCAGGGGCTTATAGTGGTGCAACGGCCCTGCAACGTAACACCAAACTGGGACTCGCAAAGATCAAACAATGGTTGAGTCACGGCCAGTGCGTTTAATGGCGTTTATTCAGCTAACCCGTTCAATTTTCAACACTTTGGTCTGATTTATATGAACCTGACGGTCGACGGGAAATGCATCTCGGGAAAGCCTCTAACTATGGACTTTGAACGAAATCAATACGCGAGAGCTTTTTTCGGCACAAATCTGGCCATGGGTCTGATTGGTAAAGACGCCGGGAATAACGTTGCTTATAGAGAGTTCAAGGACGGATATTGTCTATTTGGTTTTGACCTCTCGTCTAGTCTACTGGACGGCTCCCATTTTGAGCTAGCCACAAGCGGACCCTTGTCGATAGAACTCAAGTTTGCCGCTCCCACAACTACTCCCCTCCAAGTCATCGCCTACGCCGAGTTGGACTCAGTGCTCGAGGTGTCGAAGACAAGGCAGATTCTAACAGACTTCACCGTTTAAGCGAGAGAGAAGATGAACACGATGGAGATTTACAACCTTTTGATGTCGGATATTTTCGTTCGGCGTTGTTCCCTTGTTAGTGTCATTCCACGAAACCACTTACCTCCCAGCATCGACCCAACGGCGACCGCAGCCTTTGTCATAAACATCGACCCGGCACACGAACCCGGTGAGCATTGGGTGGCCCTCTTTTACAACGGGCTCGGTGAATGTGAGTATTTCGATTCCTACGGCTTGCCTCCCAGACATGTGGATATTTTAAACTTTATAGAGCAAAACTCACACGCTCCATTCGTCTACAACCCGCGGGTGTTGCAAGATTTGTTTACCAACAGGTGCGGTCTATATTGTGCTTATTATATACTTCTTAAGTGTCGAGGCGCGAAACTTAACAGAATTCTCATGCCTTTTTCAGCGAGACAGCACATAAACGATCGTATTATTTATCGTTTGCTCGCCCCGTGGCTAATTCGGCTTCGAGGGGCCCACGGACGCTTAAAATTATCACCAATCGGACAGTAATATATATTTTCTCATATGTGTCGTGTATTTGTTGTATTAATAAATATATGTGAAATATAGAGCGACTTTTTTGTTTTGCTTTAGCGTGAAAGAGAGAGAGAGAGAGAGTTGAGGGTGTGGCTTGATGATGATGTTGTTGAGGGTGGCACATGATGTTGATGTTGTTGAGGGTGGTACATGATGATGCTATTGAGGGTGGCACATGCTGATGATGTGTCAATTTGTGTAGCTTGGTGATGATGATGGTGGTGTTGTTGAGGGTGTGGCTTGATGATGATGGTGGCACATGATGATGATGTGTCAATTTGTGTAGCTTGGTGATGATGATGGTGTTGTTGAGGGTGTGGCTTAATGATGATGGTGATGATGATGATGTGTCAATTTGTGTAGCTTGGTGATGATGATGGTGTTGTTGAGGGTGTGGCTTGATGATGATGATGATAAGAGAGAGAGAGCGTCACTATTTAATCACTACACATGATGATGTTGCCCGAGCCGACCAGCGACGACGACCAGCGACGACCATTAATCACTACACATGATGATGTTGCCCGAGCCGACCAGCGACGACGACGACCAGCGACGACCAGCGACCGCCGACCAGCGCCGATGATGATGACCGAGGTGGCCCAATGATGATCGACGTGGCACTAACACCCCTTTGCCTTTTTTTGCCTCCTGTTGCCATCACATGATAACACGACCCCCCGCAAGTTTTAGACTGACATACAAGTTTTAGAACCACTGGTCTCCATATTTGCCTCCTGTTGCCATCACACATTGATGATAACACGACCCCCCGCAAGTTTTAGACTGACATACAAGTTTTAGAGGTCTCCATAGCCAGCACACCTACAAGTTTTAGAACCACTGGTCTCCACACACTTGAGATAAGACGAGACCGACCACTTGACCACTTGAGATAAGACCGACCACCCGCGCCGACCACCCGCGATAAACGAGGTCACCTGAGATTGCACGATACATGCCAAAATGTGCTGCACGACGAGATTGTGCTGCACGATACATGCCAATGCTGCACGATACCTGCACGAAATGTTAAAATCCTTGCTCAAAACACCCTTCCTTACTACTGTAACATGTAAATACTTGGCGTCAAAAAAAATTCCAATGATGGCATTGGAACAGCACTCAATGTGTTGACGTAAACCGCATATCAACTCTAGACAAGGGAAGGTCGCATTCACAAACTTGTACCTGACAAAGAAGAGCCTTGATGTGTGTACGACTTTGCATAATCGGCAAAATTTGTTAAGTGGATCATCAGATTGACTTTAACGCAGAAATTGCGTGGAAAGACCGAAATCAATCAGTCCCCAAATGCAATTTCTGCAGCGGTCCAGAGAACATGCACAGCGTTCCACCATGTTGGAAACTGAAGTCTCTTTAGGAATATTCTTTACGTGTTATTGGTTATTGGTTATGGAAGGCCTCGGTATCACTGCAAACGAATTAAAATCCATACTAATCTTTACGTGTATTATGTGTCAACTTTTCCAGAGTTTACTTTTCCGAAGGCAATAGAAATCAAGGAACACAGAGTGAACAGTATGACAAGCCATCTTAAATTTTAAATACACTGGAAGTCTTTGACCTCTACCTCTCCTGTATATCGTATCATCATCATCATCATCATCTAATTGTGTTCTTCCCCATCTCCTTCCAATGTTTATTCTACTCATTTTGATTCTCCATCTTCGTCGATTTGATCTTCATCAATACGTTTGGCTACTTATCTTTCACTACTTCCTATTTCTACTATTACTTCAGTTTCATCATTCTATTCTATTTATCTTTTTTTTCTATTACACAATTAAAGTATCTTGTTCTACTTATATGTATACTTTAGAAGCATTCTTTAAGTGTATACTTTAGAAGCACTCTTTTGGTGTATACTTTATGAGTAATCTATACGTGTATACTTTAGGAGCATTCCTTAAGTGTAAACTGTAGGAGAATTCATTAAGTGTATACTTTAGGAGCATTCCTTAAGTGTATACTTTAGGAGCATTCATTAAGTGTAAATTTTAGGAGCATTAATTAAGTGTATACTTTAGGAGCATTCCTTAAGTGTAAACTTTAGGATCATTTCTTAAGTGTAAACTTTAGGAGCATTCATTAAGTGTATGCTTTAGGAGCATTCCTTAAGTGTATACTTTAGGATCATTCCTTAAGTGTAAAGTTTAGGAGCATTCCTTAAGTGTATACTTTAGGAGCATTCCTTAAGTGTAAACTTTAGGAGCATTCCTTAAGTGTAAAGTTTAGGAACATTCCTTAAGTGTATACTTTAGGAGCATTCCTTAAGTGTATACTTTAGGATCATTCCTTAAGTGTATACTTTGGGAGTATTCTATTCGTGTATTCTTTTTGAGCATTGTTTACGTGCATACTTTAAGAGTACTGTTTACGTGTATATGATTGATTATGTTTGTATATGAGACATACACTTGGATTTTACTTTTTTTTACACTTGATTTTAAACATATGTTATACTGTACATCTCAGTATCTTTACCTATTGTAGTTGTCTTAATTCTTACTTCTCTTTCTCATATGAAATAACAGATGCAGTGGAAAAAAGATGACATAGAAGTAGGAAATAAGAAGTAATAAAAGAAAAATAAAAATAATGATGATGGTGACAATGATCATCCAATTGGTAAACAAAACAATTATTAGAGGATATGAAGAATAAATAGTAGGAGATGAATTAGCAGAAAAAGAATGTAATAATTCAGACATAGCAGATGTTTAAACAAAAGAAACCGACGTGGCGAAAGAAAGTGTAGTAGTAGCAAAAGCTGAAGTAATAAAAGTAGATGAAATAGTATCAAATGATGAAACTGATGTAATAGAATAACATATGTAGAATAGAATGCTGAAACTGAAATAATAGAAGATGATAAAGTAGAATAGGATGATGAAACTGAAATAGTAATCATCATCATGTGCCATACCGGTTGGCGTAGGGGATCATGTCCCTCCACAATCTTCTATCTACAGTGCATTGTATCAGTTCTGTTGTTGACTGTTTTCCATGCCATGACACCAAACTATCCAGTATTTTCTCTCTTTGTTGTCCGCGATCTCTCTTTCCTTTTATTTGAAACTGAAATAATAGAAAAAGATTATGTAGAACTAATGATGTAATCGTGTAATAGAAAAAATATAAATAGAATAGGATGATGAAACTGAAGTAATAGAAGAAATATGAGGTAGTGAAAGATAAGTAGCCAAACGTATTGATGAAGATCAAATCGACGAAGATGGAGAATCAAAATTGGTAGAATAAACATTGGAAGGAGATGGGGAAGAACATAACTAGATGATGATGATGATGATGATAAAGAAAACGAGATACAGGAGAGGTAGAGGTCAAAGACTCCCAGTGTATTTAAAATTTAAGATGGCTTGTCATACTCTTCACTCTGTCTTCCTTGATTTCTATTGCCTTCGGTCTTCACTGTTGTCACTGTATTTTTATTTCTACTTTGTCATTGTATATCAGTGAAGAGCTGATTTTAGGCAAAACACATTAGTCAATTGAGAGAAAGTTCCATCAATTCTGCCAAGTGAGAGAAAGTTCCATCAATTCTGCCAAGTGAGAGAAAGTTCCATCAATTCTGCCAAGTGAGAGAAAGTTCCATCAATTCTGCCAAGTGAGAGAAAGTTCCATCTATTCTGCCAAGTGAGAGAAAGTTCCATCTATTCTGCCAAGTGAGAGAAAGTTCCATCTATTCTGCCAAGTGAGAGAAAGTTCCATCAATTCTGCCAAGTGAGAGAAAGTTCCATCAATTCTGCCAAGTGAGAGAAAGTTCCATCAATTCTGCCAAGTGAGAGAAAGTTCCATCAATTCTGCCAAGTGAGAGAAAGTTCCATCAATTCTGCCAAGTGAGAGAAAGTTCCATCTATTCTGCCAAGTGAGAGAAAGTTCCATCTATTCTGCCAAGTGAGAGAAAGTTCCATCAATTCTGCCAAGTGAGAGAAAGTTCCATCAATTCTGCCAAGTGAGAGAAAGTTCCATCAATTCTGCCAAGTAAGAGAAAGTTCCATCAATTCTGCCAAGTGAGAGAAAGTTCCATCAATTCTGCCAAGTGAGAGAAAGTTCCATCAATTCTGCCAAGTGAGAGAAAGTTCCATCAATTCTGCCAAGTGAGAGAAAGTTCCATCAATTCTGCCAAGTGAGAGAAAGTTCCATCAATTCTGCCAAGTGAGAGAAAGTTCCATCAATTCTGCCAAGTGAGAGAAAGTTCCATCAATTCTGCCAAGTGAGAGAAAGTTCCATCAATTCTGCCAAGTGAGAGAAAGTTCCATCAATTCTGCCAAGTGAGAGAAAGTTCCATCAATTCTGCCAAGTGAGAGAAAGTTCCATCAATTCTGCCAGGTTTAAAGCTTTCATTTTCTCGGAGGTAAACTAAACTCTTTACCTGTACACTGCGCGACTACACCAGCACGTGGTCTTCTTTATTACCAGCCCCTTACCGAATTTCCAGGAAAGTCCATAAACACGATGATGACGTTAAACGCAAATTTCTTAAAGGAGGGCCAATGAACCAATCATGTTATTTTGATCTTAGGTCGCTCTATCCTTTCATATTGTTTCCCTTCTATATTTTACCTATTAATTAGCATGCCCTCATTCGTATGTATATATTCCTTATTTTCTTAAGAACTCATTCGAGTTTTTAAAATTTGTTTTCAATAATTAATTCTGTCCAACCAACATCCATAAACCAACAATAAGTTTACAAGACACTGCACATTTACAAGGGACGGCTGTCGCTACAAAACACAGAATTGAAGAAAACGCGAAACAATACTTAATGTACCTCATTAACTAGACGCAAGAAGCGATGTATGAGAATATGCAATGTCTTAACACAATGATACTGAATTTAAAATGCAACTACCGGCTCTGACCAAAAATGGATGTACAAATCAATAAATTAACCGATATTGTTCCGTGTTACTAAGAAAACAAAATGCTCGATGAACAATCATTGTGTGTAGAATCAAAATGTGTGAGAGAACAGAGTTGTATTCATGAATAACGGCAATAAATTTATAAAAGAAAGTTTTATGTTCTGCTGATTCTGATGATAGTGTTCCCTTTTCTTGTAAATCTCTATATAAACAATTTCTTGATATAAATATAGATGGCTATATTTATATAATAATGATAGTAAAACATTTGTTGCACCACTTATATCACCCATTGTTTTTGTAATCTACGTTGGTCTACGCTGTTCTGTGACGGTATTAACAAGAAACTAAGTCAGGGCTCTTCAAACTTGTTTGATTAACGGAGCCCTAACTCTTAACCACAAATCACTGCGGCAGCATCTTATATCAACTATCTTTCTTTACGAAATATAGTACCATTGCTGGTGTATGTTGGGGGGAAACGATAGAACCCGAGGGATAAAGGCCGATTGGTCAAGCAGTCGCCACGGCGTGTGAGACTCGGGCTTTTTATTTCACCCCCGATAGAAAAAGTCCTTTCTGTCTACCGCGGGCTTCGAACACCGTGCGCCGGCGTTACAGCTAGCGGAACAGTGGTTTTAGCCGCACGGCCACGCGCACATCAATCTTATATTAACAACGTAAAAAAAAAATCATATTTTAATAGCATGTTAGCGGCATATTTAACATGTAATGTTGATTGCGAAAGTAAATAAACGTTTTGGGTATAAATGAAATAGATTATTGTTATTTTTGTAATTGAAATTTAAAGAACAACTGAATCAACTTACACTGTGTGTTTGTATCCTGTAACAGTCAATGGGAAAAATGAGCTTGTTTCATCCTCATTAAGTCTTCAAATCTGGGCACAATTTTGGAAATTGCTATTCTAATATCTCTCTCAGCGTCCAAATGTGATCTTTATTTATGTTAGATGGCTGCCAATGCTGAAAACCCGATCTCACATAAGTAGGTAGTCGCAAAAGGAATTAAAACTCGTAGGGCCTTCTTGTCTACTTCTGGCAATGCTTGTTTGATAAAGCTCTAAAATTCTAGTAGTGATGAGGAAGCTAATTTTACTTTCAATGTAGAGTCTGATGAAATATCAAATAATTGTTTCCTTGCTTTTCCCTTCCAGAAAAGAATGAAGTATTTGAAATAGATCTGCTGATTTAGTTGCAGATTTATTTTTTTTTCCCTAAAAAGTAGTTCCTCGCGAAACGTGTTATCTATAAACTGTAGGTAGCAAATGAAGTCAACATCAGCTAGCGAGTGAGGTCAGCAATGTGAATGTCACTGGCTTCGTCCAGCTGAAGAGCAAAATCACCTCGTAGTTTTTTAATCAGCTGGTCATTAACATCGTCAGTCATCTCATGTAGTCGTCAACTAATTGTGTTATCTGACAAGGGAAAATTAACAGTTACTTGGCAGCAGACTCACCTATTGTAACAGATACTATCTCATGCATTTGACAACTATTAGTGTTATATGACAAGGGAAAACTAACAGTTATTTGGCAGTAGACTCACCTATTATAACAGACACTATCTCATGTAATCAGCAACTATTAGTGTTATCTTACAAATCAGACTCACCTATTATAACAGACACTTTTTCATGTATTCGGCAACTATTAGTGTTATCTAACAAAGCAGACTCACCTATTATAACAGACACTATCTAATGTAATCGGCAACTATTAGTGTTATCTTACAAAGCAGACTCACCTATTATAACAGACACTATCTAATGTAATCGGCAACTATTAGTGTTATCTTACAAAGCAGACTCACCTATTATAACAGACACTATCTAATGTAATCGGCAACTATTAGTGTTATCTTACAAAGCAGACTCACCAATTATAACAGACACTATCTCATGTAATCGGCAACTATTAGTGTTATCTTACAAAGCAGACTCACCTATTATAACAGACACTATCTAATGTAATCGGCAACTATTAGTGTTATCTTACAAAGCAGACTCACCTATTATAACAGACATTATCTAATGTAATCGGCAACTATTAGTGTTATCTTACAAAGCAGACTCACCAATTATAACAGACACTATCTCATGTAATCGGCAACTATTAGTGTTATCTTACAAAGCAGACTCACCTATTATAACATACACTATCTTAACTGTGGCTGGTAAGATAAGGACAACGATGTGAGGTTTCTTCCTCTTTGCTACAAGAAAATCTATAGAATAAAAGATGAGGTCTTGAAGCAATCGTAGCTTTTTTGTGAAAATTGCTTTTTGTTGATTCATTCCTTTTTGCTTCTGAGAAAAATATTCACGTGATCGTGTCAGCAAACTACCATGGACTGACTCCAAATGTTTCAATTTACTGGGATGCTTGCACACACCAGAACTTTATAACAAATGTTACATTTTGAGCACTCCTCATGTTCTACACCTGTGGCTTGTAAGTTCGAAAGTCAAATAACCATCATCATACTTACACTTCTTTACCCATCTCAGTTCATCTTTTGAAATGCATGATTCGTCATAGTCCATTTTATATTGCTATTTGCAAATGTATCCATTGTGATTAGAAAACAGAACAGAGACAAGATTTTAATCCAACTGACTTTCATAGCATTCGAGTCGCAGCAGTGAGACACTTGAGTGTCAACGTTCAATATCATGTATCACTGGTGCAATTTGATCCTTATATAAGTGGGTGGCGGGAGAAAGCCCTAAGCCAGACTATCCGGCGCCAGTTATCTTTGATTGGTACCTGCGGCATCCTTTTTAAAACAAAAGGAAATCAACCACTTTGCGACCACAGACATCTGATTTACACTGAATAAAACATGTTTGCCAATTCACAACTTACACCGAATAAAACATGTTTGCAAACTCACAACTTACACCGAATAAAACATGTTTGCCAACTCACAACTTACACTGAATAAAACATGTTTGCCAACTCACAACTTACACTGAATAAAACATGTTTGCCAACTCACAACTTACACCGAATAAAACATGTTTGTCAACTGTCAGTGAAAAGAGGGAAAGAGAGATTTCGGACAATAAAGAGAAAGAATATTAAACAGCTTAACATTGGGGTACACCAACGGCGAGGTTGATAAGTTGCAATGTGGATAGAGGTTTGTGGAGAAACATCGCCGGCATGGCACTTGATGATGATGATAATAATGTCCGCAGAGCCCCTAGCGGGCGCTCATGCTCCACAAAATATATTCAGACACATCCCACTTTTTGACGACATTTTTTTACTTGAACTTGCCATCATCCTGTGCTGATGCGAAGACACAAAGTGAACAACTGCAAGAAGTATTTGACATCATGCAGGAGTTGTCTGGAGACAACATAGATTGATGTAGAAACTAGCAAAGGCTAGGGGCATTGATGTACAACATCGCCAAGTTTGTTCTTCATTTCCTAACTGAAGATATACAAGAAATATTTGACCTGTGGTATACAACACACTTTCATTATAAATGAACAGAAAGCAAGAAATGAGTGATCTTGACAAGATTTTTATGGGAAACATGGCCGTGCTTGAAAACTAGAGGCAACAAGCGGAAATGACTTTCAAGGTGGAAAGGTCAATGATTGATTCAAATGCTCCTGGTTGCGCCTGAAGGCTGAAGGGAAATATGAGAATAATTGGCAGGAGGTATATGTATTGATGTCCATGTTAGAATGCAAGTTCAGAAATGTTGTAAAACATAATGAGAAAGTAAGTAGAAGAATTTTTTGAACATTATGCAAATATAAGTACAAACATGTTGTGAACAATAATGAGAATTTACTTTTAAATTTTGTAGCAGCAAGAATGTAAGTTTGCAATGTTGTAAAGTCAACGGGAATGTAAACTAAATATGTTGTATTAGCAGCAAGAATGTAAGTTTGCAATGTTGTAAAGTCAACGGGAATGTAAACTAAATAATGTTGTATTAGCAGTAAGGATGTAAGTTTGCAATGTTGTAAAGTCAACGGGAATGTAAACTAAATAATGTTGTATTAGCAGCAAGAATCTAAGTTTGCAATGTTGTAAAGTCAACGGGAATGTAAACTAAATAATGTTGTATAAGCAGTAAGGATGTAAGTTTGCAATGTTGTAAAGTCAACGGGAATGTAAACTAAATAATGTTGTATTAGCAGTAAGGATGTAAGTTTGCAATGTTGTAAAGTCAACGGGAATGTAAACTAAATATGTTGTATTAGCAGCAAGAATGTAAGTTAGCAATGTTGTAAAGTCAACGGGAATGTAAACTAAATAATGTTGTATTAGCAGTAAGGATGTAAGTACATCCTTCTGTAAAGGAAAAGATAATATGAGTATAACATGTAATGTTTTAGAGACAATAAAACAACTTTGTGACTCTAGAAAGATTTAAAACAGACTCACAAAATCACTCCCACAAAAAATAGAGATTTGGGAACATGCTTGACAATATCATACCAATGTAAGGTGGTCTAGTGGTGATTATAATTCATCTGATAACGACGAGTGTTTCTCTTCTCTTATTTCTGCAGCAGATTCTCATTCTTGTACAAATATTGCTCGATCAAGTCGTACATCAACGTTCTGTTTTATGTCAACAGTTTTCTTGTTAACTTTCATCTTATCACTACTGACCCACAATTGCATGACGGTTATATAGTTTGCTCTTCTTGAATAAAGAATGTAAAATGAAGGACATGAAAATGAGTACTGAAGAAACAAAAGTAATATTAATATGAAGACAAAAGAGGATTTTAAACATAACTACAGAACATGAAGTTATAAAACAAGCAACAAACTTTAAATATATGGAAACAACATTTTCTCTGAAAAAGTTAAAATTGATAAAGAAATAGAAATCAGATGCAATAAGGCAAACCAAATATTGGGACAGCTATCCCCTTTACTTCAACACAAAACAATACCTATTACCACCAAGAAACATCTTATACAGAGTATATTCATTCCAACATTGTGCTACAAATGCTAAACATGGTCACTTGCGACTAAGCATGAAAGAAAGCTTGTCACCACAGAGATGAGATATTTGAGTTAATCGTATGGAGTAACCGGAAAAGACAGAATTAGAATGGACATTATAAGAGAAAGAGCAGGCATTAAGCCAATTCTAAGTTACATAAAGAAACAAGAAATAAACTGGTTTGCTCATCTAGAAGGAATGCCTTGTGATTTACTGACCATACATAGCATATATTTCAAAAGTAGAAGGGAGAAGAGCAAGTGGCAGACCCAGAGTAGGATGGGCGAGAACATCAAAGAAGCGCTACAACAACATTAATTGACAATGAGTGAAGCGGCCAAAGGTGCGAGATTCATAACTTTATAGAAGCGGCCAAAGGTGCGAGATTCATAACTTTATAGAAGCGGCCAAAGGTGCGAGATTCATAACTTTATAGAAGCGGCCAAAGGTGCGAGATTCATAACTTTATAGAAGCGGCCAAAGGTGCGAGATTCATAACTTTATAGAAGCGGCCAAAGGTGCGAGATTCATAACTTTATAGAAGCGGCCAAAGGTGCGAGATTCATAACTTTATAGAAGCGGCCAAAGGTGCGAGATTCATAACTTTATAGAAGCGGCCAAAGGTGCGAGATTCATAACTATATAGAAGCGGCCAAAGGTGCGAGATTCATAACTTTATAGAAGCGGCCAAAGGTGCGAGATTCATAACTATATAGAAGCGGCCAAAGGTGCGAGATTCATAACTTTATAGAAGCGGCCAAAGGTGCGAGATTGATAACTTTATAGAAGCGTCCAAAGGTGCGAGATTCATATTGAGTTATTGAGTTATTTGCGGGTCATCATCATTGCACTCCGAACATGTCCATAGGTGCTCAGATCCCCTCCTCAGCAATTCCCTCAGTGTCCAGCGACTGACGACTCCAGTTCTATGTTGGTTGATAAGTCTTCTTACACGCCCACCAAGTTTCTCATTTCTGGCTGTGCCCATCTTAACTCCGATTTCCATCATCCGAAGAAGCGACGTTGATCTATGTTTGTCGAAGTCCTGTGCTCTTCCCACATCTCGGAGGGCATTGATGACGTCCGCCCGATCCATCGGTTGCCCGTCCTCAACCACAGCGCAGCTAGCCAACCTGTCCGCCCTCTCATTTCCCCGTACTCCCGCATGTCCAGGGACATAGACAAAGGTGACCTTACGTATTTTGGATTTCTGCAACGACTCTACCCATTGCATGCGTACAAAGCCCGCCTCCACTTTTTTTATCATGCTCATCGAATCACTCAGTATACATGCGTGGATGTAGTCTTGTGACTCTAACCATTTGAATGCCTTGGTCACTGCCATCACCTCCATTGTCATGCTACTCGTGGTCATGGCGTATGCACCACTGTCTTCCTTGGCCATTCTGCCTGCCGAACGTGCTGTAAATGCCCATGCACTTTTTTCGTGTCGTCTTACAGATCCGTCTGTATAGATGACTGCATCTTTCTCATCTGTGTTATCGCAGATGAGACCGTTGACCTCAGCATTAACCACGACTGGGTTCTGTTCCCTACTTTTCCTGTCGAGTGTGACAATACATGAGAAAGTCCCCTTGAATGACGTAGGCACCGGTATCCACTCCTCACCAACGCTGATATTGGTAAGCCCACAGACCTGTTTGATGATATCTTCTGCTCGGCCCACCCATGATTTGCCTCTTTTTAGCCTGGTACCTTTCTCTGTGTTGAGCACGTGGTGCAATGGATGCTCTGTATCTGTACTAATCTTCAGGTATGCTCGTGCTCTCCAGATCTTGATTCTGTGATCCATGGTTGGAAAGTCAAGAAGATACCTCATTGCCACACAGGGAGTGTCCCTCGTACATCCCAGGATAATGCGCATGGCTTCATTTTGTATTTTCTCCAGCCTATCAATTTGAGTCGTACTGACAGTAAGAATGGCCAGGGCATACTCGATTGGTGCGAGGACTAATCCCTGGAACAGAAGAGTAAGTAGCCTCTGCTCGATGTTGGCAGCTGCCATGACCTTCAAGGCGGCTAATCCTTTGCGGGATTTTGTTATCACATGGTCAACGTGGTCCCGAAAACACAGGCTGCGATCAAACTTAACTCCGAGGTATGTCATCAACTTGTCCCTGGTCACCTCATCAGCTCCCATTCGTACTACCGGTGTGGTCGTATTAACGATATGATTGTTAAGGGAGAACCATGAAACTGATGCTTTATTAGGGTTAACCAAGGCACCTGAAACCCCACACCAGGAAGAAATGCGATCGAGTTCGTCTTGCATTGTGGAGGCGATTTCCCGTCTGTCTCTTCCCTGTCGATATACCAGAATATCATCAGCAAAAGTCATAGTTCTTCCCCTCCCATCCAGCTGTTGGGCCGTGATCGTTATTGTGTACACATTAAATAGAACTGGTGACAATGGTGAGCCTTGTGGCAGCCCAGGACAAATGGATGTTGGCTCGGAAGACCAACTTCCACATCTGAGTATCACCTTCCTCTGAAACAGTGCCGCGGCGATCCATCTTATGAGGAAGGGGTTCACCGCCAGTTTGAGAAGCATATGCATGAGATATTCAAATGGTACCCTGTTGTATGCATCCTCTAGATCTATAGCAGCAGCACATGTCTCCTCTCGTCTGTGGAAGCCTTCGAAGACGTCATAGGCAAATACTGCCGCATTGAGCCATGTCTCTTTGTTATATCTATAACCTCCGAGTGTGGATGGGAATACGCGTTTCTGTTCAAGGCGACACGTGAGGACACGGGCAACTATTTTCTCCAGCAGCTTGCCCGCAGTATTCTGCATTGTGATGATTCTGTAGGCACTGATCTGAGAATGGTCCTTGTTTGGCTTCGGTAGCGGTAGTAAGTAGCTGTGTAGCCACTCCTCCTTAATCTGGCCACTCCGAATACTGGCATTAAACTCATTGGCCAGTGTTGTCAAGTCGTCATCAGCTAAATCGCCTATGTCATCATACCGAACACCATCTGGACCAGGAGCAGTGTTGTGTGACCTTTTAAGTGTCGCGCGAATGGTATCGGTTGTGATTGTGAGATCTTCTTCCAGCCCTACATCCTTACACAAATTTGACAAAGATCCCCGTATCCTCATTCTTACAGCCTCATTTCTTTGGTCCGTCTGCTCAATGTAGCGGGCAAGCAGGGCCTTCCCTTTGCTCTCATCAGATTTGTGCCATATCTGGTCTGTGCTCTGAAAGTCTGGTATACCTCTGTGTCGTGGTGTGCCATTCATGCACTGATGAAGGCGCCAGAATGTGGCTAGCGATTTTTCTGAGCACACTTTTTTACAGAAGTCATCCCATTTGGCATCCTTAGCCTGCTTAGCGCATAGTTTAAAGTGCATCATTTTTTTGTCGACCTCTACTTTCAGACGCTTCAAGAGCTCAGGTTGTGTTCCACCATACCTTCTGGCTTTCTGCCATGTCTTGACCGTTTGTCTCTTGCTCCGCCAAGCTTCCTCGACATCTACGTTCCACCAGGGTGGCTGCGTCCATCTCTCCTGCCTCCTACGAGGGGCGCTCTGTTTCCTATGTCTGATTTTGCTAATGACGTCCTGGTCTGTTTTCTCGTAGTTGAATGTGTGGAGCTTTCTTCTCTGGCTCTTATTTCCGCTTTTCTCAATTAGGAGGACACATGGATAGTGATCACTTCCGTGGAACCCCAGTGCACTCCACCTGCAAACCGGTGCGAAGGTGGAAGACATCAGTGCCAGATCTATGACACTATCAGAGTCCCCTGTTCGAGTGGCCATTCTTGTTGCCCTTCCATCATTCAAGCACACTAAATCGGCCGATACCAGTGCGTTCTCTAGGTCTTCTCCCTGCTTGTTGGTTATGACGTTGCCCCACTGGTCTCCTCTAGCATTAAAGTCTCTGCAGAAAATGACATTCTCTTCATCGAACTCGAAGAGATTCTGCCATTTTTGTGTGTTCACCTGCCCATTACAGGCATACACATTAACAATCACGAAATGAACTGGGGTCTGCACCCTAACCGCATGTACCTGCAATTCTGCATTGTTCCACGCAGACATATCAACCTCAGCTGCCACCATATTGTTGCGCACAAGGATGGCCTGCCCAAGGTGTCGTCTATTGTAAAAGCAATGAAAGCCAGGAGTACTTACTGTCCTGTCACCAAGAAGAGTTTCTTGCAAAACCATTATATCGGCGCCGCACAGTAGCTTATCAAGAATGGGCCGTCGTTGATTAATGGACCCACAATTCCAATAAGTAACGCGCACATACTTTAGGCCTAGCCTCTCACACTTTGATAGTTTAGTGCCACCCCTCTTGCCCCGTCGTGTTTTCCTTCTTCGATGATGTAGTTTGGGCTGCATCTGAAAACTTAGGGATGCAGCCCAAAACAGCGAGATTCATAACTTTATAGAAACGGCCAAAGGTGCGAGATTCATAACTTTATAGAAGCGGCCAAAGGTGCCAGATTCATAACTTTATATCTCCATCGTCAAACGAACGGGTCCATGATGAAGTTGAAAAGAAGAAAAATAAGAATATAGTAACCTAAAGATATAAAGCTCAAATTATTTTTGTTCTTTTTAATCATTACAACATCGTTCTTGTTTCTGGGGTCTGTCAAGGGTGCAGGGAGGGGGTCTCTGTTTGTGGCTTGTCATTTAACAAAGACCTAATGATATTTACCTCATTATTTTTATTGACAAATTGGTGCAGAATTAATATTTGTATTTCACCTCTGATGAGGGAAATAATTCGAGGATTATATCTAAAACAATCACTATTGTATTATAAAAGTCAACATTACATCTTGTATGTAACACTGGCCCACCGTAGATAGAACTGCATGTTTACACATCTACCCTAACTCACGCTAGACACATACAATGTCGCTACTATTCTTACGTAGAAAACAGAGCCTGTTCATCATCATCAACATCGAGTGCCGTCTCCGCAGCGAAAGTTGGCTACCCTGGAGCGTCATTCTGCTCTGTCTCTTGCTTTGATGGTGCAGGTTGTCATAGGCTGATTTGTCCATCTTTTGATGTTACTCGTCCATGTTAGTCTTGGTCTGCCTCTGTCTCTTTTACCTTGTATTTTCCTCTCCAAGATTACTTTTAGTAGGATGTTGTGTCTTTTAACTTGGTCCAAAAATCGCATTTGTCTTGTTTGAATTGTGCTTAGTAGTTCTCTTTTCATTTTTAGTTGTTTTAAGACTTCATCGTTTGTTTTCTTTTCTTTCCATCCAATTCAACTATTCTTCTATATATCCACATTTCAAAGGCTTCAATTCTCTATTCTGTTTTCTTGTCTAATGTCCATGTTTCTGCATCATATAGGAATATTGAGAAGATGTAACATTTTGTTATTCTTAGTTTTAGCCCTGGTGTTATTTGTTTTTATGTTAGTATGTTCTTCAGGACATTAAAATTACTTTTTGTCTGTTCAGTGATGCCAAAAACTGAGCCTTATGATATATTTGATGCGAGTGAACAGTGCAGGAAAGACATCCTGACACGAGAGTGACACGAGATTCTGTTAACAGCTAGGCAGAAGTGACTCTCCTCGAATTGTTTTATTTCCTGTGTGAGTAAAGTCGCATGTCCTTGGCATAATCAATCAATGGTTATTTATAGAACATGAAGGATAACCACATGACGTGGCACTAAATCAATAACGAAATTGATTGTCCTCATTAGGACTGGAAATTAAATTGAGATATGATTGTCTAAACCTGTCACCATGATTGTCTAAACCTGTCACAATTTCTTTGAGAACAGAAAACACTGAAAGAAAAAAATAAATATATATAAATTACTATAATGAAAAACGTCATCGAAACGTAGGGCTGCGAGAATAACCTCAGACTTTAACACAGGTAAGATAAATGATGTGTAGATAATGCACCACAACTATACCTTCATAGGGTAAAGTATAAAAACGTAACCCCGTCACGCCAAGTGGCGTATAGGGAATATGGTGTTAGTGACCATACATTTTACAGACCTTCGGCACATGATTTTTGGGGGTAATGTGGTCGGTGTTACGCGTGCCGTTTACTTTCCCAGAAAAAAAATTGATACCCATTTAAGGCAGGGTGAACCGGAAGCCGTCGGTTTGGATCGAACCCTACCTCTTGTCAAGTTCACTAACTAATGAGCTATCGCGGCTCCCTCATGATATTTAATATTGGTCTATAAATATTTCTTCCTATTCTACAGGATATTTAATATTGGTCTATAAATATTTCTTCCTATTCTACAGAATATTTAATATTGGTCTATAAATATTTCTTCCTATTCTACAGGATATTTAATATTGGTCTATAAATATTTCTTCCTATTCTACAGAATATTTAATATTGGTCTATAAATATTTCTTCCTATTCTACAGGATATTTAATATTGGTCTATAAATATTTCTTTCTATTCTACAGGATATTTAATATTGGTCTATAAATATTTCTTCCTATTCTACAGAATATTTAATATTGGTCTATAAATATTTCTTCCTATTCTACAGGATATTTAATATTGGTCTATAAATATTTCTTCCTATTCTACAGGATATTTAATATTGGTCTATAAATATTTCTTCCTATTCTACAGGATATTTAATATTGGTCTATAAATATTTCTTCCTATTCTACAGGATATTTAATATTGGTCTATAAATATTTCTTCCTATTCTACAGGATATTTAATATTGGTCTATAAATATTTCTTCCTATTCTACAGGATATTTAATATTGGTCTATAAATATTTCTTCTTATTCTACAGGATATTTAATATTGGTCTATAAATATTTCTTCCTATTCTACAGGATATTTAATATTGGTCTATAAATATTTCTTCCTATTCTACAGGATATTTAATATTGGTCTATAAATATTTCTTCCTATTCTACAGGATATTTAATATTGGTCTATAAATATTTCTTCCTATTCTACAGGATATTTAATATTGGTCTATAAATATTTCTTTGTTTTTCTTCAGTTTAGATGTATTGCTTCTTATTACACGTAAGATCTCTCTCCCTCCTCTCTCTCTCACTCCATCTCTCTCCCTCTTTCGCTCCCTCTCCCTTCATCTCTCTCACCATCTCTCTTGCGTTCTCACAATGACTAGAGAAATAGTTGCTCTCCTAGATAGTTCTGGTTCACTATAGCTCGTTTCAAATCACGTGCCCAACATCAAAACGCTATTACTCAGTAACCGTTTGTTAAAAACTGTTGAAATTTTCCAAATGTTATTATAATGCAAAAGACCCTTTAAATGTATATTTAACAAATATCTTGCAGCTGCAGTTTTCTTAAAGCGGCGAATTTCTTTGATGTTTGTCAAAATTGAAAATTGTGAACCCCTAAATAATAGAAATTACCGTAGTTGCTGGTCTATGATTAATTTTCACTAAGTAAAGGCGTGGCCGTAATGGGGAAATAACCTAATAAGACAAAACACCGGGAGAATTATTGTCTTCTCAGTTCGAGGACGGACGATAATATCAAGGTATACCTGTATGTCCAATTTTCATAGTTGTGTGGTCCTGAAAAGGACCTTTTGTTGAACTCATTTAAGGTAATATAGGGGCCAGCATTGTGGGGGCTATATACTTTCATTCTGAATCAGGCGAGTCTAAAAAATTAATAACTGTTTGAGGTTGAACATTCCACAAACCATCATTTTTCCAATATTCCTCTTCCTGTTTTAAGACGTGGTCTTCACATTTAGCCCAATAATCTTTGTCTATATTTAATAAAGCGAGATTAGCAAGAGTCTTTACATCGCATATTTTGAATGTTGTATTTTCATCTGCCACTTGTCCTTTTAATTTTGCCCAGATTAGTTCTATTGGATTTAAATGAGCATGGTAAGGTGGCAGCCTCAAACTTATATGACCGTGCTCTTGGATAATCTTATCTATTTGAAAAATCTTTGTCCTTTGTTTTTGCTTTACTAGAGATAGTAATTCAGGTTTTAAGTACATGTTATTAAATTGTATGTGCTCCTTTGTGAGCCATATCTTAATAGCATCTTTTGTACTGGATGACGTCGGGACTTTATCTTCAAGTGCAACAATGCTGTGGTACGCTGCATTGTCCATTATTAGGCAAGATGGTCGATCTAGTGATGGGAGAACAGAATTTTTAATCCAATGTCTAAATATGTGACCATTCATCTCAGAGTGATAATCCCGATTGTCTATGGATTTTGAAAGAAAAATGAGCTCTGCATTCTGTATTAGTCCATGTTGTCGACTACCTGCATGAGCAATTATCAAGCTCTGTCCTTTGCTGCTAGGTATTAATCTCTTAATTTTTCCATCTGATGACTGCCATTCCCTTTGGTTAGTGTGGTGAGCATTGATCCATGTTTCATCCAAGTACACAATATCATAACCTTGCTTGCGCACCTCTTTTACTTCACGTAAGTACTTGCTTCTCATGACTACTATAATGTGGCTTCTCACAGATGATGTTTCGTCCATTGGAATACTTTCTGAATGTAAAGCCTGCAGCTCTCACATTCCTCCATAATGTAGACATTGATATTTCAATACTGTGTTCTTTTTCAGCGATACTTTTAATTTTCTTATTGTAACAGTTTCATTCATACCCAACATTTTGCGAATTTCACTTCTAATAAGTTCACTGTCGAAATTATCCAACATTTTTTATCTTCCTTGTGATTTTGTATATTTTGAACATTGACGGTCACGTGCTTGAATCCAGCGATTAAATGACCGTTTAGATAAATCCAAAATGTGTCTTGTCCTATTCTCAGGATTTTCTAAAGAATGAAATAATCTTCCTCGTTTAGCCTCTTTGCAAAAATAGTCATACATTTTTATTGCGATGTTTTGTAAACTGCAGAATTTCATTTTAAGACTCATGGTGTTATCGTTCCACGTCTTCACCTATGAATGAACGGAAATGGAACACACAATTTCTCGTGTTCTTTACAAGTGTCTAAATGTGTCAAAAAACCATGGGGAAAGCGTGCAAACACGTTAATTTTGCCGTGTATGGATTTTTACTCGCTATTTTTAACTTAAAATACTGTAAACATTAAGTTTTGACTACATCAATGGGTCGTTATAAATTTATATAAATCAAATTTATATTCCATCATTAATAGGACGTTAAGTGGACGTAAATGCGTTGTGTTGCTGTTAGCAGTAAAACAATGATATCTTAGCCTTTCGCCCCAACATATCCGTCTTGAGCACGGGAGTACCGGGTTGTCGTCTTTCTGGATCCATACTCACTTTGCGAAAATAAATTAATTAGTCTGTTACTAGAGGCACCACGAAGAGGTGCAGTAGTGTCTGAATAACTCTGGTTCACCGATCCTGCCGCAAACCATCAGCTATGAGTCGCTGGCAGCTTCAACACTGTTGCTGTCGCGCGCCTTTCCCTCCCCATGTGACAATGTTGTTGCTAGTAAAGTGGTATTTGTTTGTTTTCAATAGTTCCTGAAACTGGTAAGTCTCTATCTTGTTTAAATACAATCATGTGTTTTTATATAATGTTGTTTTTGACGTCTTGGCAGACGTTTGATAGCAAGTAATCATCATTAGTTATGGTTATAGTTAGTCGAAGGTCCCGGTATCACTGCAAACAAATTAAAATTATTAATTAATTAATTAATTAAATAATTAATAAAACAATTAATAAAATAATTAATAAAATAATTAATAAAATAATTAATAAAATCCATAATTGCTCAATCGCCCGTGCCAGTGGAATCATCTGAATTAAAGCTCATCTCAGTGAAAGATTCAAACAAAGAGAGGCAGTTACAGTCTCCATCGTTAGCAGCTACAGCACACCAACAAAAGTCATAAAACTAAGCGGCACCGATAATGGACACAGCTGAACTGTCCTTCATCAAACGATATCATCATTCATCGTAAGAAATCGGAATATTGAAACACGATCCGGGTGAAAAACACAGCTCACGGTGTGCACAGAGCACTAAACTCAGTGACTTGTAATATTAGGAAACTGCAATTTCAGACTGAAATGATTTCTGCCACCTATCCGCTATATTGACCGGAAGTCAATAGTGTGGCAATATAGGTGTGTTTTAGATCGGAACTGTTTTATACTGAGAATCTTCTATCGTGACGCTTTCTCTTTTTTTCCTTATCCTTCCTCATTTGCCTTTCAACGCCGAGGGGAGATATTATTTGCGATCCATGCTCTTCTGTTGGCCTCTGCTGCTATGTTTCCTAGTATTTCTAATATTTCATCAGTCCACCTTTTTCGTGTTAGACCGTTATGTCTGGTGTTCTCGTAACGTTCATTGCAGGCTCGTTGTGTTAGGTATCTTATCACGTGGTCAAACCATTTTATGTGTTATTTCTTTATGTACTCTATAGAGGGAACTACTTCAGTACTTAAATTGTTGATCTGACCTTCTCGGCTGTTTCCTGCCATCCGTCTAATACATTTAAACTCGAAGGTGGCTATCTTTCTTTTAAATTGTTCATGAGTCTAGGCTCCATGTTTGGCATTGGTAGCACAAGTTGGGATACAAATTCCTGGCTTATTCATATCAATATTGGATAGACTGATCTCACCGGAGAAGTGTAGAAGGTGGGGGGGGGGAGGGGGAGGTAAAATAACTGTAGTGCTGCGGTAAAGCTGGTAGCAAGGAGCCAGTGGTGCGGTACATCCTATAAGATTTGATGACAGCTTTACAAAACAGGAACACAACAAAATACTGCCGTATGGGCCTGCATGCGGTCGTCTTAAAAAAAAAGAGAATAAAGACAACAAACAGGAAAGGTGCATTTTAAGTTTCTCGCCTCATCTTTTCTTTCTTTCGTTTTTTTCCTTATCGTTATTCCGAGCTGATATATTGTTGAAATATTATAACAAATAATGGATTATTGTCCAAATAAAATTTATGAAAGAAACAAATTAAGAGGATAATCAACACCGCGACATCTTTGCTGTAAAATGCCTTATTTCCCAACATAAATAGCTGGATAAGGGAGTTCTTATTTTCCTCATTAATATTTAAATCTGAATAGGCTTTCTGTTACATGAAGAACTGCAATAATTAATGTTTGATGTTGTAGCTAATGTAGACGTTTTTGACGGGAAGAAAATAGATCTAGGATCTACATTTCACATGTTCAAAACCTGTTATTACAAAGTAAATCTATCTACAATTTGGATTGAGAATAATAGTGAAACCGTTCTTGGTGCAATGTGCAGTCGATAGACTATACAGTCCCGCTGCAAACTGAAAAAAATAATGAAATTAATTGAGAGAATGTGAGAACAGTTCAGTTTGAAGTGGATGGCTGGAATAATAAAAAAAATGTAACAGTAAAGAGCCCCGTCACGCCAAGTGACGTATAGGGATAATGGTGTTAGTGACCATATTTTTTACAGACCTTCTGCATATCATTTTTGGGGTAATGTGGTTGGTATTACGCCCGTGCAGCTTTACTTTCCCATAAAAAATCCGGTAACCATTTAAGGCTGGGTGAATCCGGAAGCCGTCGGTCAGGATCGAACCCAACTTCTTGCTCTTTGTAGCCCGGTTCACTAACCACTGAGCTACTGCGGCTCCTGAATAGCAGGAATCGTCAGGGAGAGATTGTAGCAATACATAGTTTATGTTTGTATATTTGAGGGGCTATCTTGTGTCGTTTGTTTATAGAATCGGTATTAAGACATCTAGGTTAATACGTAACTTTTCTCTCACATCAGTCTTGCAAAGTATATTATTATGATGTCTACAGCTTCTTTCTTGGACTCACTTTTATTTGATTAATAATTCTCATTGTCGAACTCGCCCAGACCTTCAACAGTCCAACTAACACTAGAGTCTCAAGGAAAGGGAAATAGAATGGATGGAGTTGTATGAAATAATATGAGCCAGAACATGACAGCTTAAACAAACTTAGCAGACATGAGCAGATCAAGATATTCAGACCCAGAACAGGTCACTGTGGCCTCAGAGCCTATCTATACAAAATAGTACTCAGTGACGTTGCAACATGTGACTTCGGAGCAGCCATTCTCCAGAGCATACAAAAACACACAAATATGGCCCACAGAAACAACCCTACATGACAAGCTATGGGGAACCGGTGATGACCTCAAACTTCTTTGTGACCCAGGCTGGTCTACATGTCTAAAATGTATAACGAGAGCTGACCGTTGAAGAAGAAGAGTTCTCATTGTCAAACTCGCCTAAACCAAATCCCGATATCGAGTCACAGAATACCTCCCTCGTATATCTCATTCACCTCTGATATGGTAACTAATATTTACTCTTGGATGGTGACAGATATTGGTTATTACAGAGTCACGGAGATTATCATAGGGTCACAGAGATTATTACAGAGTCACGAAGATTATCATAAAGTCACAGAGATTATTATAGAGTTACGGAGACTATCATAGGGCCACAGTGATTATTACAGTCACGGAGATTATCACAGGGTCACAGAGATTATTACAGTGTCACGGAGATTATCATAGGGTCACAGTGATTATTACAGAATCACGAAGACCGTCATTGGGTCACAGTGATTATTACAGAATCACGGAGATTATCATAGGTTCACAGTGATTATTATAGAGTATCATAGATTATTACGTGGTGATATATTGTTGCAGGGTGAAAGAGATTATTACCAGTTCATAGAGATTATTACAGAGGTACATGGATAATTAGAGTCATATAGATTGTGGGGATTGTTGTTGGATCACAGAGATTATTACACAGTCACCGTGATTATTACAGAGTCACGTGGGTTATTAGAGTCACATTTGAAAATTGAGTCTTCGCTATTTATACTACAGTATCGAACATTCGCAACTTGTCACGTGCTTCCTGCGCCCTGCCATATGTAAAAACTGACGTCACCTCTGCCTGCGATTCGGAAAGTAAATCCCTCGCGCCTCGGTCATGGTCTTTTGTATTTATTCTCAAGGTCATTCAAGGCTATGTCTAAATCAATCTTTATATGGTTCACAGGATTGTCTATGTAACAATCAATTAATATGTCATGGACTAAACACCTGAGAAAGACACAGGTCAAACGGTTTGGATAATCTTAATTAATTAAAGGCTGTTGATAATAACTCAAGCAGACTTTCAACAAAAACTGAACTAAAAATTTTTTTCAGAATTAAACCTGTAAATATGAGCTGTGTTTTCCTGACAGTGAGTGTGTATTTACAAACATATAATATACCGTAAATGTAGACAGGGGTTATTGTAAAGTGTTGGTACATCATTATTGTTTTCTGGCATGTGTGTTGTCATTACTCATGCTGTCCTCGGCAATGTGTCGTGTGCAATCAGCACATACACATAATATCACTCATAGAATTTGACAGAGCACGGCATTTACCTCATACAAATTAATAAAACACAGAAAGGCAAGCGCACACAAGTTAAATATACGTTATAAGGAACGACGAAACAAGGCTACACAAACGTCATAAAGAAAGGATACAACAGCTAATTAAACTTCTTCTTCTTTCTTCCTCATTTGCCTTTCAGCGTCGAGGGGAGATATAATTTGCGGCCTTTTGCTCTTCTCTTCGCCCTGCTGCTGTTATGTTTCCTAGTGCTTCTTATATTCCGTCAATCCATCTTTTTTCGTGGTTGACCTTTGTGTCTGGTGTTTTCGCAACTTTTATTAAAGGCTCATTGTATTGTGTTTTAATCACTCTGCCTTGTCACGTGGTCAAACCAGTTTATTTATATAGTAAAGTAAAGTACACCCGTCCCGCCAAGTGGCGTATAGGGAAATATGGTGTTAGTGACCCTATATTTTACAGACCTTCAGCACATGATTTTTGGCGTAATGTGGTCGGTATTACGCCCGTGCTGCTTTACTTTCCCAGAAAGAAATCCGGTACCCATTTAAGGCGGGGTGAACCTGGAAGCCGTCGATTGGGATCGAACCCTACCCCTTGTCCTTTGTAGTCCAGTTCACTAACCACTGAGCTATTGCGGCTATTTTATTTATATATTTTCATTTATTATTCATTATAGTTTTTTTTTTTAATATATTCGGGGTGGGGGCTATTCCTAGCTTTTTTCTCAGTTCTTCATTTCTGATCTTGTCTCTCAGGTTATTTCCTGTCATTCGTCTAACACATTTCATCTAAGTAGATGTTATTTTTCTTATTGTTCCTGTACCTATGGTCCAGGTCTGGCATTGGTAGCATAACGTTGGCATAAAGATTGTATTGTAAGGGGCCCGTTTTGCCTCTAGAGTTATTTCCTTGTTGGACAATAGTGGTGATAGCTGGCCAATGATTTGACAAGCTTTGTTGCATCTTCAGTCTATCTCTGCTGTTTGTGAATTTCGTTTGTCACTAGACTTTCTAGGTATTTGAAATCCTCTACTAAGTAAACGTCATAATGAAGGGATAAACAGCTACATAAACGGCATAAAGAAATGATATAACAGCTATATCATCATCATCGAGTGCCGTCTCCGCAGCGAAGGTTGGCTACCATGGAGCGCCATTCTGCTCTGTCTCTTGCTTTGATGGTGCAGGTTGTCAGAGGCTGATTTGTCCATCTTTTGATGTTACTCGTCCATGTTAGTCTTGGTCTGCCTCTGCCTCATTTACCTTGTATTTTCCCCGACAGGATTAATTTTAGTAGGCTGTTGTGTCTTTTAACATGGCCCAAAAATCGCATTTGTCTTGTTTGAGTTGTGCTTAGTGGTTCTCTTTTTTTTATTTTTAGTTGCTTTAAGACTTCATCGTTTGTTTTCTTTTCCTTCAATCCAATTGTACCTATTTTTCTATATATCAACATTTCAAAGGCAAGAACATTTTCTGTTCTGTTTTCTTGTCTAATGTCCATGTTTCTGCACCATTTAGGAATATTGAGAAGACATAACATTTTGCTATTCTTAGTTTTAGCCCTGGTGTTATTTGTTTTGACGTTAGTATGTTCTTCATGACATTAAAATTACTTTTTGCCATTCCTATTCTTTTGTTTATTTCAGTTGTACATTTTCAATCACTGGTTATAGTATGTCCAAGGTAGTTGTAGTTCTGAACTGTCTCCAGGTCTATTCCTTCAATTTTGAGATGCACTTGTGGGTTTTGAGTATTTTCTTTGTTTATGATCATAGTTTTAGTCTTTTTGATATTCATATCTAGTCCATATTTTTTGCTTGTCCTGTTTATTTCATTACGTAATTAAAGTAACAGCTACACACAAGTTATAAAGAAAGAATTAAAAAAAACTACTAAAGTTATAAAGAAAAAAATTTCAGAAAGAAATGATGCAACAACTACATAAATGTTGTGAAGAAAGGATACGGAAGCTACATATAAGTAAAAAAAAAAAAATTAAAAATGTCAAAAAGAAAGTTTGCAAAAGCTTTATAGACGTCATAAAGTTAACACATAATAGCCACACTAGTGTCAGTAAGGCAGAAACACACAAAAATTGAACAAATTTCACTTCAAAAAGGCAAACACACGAATATAACACAGACTTCAAAAAGGCATACACACGAATATAACACAGACTTCAAAAAGGCATACACACGAATATAACACAGACTTCAGAAAGGCAGACAAAGGAATACAACATTGACTTCAGAAAGGCATACACACGAATATAACACAGACTTCAAAAAGGCATACACACGAATATAACACAGACTTCAAAAGGCATACACACGAATATAACACAGACTTCAGAAAGGCAGACACACGAATATAACACAGACTTCAGAAAGGCAGACAAAGGAATACAACATAGACTTCAGAAAGGCAAACACATGAATATAACACAGACTTCAGAAAGGCAGACAAAGGAATATAACACAGACTTCAGAAAGGAAGACACACGAATATAACACATACTTCAGAAAGGAAGACACACGAATATAACACAGACTTCAGAAAGGCAGACTCACGAATATAACACAGACTTCAGAAAGGCAGACACACGAATGCAACACAGACTTCAGAAAGGCAGACACACGAATAAAACAATTACTTCGGAAAGGCATACACACACATATAACACAGATTTCAGAAAGGCAGCCACACGAAGGCAACGCAGACTTCAGAAAGGCAAACACATGAATACAACACAGACTTCAGAAAGAAAAACACACAAAGGCAACACAGACTTTAGAAAGACCACACAAATGCAACACAGACTTCAGAAAGAAAAACACACAAAGGCAACACAGACTTTAGAAAGACCACACAAATACAACACAGACTTCAGAAAGAAAAACACACAAAGGCAACACAGACTTTAGAAAGACACACACAAATGCAACACAGACTTCAGAAATGTAAACACACAAAAGGAATTTAAACTTCAGAAAGGCACACACGCACTAGCCACATATATCATCCCCACGAGACACTGACCTCTCTCTATAATTGGCGGCAGTGAGCACATAAGCGTAAATCACGGCCCGTCGGACCTGGTCAAGCGAGCTTGTGCACTCGGATAAATCCCTCATCCAACTCTCCCTATGACTCACACACTTCAGTTCCAAAACCCCACCCACAGATATAACATTTCATAGAGACACTCTCCGTCTACGTATTAAAATAAACAAATTTCCTGTTAAGTATTCAAACGCTGAAAATAAAAGTACTAATTTCCGATACAACTTCTGACAACACATACATTTTGGAACGTTTTCCGTGTCTCTACAACTCTGTTAAAACTAGGTATCTGTAGATGAATTCGATCGATATATAAGAGAGCTGAAGGTCGATGTAGCACTGTTGGTTAACGTGCTCCGTGATATGGGCAGCCACACGTGTTGTTTCACATCCAATCTTTGGGATCCCACGGGTACGGTCCAAAATAGGGAGAATGTGAAAAGGAAGCATATTATTAGAATCAAGAAGAAGCCATGTTCATTTTCAGGTTATGTAATGATGATGAAATATGTGGAATATATGGTTATAATTGAAGAAACTGAAGGAAGAAATACTAGAGAAACAGAATATACGTTTGTAGCGAATAATTTCATGGGAAGTGGCGATGTCTTTCACGCATGTGTACTAACTATAGCATAGAGTTACGAACACAACTAGGTAAAATAGATTGTGTATCTGTATTTTCCTATTACGACAAGTATTTCCCATAGGGCTGAATACTGTTCGTAATCCTATGTTATAGTCATGAGTACACATGTGATCGTAATCCTATGTTATAGTCATGAGTACACATGCGTGAAAGACATCACTAGCATTTGGTTCTCGTAACAAGGCGCTGTAACAAGGAGTACGGGTTCGATCCCGCTTCGGACCGTCAATTGTTCTTTGTTTTTTGTTTTTTTTCCTGTTGCTGATTATTTTGTGATTTTTTATTTTTGAGTGCTGTAAACATACCTCTTCCCTTGAAATGATTCGCTGATCTATCACTTCGGAAGTTTCCCTCTATAATGATATTCATTTATTATTATTTATGTCCAGTCTGTAAAGTTGTAGACATTTTGATAGAAAGGCTTAGTATGAAGTAAAACAAAATAAAACTACAGCATTTTCTCATTACTGACCTATACCGGGGGACTTATAGGACCGATGAATAAAGGCCGCTTGTCCTATGCAGTTACGCCTGGGGTTCGGGTTTTAGTTTTTATTTAACACCGATATAATTCTACCGGGACTCAAACCCGCTTTCTCCTAATTTGGAGCTCGACAAATTAGTGATTCGGACACTGGTTCTCCTAAGAGGTAAGAACAACATAAATGTAAGAACAACATATATGTAAGAACAACATAAATGTAAGAACAACATAAATGTAAGAACAACATAAATGAAAACAATTTTCGAAACAGAAATTTGCATTGTGACATAGTCTCCAACGTCAGAAATACACGTTTGTTGATGTTGATGAGTACGCTCTCCTGTTATAATCATGTGATCAACCCATAATCGTATTGAAGGAGACATAGAAACTAAACGAAAAACGGGACAAAAATGAGAAAGTAAACATTTAGAATATTTATTTTCTCCTAGTATATCCTGAGAATCTCATCATGAGAAGAGGAAGGTTCGAATACTTGGTTACAACTGGCAAAATAAAAGGAAAGAGAGATCGCGGACGACAAAGAGTGAAAGTACTGGATAGCTTGGTGTCATGGCATGAAAAACGGTCAACAACAGAACTCATACGACTGTGGATAGAAGATTGTGGAAGGACAAGATCGCCAACGCCAACCGGTACGGCACATGATGATGATGATGTGTATATCCTGATCTCAGTTTTGGAAAGTTTGAGTGCCTAGTACTATCGGACACTGATGAGACTATTATCCTCAACCCCTGCTTATTCACAAGCCAGTAGTGTTGTTTTCTGTTATGAGTTGCTGCCCTTTAGCTTCTTCCGAACCATTCAGTAACTAACAGAGTTGAAGTTAGTTGTGTCCTCTGTATTCAACAGCAGGTACTATGGTTCGTTAGCTGAGTGGCAGTGTTCCCTAGCGTTTGGCTTTTCGTGGCAAGGCGCTGTGCCACTGAGTACGGGTTCGATCCTGCTTTGGTCCATATTTTTTACTGTTGTTGATTATTTGTCATTTTTTTCCGAGTGCTGTAAACATACCTCTTCCTCTGAATTGATTCGGTAAAGGGTACCTGTCCTTGGTACCTGTCCAATGTTAGGGAAAGAAGGATACAAAATCGACGCATAAACAGTTCAGCATGGAGCGAGGACAGCAGTTGAATTTACAACTAACATTAAAGACCAGAATATGAGCAGGTACATGATCGCCTAATCTCACTCGGTGTTGAAGTGCGGTTGCAAGTCTCCATAAAATTGTATTTCATATTTATTGTTTATTTTACAGTATCCACTAATGTCTGGTCGAAAGTATTTGCTAATCTTTTATTGTACAGTATCCACTAATGTCTGGTCGAAAGTATTTGCTAATCTTTTATTGTACAGTATCCACTAATGTCTGTCAGAAAGTATTTTATGATTTTCTGTTGTACAGTATCCACTAATGTCTGTCAGAAAGTATTTGCTAATCTTTTATTGTACAGTATCCACTAATGTCTGGTCGAAAGTATTTGCTAATCTTTTATTGTACAGTATCCACTAATGTCTGTCAGAAAGTATTTTATGATTTTCTGTTGTACAGTGTCCACTAATGTCTGTCAGAAAGTATTTTATGATTTTCTGTTGTACAGTGTCCACTAATGTATGTCAGAAAGTATTTCATGATTTTCTGTTGTACAGTATCCACTAATGTCTATCATAAAGTATATATTGATCTTATGTTTTACAGTATCCTCTAATGTTAGCCAGATACATGCTGATATTCTGTTTTATAGTATCCATCTATTATGTGAGCCTGAAAGTATATGCTTATCATGAATTATTATTGTTTCAGGTGTTTGATGCCATTGTGGTGATAGTGTCTTTCACACTTGACATCGTTTTCAGCTTCGTCTCGGTCGAGAGCGCTGCCAAAGATGCAGCAGGTCTTATGGTAATCCTTCGACTTTGGAGAGTAACAAGGATCATAAACGGTGAGTTCTTGTGTTTGTCCATAGAGCCGGCATCTTTGTGCTCTACAGATAAGATGTTCATTATCTGTATCTTGACCACTTGGGAATATCTCGTCACAGTACACAAAGTGCGCCACACGTGCCTTCTTGAAGTAACACTTATTTCAGCTGTTTAGTATCCATTTTTGCCAATAGAAACAAGAAAAAGTTCTTAAATGTTATGTAGAGCCAGTCTTAACATATGGATGTGAATCATGGACAATAGGACAACAGACAAGAAAATCACTGGAGTCTGTAGAAATGTGGTTTTACAGTAGAGTGTTGAGAATACAATGGACAGCTAAGAAGAGTAATGAATTTGTTCTGAAAGAGGTGAAAGCAAAAAGAGAGCTAATTTCCAATATTAGGAAGAAACAATCATCATTTTTTGGCCATGTAATGAGAAGAGAACAACTGGAATATATTGTAACAACTGGAAAAATTGAGGGACGAAGAGATAGAAGGAAGCAAAGAGAGAGAATACCAGACAGCTTAAGAGAATGGCTTGGCAGAAAGTCAAAAACAGAAATGATAAAGAACTGTCGAGATTGAAAGTTGTGGAGAGACATGATCACCTAAGCCAGTAGGCCCTGTACTTGATGATGATGAGTACCTTCTTGGTGTAACATAATTATTGATGTTGAGAAATGTCTTGGAGTAAAAAAATTATTGATGTTGAGAAATGTCTTGGAGTAACAAAATTATTGGTGTTGAGAAATGTCTTGGAGTAACATAATTATTGGTGTTGAGAAATGTCTTGGAGTAACATAATTATTGATGTTGAGAAATGTCTTGGAGTAACATAATTATTGATGTTGAGAAATGTCTTGGAGTAACATAATTATTGATGTTGAGAAATGTCTTGGAGTAACATAATTCTTCATCTTCTTCTTCCTGGTCTTCTTTCCTTCCTCATCTGTCTTTCAGCGTCGATGGGAGATATAATTTGCGGTCGTTTGCTCTTCTGTTCGCCTCTGCTGCTGTTATGTTTCCTAGTGCTTCTAATATTCCATCGATCAATCTTTTTCGTGGTCGACCCTTGGGTCTGGTGTTCTCATAATGTTTGTTGAAGGCTCGTTGTGTTGTGTTTTGATCTTTCTGCCTTGTCACGTGGTCAAACCATTTTATATATATATTCTATGGCGGGCGCTATTCCTAGCTTTTTTCTCTGTTCTTCATTTCTGATCTTATCTCTCAGACTGTTTCCTGTCATTCGTCAACACATTTCATCCCAGTAGATGTTATTTTACTTATTGTTCTTGCATCTAGGGTCCAGGTCTGGCATTGGTAGCACAACGTTGGGATGGCGGTGTCATTGGGACATAATTACTGATGTTGAGAAATGTCTTGGAGTGACAGAATAAGTGATGTTGAGAAATTTATTGGAGTAACAGAATTATTGATGTTGAGTCTCGTTCACCAGAGCCATTCATTTTGATGTTTCTAATAAAGAAACCAGTCAGACCTAACAATATCAACATATATCTCTTTTCATATAACCTTACATAGCGCTGTCATATGTAGCTGCATCGTTATTACATGTAATTTGCCGCAGAAGCTACGTAACGATGGGACTAATGAGTTCATTTATCCGACTCACCAATTTAGAAGAACGTGTTATGGAATGTGTTTCAGTCTGAATTGAAGTGTAGTCTGAAAGTGATAACAAGATCAAATCTGCACAGTAAATCCCATAATGTTCGTGGTATGAAAGTTTTCTTATAATTTTACTTCTCAATATTTAATTTCAAATTCGCTTTTCAAAAGACACATTGTGATTCCTTGTTCAAGAGTTCTAAATGACACCGCCATCTTAGAGAAAATACAAGGTTGCTAAAACAGCTTCGTCTTTATATGTAAATGTATATTTAAAAGGCTGTAGTATAGACATTACCTTATACATTGAGATGTCTGCTTGAGGATAAGAGATGAGAGTTTTTGTAGCTATATAGAAGAAATGGTAAATACCGTTGACGTTATTGCGTAGAATGAACAGAAAAGAAAGGCACGGTTGTAGCTGTACGTAGGTGAGATAAAACATAAAAACAAAACAACGTTACAGCTGAGGCAATGGGCACAGAACAAAAACAAAACAACGTTACAGCTGGGACAATGGACATAAACATCATTGCAGTTAGGGCACTTGACACAAAACAAAAACAAAACAACGTTACAGCTGGGACAATGGACACAAAACAAAAACAAAACATCATTGCAGCTGGGACAATGGACACAAAACAAAAACAAAACAACGTTACAGCTGGGACAATGGACACAAAACAAAAACAAAATATCATTGCAGCTGGGACAATGGACACAAAACAAAAAGAAAACAACGTTACAGCTGGGACAATGGACACAAAACAAAAACAAAATATCATTGCAGCTGGGACAATGGACACAAAACAAAAAGAAAACAACGTTACAGCTGTGGCAATGGACACAAAACACCATTGCACCTGGGACAAAGGATACAAAACAAATGTTCACATATCTGGGTACCCATTTCATATCCTTCAGGAAAATACTTCTATACCCTTATCAGAATCTAACTCGCGTCTATCAGGTTAGTAAGTGACCAGCCTTACCTATTGGACCACTCGTTCCATGTGTACAAATATATGGCCCTTTTCGTCTTGTCAGACGGTCTAGTGGAGGCTATTGCGTATTTTTTTGAGGTATTGTTTTTGCCGAACAGCTTCTCTCGTGGCTAATTCTACCAATGTTTGACAAACACACGCGGTCACATAATGAACAGGTCAGGCTCGCTGGTCCACAGGGTTTACCATCCTTTTTCATGAGTCTCTTCTCTTCTAAGTCCTGTCTTAGAACAGTCTCAAATGTTGTTATACCGTTCCTTACACGTGCTCTCCATGATGTGCGATCACTTGCCAGATGTTGCCAGTCGTTTTCACAGATGGAGAAGTCTTTCAGAGATGATTTGCAGATATCTCTATATCGTAGTTTAGGTCTGCCGATTTGTCGTTTTCCGTGTTTTAGCTCGCCATATAGTATTTGCCTAGGAATGCGTTTTTCTTCCATCCGTTGGACATGCCCCAGCCATCTTAGCCTTCGACTTCTGAGCATCGACATGATTGTTAGGGTCTTAGCACGTTGCAGGACAGTTAAGTTGGTTATTTTGTCCTGCCATTTGATGTGCATTATTTTGCGGAGACATCGCATGTGGAAGACATTTAGTCTTTTTTCCTGGTTTGAGTATGTTGTCCAGGTTTCGGATCCATATAGTAGTGTGCTAAGCACACAAGTTTGATATATTAAGAGTTTAGTCTTTTGAGTTAGTTTCGTGTTGTTCCATGCCCTTTTTGTGAGTTTGCCGAAGGTCGTAGCTGCCTTACCAATTCGACAGTTTATTTCTTCATCAAGAGAGATGGTTTGCGTAACTGTGGATCCAAGATATGTAAATTTCTGTACTGATTCTAGTGGGCAGTCTTTTAGAGTAATAGTTATAGGTTTGAAGTCACCTTGATTTAGTATTACTGTCTTCTGAACATTAATTGACAGTGAAAAAAGGTCGCATGCTTTATCCAGGTTGTTGATCAGCGACTGTAGGGTGGCCTCACTATGAGCGACTAGGGCTGCATCGTCAGCAAATAAAAATTCTTTAAGTAGGGCAACATTTGTTTTGGTTTTTGCTCTTAGTCGTGCTAGGTTGAACAGTGAGCCATCTGGTCTAGTGCGAATGTAAATATCTCCTGAGCTGTTTTCGAAGGTGTAATTTAGGAGGGCAGCAAAAAATATACTAAAAAGGGTGGGGCGAGGACACATCCCTGTTTCACTCCTTTGTTGACTTTGAAATTCTCTGATGGACTCCCATCAAAATGGACTTTGCCATTCATGTCTTCATGGAAGGACATTATCAGCCTAAGTAATTTAGGAGGGCAGCCTATGCCTTCTAACACCTTAATGCCTTCTAACACCTGAAAATGTGTACAAATGGTGGACAGTAAAAAGGTCAAACCTAAATGGAGGAAAAGAATTTTTTTTTTAATGTGAAGTAGCATAATTAACATATCTATGACGCATAGGCAAACTTGTCACATTGTGACCTTTAGCTGGAGATATTTTTAGAAACTAGAGATGTAAGTGTCACGACAATCTAGCCACGACCGTCGTCACAACAACGGTATCATGTGAGTCATTGCTGCTTTAGTTGCTCTGATCTCTGCCATTTATTGAATGTGAAAGTGCCCCAGCCACACTTGCCACTGCAGTTAATGTTTACCAAGTTGAATGCTTGGTCAGTGTTCCCCTACTCTAATTGATATCCAAGAGCTTACCAATTGCATCTTAATTTCCTGCCAGTGTCTGTGTCATGTTCACTCATTTTCTAGAAAAATTTCCGCCTTCCATATTAGACGTCTCAAAGAAAGGCAATCTCCTTCTTGAGAGTTTGTATTGTCTAATTCAGTCAAATCTTAGATCTTTATGTAAAACGTGGACTTGACTGATTTATGTAAAACGTGGACTCGACTGCCTTTATGTAAAATGTGGACTCGACTGCCCTTATGTAAATCGTAGACTTGACTGATTTATGTGAAATGTGGACTCGACTTCCTTTGTGTAAAACGTGGACTCGACTGCCTTTATGTAAAACGTAGACTTGACTGCAGTTTTGGAAAACATGAACTCGACTGCCTTTATGTAAAACGTAGACTTGACTGCAGTTTTGGAACACATGGACTCGACTGCCTTTATGTAAAACATGGACTCCACAGACTTTATTTAAATCGTGGACTCGACTGTCTTTATGTAAAACGTGGACTCATCAGACTTTATTTAAATCGTGGACTCGACTGTCTTTATGTAAAAGGTGAACTCGACTGTCTTTATGTAAAACGTGGACTCATCAGACTTTATTTAAATCGTGGACTCGACTGTCTTTATGTAAAACACGAACTCGGCTGTCTTTATGTAAAACACGAACTCGGCTGCCTTTATGTAAAATGTGAACTCGCCTGCCTTTATGTAAAATGTGAACTCGACTGCCTTTATGTAAAACGTGGACTCGACTGCCTTTATGTAAAACACGGACTCGGCTGCCTTTATGTAAAATGTGAACTCGACTGCCTTTATGTAAAACATGGACTCATCAGACTTTATTTAAATCGTGGACTCGACTGTCTTTATGTAAAACCCGGACTCGACTGCCTTTATGTAAAATGTGAACTCGACTGCCTTCATGTAAAACGTGGACTCGACTGACTTTATGTAAAATGTGAACTCGACTGCCTTTATGTAAAACGTGGACTAGACTGCCTTTATGTAAAACACGGACTCGACTGCCTTTATGTAAAACGTGGACTCGACTGCCTTTATTTAAAACACGGCTTCAACTGCCTTTATGTAAAACGTGTACTCGACTGCCTTTACGTAAAATGTGAAGTCGGCTGCGTTTATGTAATATGTGAACTCGACTGCCTTTATGTAAAACAAGGACTCGACTGCCTTTATGTAAAACGTGGACTCAACTGCCTTTATTTAAAACACGGATTCTACTGCCTTTATGTAAAACGTGGACTCGACTGCCTTTATGTAAAACACGGATTCGACTGCCTTTATGTAAAACGTGGACTCGACTGCGTTTATTTAAAACACGGATTCTACTGCCTTTATGTAAAACGTGGACTCGACTGCCTTTATGTAAAACAAGGACTCGACTGCCTTTATGTAAAATGTGAACTCGACTGCCTTTATGTAAAACGTGGACTAGACTGCCTTTATGTAAAACACGGACTCGTATGTCTTTATGTAAAACACGGACTCGACTGCCTTTATGTAAAACATGGACTCGACTGCCTTTATGTAATATGTGAACTCGACTGCCTTTATGAAAAACAAGGACTCGACTGCCTTTATGTAAAACGTGGACTCGACTGCCTTTATTTAAAACACGGATTCTACTGCCTTTATGTAAAACGTGGACTCGACAGCCTTTATGAAAAAGGTGGACTCGCCTGCCTTTATGTAAAAGGTGAACTCGACTGCCTTTATGTAAAAAGTGAACTCGACTGCCTTTATATAAAACGTGAACTCGGCTGCCTTTATCTAAAAGGTGAACTCGACTGCCTTTATTTAAAACGTGGACTCGACTGTCTTTATGTAAAAGGTGAACTCGACTGCCTTTATGTAAAAGGTTAACTCGGCTGCCTGAATATAAAACGTGAACTCGACTGCCTGTATGTAAAAGGTGAACTCGACTGCCTTTATGCAAAACGTGAACTCGACTGCCTTTATGTAAAAGGTGAACTCGACTGCCTTTATGTAAAAGGTGAACTCGACTGTCTATATGTAATTGGTGAACTCGACTGCCTTTATGTAAAACGTGAACTCGACTGCCTTTATGTAAATCGTGAACTCGACTGCCTTTATGTAAAAGGTGAACTCGACTGCCTTTATGTAAAACGTGAACTCGACTGCTTTTATGTAAATCTTGAACTCGACTGCCTTTATGTAAAAAGTTACCTCAACTGCCTTTTTTTAAAACGTGGACACGGCTGCCTTTATGTAAAAGGTGAGCTCGACTGCCTTTATGTAAAGGTGAACTCGACTGCCTTTATTTAAAACGTGGACTCGACTGCCTTTATGTAAAAGGTGAACTCGACTGCCTTTATGTAAAACGTGAACTCGACTGCCTTTATGTAAAACGTGAACTCGACTGTCTTTATGTAAAACGTGATCTCGACTGCCTTTATGTAAAAGGTGAACTCGACTGCCTTTATGTAAAAGGTGAACTCGACTGCCTTTATGTAAAAGGTGAACTCGACTGCCTTTATGTAAAACGTGAACTCGACTGTCTTTATGTAAAAGATGAACTCGACTGCCTTGATGTAAAAGGTGAACTCGACTGCCTTTATGTAAAAGGTGAACTCCACTGCCTTTATGTAAAAGGTGAACTTGACTGCCTTTATGTAAAACGTGAACTCGACTGCCTTTATGTAAAACATGAGCTCGACTGCCTTTATGTAAAGGTGAACTCGACTGCCTTTATTTAAAACGTGGACTCGACTGCCTTTATGTAAAAGGTGAACTGGACTGCCTTTATTTAAAACGTGGACTCGACTGTTTTTATGTAAAGGTGAACTCGACTGCCTTTATTTAAAACGTGGACTCGACTGCCTTTATGTAAAACGTGAACTCGACTGCCTTTATGTAAAAGGTGAACTCGACTGCCTTTATTTAAAACGTGGACTCGACTGCATTTTTTTAAAACGTGGACTTGACTGCCTTTATTTAAAACGTGTGCTCGACTGCCTTTATGTAAAAGGTGAACTCGACTGCCTTTATTTAAAACGTGAACTCGACTGCATTTATTTAAAACGTGGACTCGACTGCCTTTATGTAAATCGTGAACTCGACTGCCTTTTTTTAAAACTTGGACTCAACGGCATTTATGTAAATCGTGAACTCGACTGCCTTTATGTAAATCGTGAACTCGACTGCCTTTATTTAAAACGTGAGCTCGACTGCCTTTATGTAAAAGGTGAACTGGACTGCCTTTATTTAAAACGTGGACTCGACTGCCTTTATTTAAAACGTGGACTCGACTGCATTTATTTAAAACGTGGACTCAACTGCCTTCATGTAAATCGTGAACTCGACTGCCTTTATTTAAAACGTGAGCTCGACTGCTGTTATTTAAAACGTGGACTCGACTGCCTTTATTTAAAACGTGGACTCGACTGCCTTTATGTAAAAGGTGAACTGGACTGCCTTTATTTAAAACGTGGACTCGACTGCCTTTATTTAAAACGTGGACTCGACTGCATTTATTTAAAACGTGGACTCGACTGCATTTATTTAAAACGTGGACTCGACAGACCTTATGTTTTGAAGGAACAAAAAAAAAGGACAGTTGCCACGTGTTAAGGTACTTTAGCATCATCATTTCTAACAAACAGACATGTTTTGGTCACATAAAAAAAACGCAGATTTTCTGCTCTGCACATTGGCACCAAATATATATATCGAAAAACTCATCGGAATAGCATAACAGAATATCACCGACTGAAATTATGACAAGCATGTTGACCGAGTGTTGTGGACAAAGATGATAGCTTACGCGAACACATCTGATGATGATGACATTTGTACCTCCCCATTTACTCTTTTCAATGACAGGAGTTAGAAAATGTGATGACATTTGTACCTCCCCATTTACTCTTTTCAATGACAGGAGTTAGAAAATGTGATGACATTTGTACCTCCCCATTTACTCTTTTCAATGACAGGAGTTAGAAAATGTGATGACATTTGTACCTCCCCATTTACTCTTTTCAATGACAGGAGTTAGAAAATGTGATGACATTTGTACCTCCCCATTTACTCTTTTCAATGACAGGAGTTAGAAAATGTGATGACATTTGTACCTCCCCATTTACTCTTTTCAATGACAGGAGTTAGAAAATGTGATGACATTTGTACCTCCCCATTTACTCTTTTCAATGACAGGAGTTAGAAAATATGATGACATTTTGTGATTATTTGACAAGCAAAGCTGTTTAACTACTTTTCCCTAATCAACAGTCGCTTCGCTGCAACTGCGTTATTAGTCCATCTTTTGATATTATCCGATTATTTATTACATTGGACATACAATAACCAGTGATGGAAAATGTAAAACTGAAATAAACAAAAGAATAGGAATGGCAAAAAGTAATTTTAATGTCATGAAGAACATACTAACATTAAAACAAATAACACCAGGGCTAAAACTAAGAATCGCAAAATGTTATGTCTTCTCAACATTCCTATATGGTGCAGAAACATGGACATTAGACAAAAAACAGAACAGAGAATTAAAGCCTTTGAAGTGTGGATATATAGAAGAATAGGTAGAATTGGATGGAAGGAAAAGAAAGCAAACGTCGAAGTCTTAAAACAACTATAAATGAAAAGAGAACTACTAAACACAATTCAAATAAGACAAATGCGATTTTTTTGCCATTTTAAAAGACACAACAGCCTACTAAAAGTAATCCTGAATGGAAAAATACATGGTAAAAGAGACCGAGGCAGACCAAGATTAACATGGACGAGTAACAACAAAAGATGGACAAATCAGCCTATGACAACCTGCACCATCAAAGCTAGAGACAGAGCAGAATGGCGCTCCAAGGTAGCCAACCTTCGATGCGGAGATGGCACTTGATAATGATGATAAATTATTTACACAAACGTCGAAATCTTTCACTTTATCAATACTCGAGCCCAATAGTAGAGTCAACACCATGACGCCATGTCTATTTATATATCTCTGCTTCATCTGATGACTACAAATGGTTATCACATGCTTCAATATCTGTTATTTTTTCATTGGAAATCGCTGGAAATGGTTGGTTGCGTTCGCCCCATGACTAAAGTGTTCTAGAGTATCGTGGTAGACTAGAATATTCCACTTCATCATCCGCCCTTACAAGGACGTAGTGGGCGTGTCTGCGTTGTGTTGTGGTTTGCAGTATAACTGTTATATTTGCGCCTTTCGACCCAACACATCCGACTTCAACACGACATTTTTGAGTACCGGTTCGTCTTCCCTCTTCGATCCCTGCACACTTGGCCAGACTAGACAGGTTAGTCTGTTACTGGAGGCACCGCGGAGAGGTGGAGCAGGGTCTGGATGGTTTTGGTTCACCGATACTTGCGCAAGCCATCAGCTGTGGGTCGCTGACAACTTCCAGCTCTGTTGCTGGTAGGCCCGCGCCTTCTCCTCCACTGGAAATAAAATACAGGCTGTTATAATGACAAATTAAACAGAGCTCGTTTTACACCGGGATAGCTGCGGTATTATGGAAGCCATAGACATGAAATAATTGAGGAGAGAGGGGGAGATGGGGATCAATTTTACTCTTGTACTCTGCCATCGTTGATTCCTTTAATAATGTATTTTAAGAACGGCCAATAGAATTGCTTTGTTGTAAATAAATCTAGAGCCAGGGACACTTCAATTGGCGACCAGAATAAATTAATGAACGATTAAATGGACACTCGGACCATCTTTCTGTCTGGAATCGATTATTCGTAGTTTTTAACTTATTCATGATGTACCCTTATAGTTCCTTTGACAGCTGTTGGGGAGTACTTGAGTGTTGTCGGGGAATACTTGAGAGTTGTCGGGGAATACTTGAGTATTGTCAGGGAGTACCTCAGTGTTGTCGGGGAGTACTTCAGTGTTGTCGGGGAGTACCTCAATGTTGTCGGGGAGTTCTTCAGTGTTGTCGGGGATAACCTCAGTGTTGTCGAGGAGTACTTCAGTGTTGCCGGAAGTTGTGTGTTGGAAGTGTTGCCTGAATCTCACCTGAAAACACTTCACAATTAAATTATGCTTTTACTGTCTCTAACTTATATATTCTGAACTATTTCTTAATTTTCTAATTCACTTGTTTCTTTACTGCAACTTTAATTCTAGTTGTCTGCTCTGTCTATAATCTCTAACTGCCCCTTCATTCTAATATAATTCTCAATCATTATCCTTCTACCTTCAGGCAGTTCGGCTGAAGCCGGACTAAACTCGACTAGTTAACATTTCTGATTCTTGGCACTGCATCTCAATCTTAAAAACGAAAAACTTCAAAACTTAAAGAAACTTACTAATTCCTTGTGTGCATAAAATTAAGTACCGCCGGTCTCATTTGCATAAGCTCTTGGCTAACTCTTTGCGCAGGCCATCAGCAGCCAATCGTTTGTCGGGAGGTCTAAACTCTCTTTGAACTCTGTGTCCAAATTGACAAAGCATATCCTCATCTTGCCACTTTGTTTAACCTTAAGTTTCAAAATAAGGCTATTATGAACTCTTAATAGTGATATTTATCTCTTGAACTTGACCTGCCCCTGAAGTTGTTTGTCAACCTAATTCCTGAACATGTTGAATTTCTTGACAGGTTGACAGTTCAAGTCATGATGTTACAATTATCACAGCATTTTTGCAATAACAACTGGGAAAATTCCACTCTCTCAATAATTCTGTTACTGCTATTACCTCATCCCCACACCTTCTCCAATAGTAGTTGATAATTGTCCATCGACTACGGTTATAATTGTTAATTTTTCTGAGTCAGAAATGTTTACAACTCCGTAACTGCTATTTCTCTACCCACAACTCAATGATTGAAGTCTTTCTATTTCACTTTATTTACTATTACAACACAGATATATATCACTATTTAGTGCATTACAGTTTGTGACGTATTACACAACGTCCCATTTAGACCACCCCAGTTTGTGACGTATTACACAGTCACATTTAGACCACCCCAATTTATGACGTATTACACAACGTTACATTTAGACCACCCCTGTTTGTGACGTATTACACAGTCACATTTAGACCACCCCAATTTGTGACGTATTACACAACGTCCCATTTAGACCACCCCTGCTTGTGACGTATTACACAGTCACATTTAGACCACCCCTGTTTGTGACGTATTACACAACGTCCCATTTAGACCACCCCTGTTTGCGACGTATTACACAGTCACATTTAGACCACCCCAATTTATGAAGTATTACACAGTCACATTTAGACCACCCCTGTTTGTGACGTATTACACAACGTCCCATTTAGACCACCCCTTTTTGTGACGTATTACACAGTCACATTTAGACCACCCCTGTTTATGACATATTACACAGTCACATTTAGACCACCCCTGTTTGTGACGTATTACACAGTCACATTTAGACCACCCCTGTTTGTGACGTATTACACAACGTTACATTTAGACCACCCCTGTTTGTGACGTATTACACAGTCACATTTAGACCACCCCAATTTATGACGTATTACACAGTCACATTTAGACCACCCCTGTTTGTGACGTATTACACAACGTCCCATTTAGACCACCCCTGTTTGTGACGTATTACACAACGTCCCATAACGGTGGTCGGTAATGTCAATGTTATTGGAAAGATCAATCCAGATTCCTCACTTCCACTGGAAAATAAGTTAAAACAGAGAAATCCAAAACAGCAGCTCCAATAAACGGAAAACGATATTTCCCACGAAATGTACATAATTATAATATAGCAACATTTTGTTGGCTTCAGCTGCGTGGTTAGGCCGTAGGGTTTCCATGTTGGAGCACAGCAGAAACATACAAACAGATTCAGCTGAATTCTAAATCTATCGTTCATTGGATATTTTTAGCCCAATCCAATTGTTAATATTCGATTATTTTTGTCTTTGACGAGGATCCTCTTAAGGGGAAATGAAGAACGATCAGTGCGTGATGGAGAGGTTATTTGTAGGGGAAATATGTAAGAGTTATTTTCCCTTGTTATTTGTTCTTCTTCATCCACTATTATCCACTCCAACTTTTATCATAAAAAACGCAATAACATGGGACATATGAACATAAGTGAAGAGAGAGCGTCTATGTTGATCCCATGTCGTTTTACGTCTGCCTGCTCTCATATCATTATACGTCTGCTCTTATTTAATTTTGTTATACGTCTCTTTTGTTCTCATGGCGTTATACATCTGTGTTACCCTCATGTCATTATGCGTCTGAACTACTCTCATGTCGTTATACGTCTCCTCAGATCTCATATCACGTCTGTGCTACTGTCATATCGTTATACGTCTCCTCAGATCTCATGTCACGTCTGTGCTACTCTCATGTCGTTATACGTCTCCTCAGATCTCATGTCACGTCTGTACTACTCTCATGTCGTTATACGTCTCCTCAGATCTCATGTGACATCTGTGCTACTCTCGTGTCATTATACATCTCCTCAGATCTCATGTCACGTCTGTACTACTCTTATGTCTTTAAAGTCTCCTCAGATCTCATGTCACGTCTGTACTACTCTGATCTCGTTATACGTCTCCTCAGATCTCATGTCACGTCTGTGCTACTCTCATGTCACGTCTGTGCTACTAGCATGCTGTCTGACAAGTCTGTGCATATCTCATTTTACACGCCTGCACTACTCTCATGTCGTTATATAGCAGTGTTCTTGTTATTTTGTCTTCTGATTTGACTTTTATGTGATTCCTTATTGCTAACTTGGAGCCGCGATTGCTCAGTGGTTAGAGAACGGGAATACAAATGACAAGAGGTAGGGTTCGATTCCCAACCGACGGCTTCCGGGTTCACCCAGCCTTAAATGGGTACCGGATTTTTTTCTGGGAAAGTAAAGCGGCACGGGCGTAATACCGACCACGTTACCCCAAAAATCATGTGCTGAAGGTCTGTAAATTTATGGTCACTAACACCATATTGCCTATACGCCACTTGGCGTGACGGGGGTACTTTACTTTTTTACTTTACTGTGGATTCCAAAAAAGGGCCTGTTGTGTAATACTCACAGTTGGCTTCCGTCGTGTGTGTCCTATCAAGCGCCATCGTCTTCGCTGTATCTCTTTATCCACTGGTATTTGACTGGTACATTTCCATCCTTTTATTTTGCGTAAGCATCCATTAATGAAAGTCTGTATCTTTGTGATTGTCAATTTTCTTGTTCTCCATGTTTCACAGCCATATAATAGTACCAACTTAAAATTTGAGTTGAAAATTTTTATTTTTGTGTTTAACCTAACCTAATTTCTTTGGATTTCCATATGTTTCCCAGTGCAATGAAAGCTCCTCTTGCTTTTGATATCCTTTTTTTGGTATCATTTTCTGTTCCTCCCTCTTTATCTATATTACTGCCCAGATATATGTAAGATTGTACTCTACTAGAGGTATTTCTCCTAGTTTTATTTGGTTATTGCCAACTGTATGAATTTTCATAATGTTGGTCTTACCTCTATTAATCTTCAGTCCTAGTTGTGTTCTCTCATCAAGTATGCTCATTTTATCCTGCATCTGTTGATGGCTGTGTGATAGGAGAGCTATGTCATCAGCAAAGTCTAAGTCATCAAGTTGTTTGGTCAGTGACCACTGGATCTCATTTCTGTTGTTTTGAGTTATTTTCATAATCCAATCTGTGGCCAGTAGAAAGAGAAATGTAGACAGAAGACATCCCTGCCTTACTTCTGTTCTTATTTCAATTGTGTTCTGTAAGCTGTCCTTCATGCACCAAACTGCATTTCGTTCCTTCATACATTGTTTTTATCAGGTTAATAAACTTTATGGGGATTCCGTAATGACTCAGCAACTTCCAAAGCATTCTTCTGTCTAAACTATAAAATGCCTTTTCGTAATCTATGAATCCAATATAAAGTGGGGATTTTAGTTCTAAACTTTGTTCAACTATTATACGTAGAGTAGTTATTTGATCAGCACATGATCTGTTCTTCCTAAAACCTGCTTGTTCATCTCTCAAATGTTTCTCTATGGCCTCTTTTAGTCTCTCCAGAATGATTCTGCTTAATATTTTTCCTGACACTGATAGTAGCATAATTCCCCTATAATTTGTGCACTCCTGTAAACTTCCATTCTTTGATAGTTTGATCATATAACCTTCTTTCCAGTCTTTAGGTATTTCTTCCCTCTCCCAAATTTTATCTAATAGATTATGTAACATCTTGGTAGAGGTGTTAATATCTGCATTGATGGCTTCTGAAGGATTTCATCTGGTCCTGTGGCTTTACCATTTTTTTAATAGTTTGATGACTTTCATTATTTCTTCTTTGCTTGGTTTTCCACAGTTAACGTGTAACTCTTCTTCTGCTAGTATTATATATCGAGGATTATTTGAGCCGGGTCTATTCAAAAGTTCTTCAAAGTGTTCTTTCCATCTCTCCCTTTGGTCCCTTATATTATTAAGCAGATTATCTTTCTTATCTTTAATAAAGGTATTGATCTGTATGTATTTTCCATTTAATTTCTCGGTGCTGTTGTACAGTTATTTCATATTCCATTTATTCGCTACTTCTTTTGCCTCTTTAGGTAGTTCTTCTGCTTCTTCTACTTTCCTTCCTCATCTGTCCTTCAGCGTCGAGGGGAGATATAATTTGCGGTCTTTTGCTCTTCTGTTCGACTCTGCTGCTGTTATGTTTCCTAGTGCTTCTAATATTCCGTCGACCCATCTTTTTCTTGGTCGACCCTTGGGTCTGGTGTTCTCACAACGTTTGTTGAAGGCTCGTTGTGTTGTGTTCTGTTCTTTCTGCCTTGTCACGTGGCCAAACCATTTTATCTGTTGTTTCCTTATATATTCTATGGCGGGGGCTATTCCTAGCTTTTTTCTCAGTTCTTCATTTCTGTTCTTATCTCTCACACTGTTTCCTGTCATTCGTCTAACACATTTCATCTCTGTAGAGGTTATTTTTCTTATTGTTCTTGCATCTAGGGTCCAGGTCTGGCATTGGTAGCACAATGTTGGGATGAAAATTGTATTGTACAGTGCTAATAGCTAGTTCATCTTTATATTTCCTCTTATCCCTTTTAATGCATCTTCTCACTTCTTTGTTCACCTCTGTGTAAGCTTCCTTTGTCTTGGCTTTATTGCTTCTCGTTTTGCTTTTATTTGTGTCTGCTTTCTTGTTCTTTCTTTCTTTAATTTTATCCAGGGTCTCTGCTGTCATCCATGCCTTATTCTGGCGTTTTCTTTTCCCCAAGTGTTTCTTCGCATGTATCTTTACAAATATCTTTTACCTGTTTCCAGTGATCTTCTATATTTATTGTTTTTTCTAGTTGTTGGAGGACTTGGTATTTGTTTGATATTGTGACTGCGAATTTATCTTTAATTCCTTGTTCTTTAAGAAACCCTACATTGAAACACTTTCTACCCTTATTCGTTGCAGTGTACCTTTTTAGTTTAATTTTAAGTTTGACTATCAGAAGATGATGATCAGAAGCTACATCTGCCCCTCTATATACTTTTACATCCTGTAAGGATGACTTAAACTTATTATTAATACATATGTGATCAATTTGATTTTCCGTTCTATGATCTGGTGACACCCATGTAGCTTTGTGTATTCTTTTATGTTGGAATATTGTTCCTCCTAGGTTCACTTGATTAAGGGCGCAGAAATTCACAAATATCTCTCCCTTCTCGTTTATATCTCCAAGTCCATGTTTTCCCATAATCTCTTCGAAGTCTCTGTTGTCTGATCCTACTATAGCATTTAGATCTCCCATTAAGATTATATTATCCTTGGCTCGCCTAGCATCCATCTGACATTGTAGCTGTTTATACAAATCATCTTTAACTGAATCATCCTTATCGTTGGTTGGTGCATAGCATTGGATAATGTGTAATTCTATTTTGTTTTTGGTTGTTTTAAATGTTGCTCTCATTAGTCTTGGTCCTACTGCTTCCCATTCTATTAGTGTCTTCTGTGCATTCCTTGATAGCATTATAGCTACCCCTTCACTATGTTGTGCTCCAGGTTCCTGGTGTCCTGATGATAAAATCATCTCTCCTGTATTTAGTTTTATTCTTTCCGTTCCTAGCCATCTTGTTTCACACATTCCCAGAATATATATCTTGTAGTTTGTCATTTCTGCTGCTACCTGTGCAGCTTTTCCCTGTTCGTTTAGGGTATGTACATTACAGGTGCCAATTCTGGAGGATTTCCTGGTAGACAAAGGATGAGTCGGCAACCCGGACTCCTTACGACTTTCTCCGGCTTGCATCCCGTCATACGTCTCTTAGACAGAGAGCCATAACATTCCTGAATGGTGGATTTACTTTTACTATCTTTGACTTGTCCATGTTTGTGAAGTTTTTTCGGCTTATTTTCTTACAGTATGGGATAGCCAGTCCCATCCATGCCCAACCCTCCGTTCTCGCCTCTTACGAACAAGCCTGGTAGGGTACAGCGCCGCTATTCTTTACTCCCCTTTCGGGCCCCGGCAACGCATGGGCGAAAAAGGCAAAAATGTATGGTCACTAACACAATATTCCCTATACGCTACTTGGCGTGACGGAGGAGAATTTACTTTTTTTTACTTAATGCTAACTTAGATGTGTGCCCTTGGCAGTGATTTAACACATGAGAAGATTACTCTTACAGTACATTAGCATATTCAATTGAATTGATAAATTACAATGGTTCGATCAGCACCAGTCTTTACTCTTATGTCTACATGTCAGTAACAATTCACACAACAGTGGAATCATATCTCTGCTATATTATAATATGATTTTGGAGGGACTTCTTAGTCAACGTACAGTGTATATGCACCCACGCCGTGTCATATATAACATCTCTGAATGTTCTTGTGTTCTATCATATCAGCTTGACACTAGCCTGCACAACTCCATTATCAATATCCTTAGGAGTTCTGTAGACAACTCTTCTCTGGTTTATAATACACCATCGTTGTAGAATTCACTGATAGCTTCTATATCTCTATCTGACTATATTACTATGCTAATGGTTCTACAAATCTGCTGATAACTTCTAATTTCTAATTCCTGAACTATCTAATTGCAATCTTTTACCTCGAGGCAGGTTACTAAATCAGTTTAACTTTACATCTTCGTGTCATCTCCTCCACGCTTGGAAGGGGTAACTGAAAAGTGTATGAAAGGTCTCCACTTGGTATTTTATTGCCAATTAGACTCTTTCATTTCTTAGGCATTCAGGGTATCTGGCGTAGTCAGTCATGTGAACTCCGCCATACAATGCTAGAACACTCATTCTATTTACTGATTGCTTGTCAATAGCTTAACATTTAATGAGAAGTCTTGACAAACATCTGTCAATCACTTCTCTCAGTTGACTCCTCAAAACAAAACAGTCCTTAACCTTTCCTGACTACCCAGATTCTATCGTAGACATCTTTTGATCTCGTTCACTCTCTGGCATCAGATAACTCTTCATGTCTACCACTGCTGGACATCAGAGCATGTTGTCTGCCCTTGGAATCTTCCGTTCGGTTCCAGACATCAAGCCAGCTGGTTTCCCTGATAAATCTACCCTTCTTAATGCTGGTTACCTCGTCCACGAATCAATTCAGAGGAAGAGCTATGTTTACAGCACTTGGACAAATTGACAAATAATCAACAACAGAAAAAAATATGGACCAAAGCAGGATCGAACCCGTACTCAGTGGCACAGCGCTGTTAGCTGAGTGACAGTGTTCCCTAGCTTTTGGCTTTTCGTGGCAAAGCGCTGTGCCACTGAGTACGGGTTCGATCCTGCTTTGGTCCATATTTTTTTCTGTTGTTGATTATTTGTCAATTTCTCCAAGCGCTGTAAACATACCTCTTCCTCTGAATTGATTCGCTGATTATCGCCTCGGAAGTTTTCTTCTATAATAATATTCATTTATTATTATTTGTCTCTTACCTCGTCCAACTGTGTTCGTGGAATGCTAGCGAAACCTCCGTCTCCCTCCTTCGGCCTCGTTATATTAATTTCCTAGGCTGGTTATCTCCAAATATTTCTGAGTCCGTCTAACGATCTCTCTGTCAAAGTGTACCGACATACGTAGAATCGCCGTTCTATGATCGTTAACTTCTTGATATCTTTGACTCTTGTTTCTTGTTTTATTATTTTCCTGTTGTATCACTCCGAATTAATCACACTGTTACAGTTACACGTCTGTGTAGCTCTCATGCCGCTACACGCCTGTGATATTAACACGTTTTTTACACCTCGGTGCTGCTCTCTTGTCGTTACACGTCTGTCGTCACGCGTCTGTATAGCTTTCATGTCGTAACACGCCTGTGCTACTAACGTATTTACACCTCAGTGCTGCTCTCTTGTCGTAACACGTCTGTCGTCATGCGTCTGTGTAGCTCTCATGTCGTTACACGCCTGTGCTACTGACGTTTTTACACCTCGGTGCGGCTCTTTTGTCGCTTCACGTCTGTGCTCCTACCATATCGTTACACGTCTGTGCTCCTACCATATCGTTACACGTCTGTGCTCCTACCATATCGTTACACGTCTGTGCTCCTACCATATCGTTACACGTCTGTGCTCCTACCATATCGTTACACGTCTGTGCTCCTACCATATCGTTACACGTCTGTCCTCCTACCATATCGTTACACGTCTGTGCAACTCTCACGTCGTCATCTATCACGTTCAAAGACTTACCAGATAATCAGATTAATGATTCCGCGAACCCCTCTAGGGTTGTCGACTTCACGAAGGTTTACCGGGAGAACACACGTCATTTTTATGAAAATGGATGGCTACTTCAGGTGCCCAGAGATCCTACGGGCATGAACGATCGATGTTAGTTTTGCATGCAGACATAGGCGTATCCAAGGAGAGGATAAAGTAAATACTTTTTCTCTAAATTTCCAGAAAAATAGCAGACTAGTTCAGTCAGTGTTAAATGGAAGAGGATTATTGTGGAAATATGAGAGATGTGCCAATGATAAGATAAGAGGCTTCTAGTAAACGGGGGCTGCAAGTGTTAAAACAAGAGAAAGGGGCTGAGTAAAATAGGATGGGCGGTGGGGGATGTTTTCAAATCAAGGTAGGAGGTGTTAGAACACATGTTGTGAGTGTTGTAAGAGCAGAAATAGAGTATTAAAATTAAGGTAGTCTTATTAATTAAGATTAGGTATTATTGTATTATTAATTAAAATTAGGTGTGTTTATTTAAAGGGAGAGTGTGTTAAAATAAAGGTGGAGTGTGTTTATTTAAATGTAGAGAATGTTAAAATAAAGGTAAAGTGTGTTTATTTAAATATAGAGAGTGTTAAAATAAAGGTAAAGTGTGTTTATTTAAATATAGAGAGTGTTAAAATAAAGGTAAAGTGTGTTTATTTAAATGAAGAGAGTGTTAAAATAAAGGTAAAGTGTGTTCATTTAAATGTAGAGAATGTTAAAATAAAGGTAAAGTGTGTTTATTTAAATATAGAGAGTGTTAAAATAAAGGTAAAGTGTGTTTATTTAAATGTAGAGAGTGTTAAAATAAAGGTAAAGTGTGTTTATTTAAATGTACAGTGTTAAAATAACGGTAAAGTGTGTTTATTTAAATGTAAAGAGTGTTAAAATAATGGTAAAGTGTGTTTATTTAAATATAGAGAGTGTTAAAATAAAGGTAAAGTGTGTTTATTTAAATGTAGATAGTTTTTAATAAGAGTAGAAGGTTTTAACATGGAAGTAGGGGATATTCATTTAGTGGTACAGGCTGTTAAATAGAGGTAGAGAGTTTGAAATAGAGATAGAGAGTTTGAAATAGAGGTAGAGAGTTTGAAATAGAGGTAGAGAGTTTGAAATAGAGGTAGAGAGTTTGAAATAGAGGTAGGGGGTGTTAAAATAGAGGCTGTAGTTTTTAAAGTAGACCAGGGATGGTGTACTGTACAAGAATGTTGGGTGTAAAAACAATGATGAAAACGATTATACAAGATATATAAACAGAATATGATTTGATGGCAATTTACACTAATCAAATTCAGAGTGACGCACTGTGCGGCTAAACGTACATAACCGAAATACGCATGGCTCATGGTGAGCCGAATCGTACGGACAAAGTTAAAGCGAGGCACCAGTTTGGAAAATAAGTAAATGAATTCCAAAACTAGTGGCTGACATGAAGAAAGAAAAGACACATTGTAATTAAAGTGGTATGAAAAGAGAGAATAAAGAAGAACATGTCAAAAATAAAGAGATATGTAAAAATTAAGATTATAATATCTAGAATAACAACGAAGATGTCAGAAAAAAAAAAGTGATGTATAAAATAACCGTAAAGATGTCATAATATAGAAAGTTAAAAAAAAAAAAGTAAAGTACCCCCGTCACGCCAAGTGGCGTATAGGGAATATGGTGTTGGAGACATACATTTTACAGACCTTCGTCACATGATTTTTGGGGTAATGTGGTCGGTATTACGCTCGTGCCGCTTTACTTTCCCAGAAAAAAAAATCCGGTACCCATTAAAGGCTGGGTGAACCGGACCCCGTCGATTGGGATCGAACCCTACCGCTTGTCTTTTGTAGTCCAGTTCACTAACCAGCGAGCTATCGCGGTTCCCATAAATATAGAAAGTGGTTTATAAAATACCAGGAAATCTGCCAGAAATGAAGAGAATGATGTCAAAATACGACAGAAAAGATGTAACAGTAAAAAAGCGCGGCAGTAAGATATCAGGAAGATGTCAGAAATTAGTCTCACACACAAAAATAAAATAACTAATTTCGCAAATTAAGTGAGGCAGAATCGCCACAAAAGAGTCACATGTGTAAAGGTAGATAAGAAATAGTAATAATTAAAGAAAATAAATGATATCTATATATAAGAATAAAAAAAGAATAAAAGGAGCGTGTCGGAAACAAATAAGGTAGGAGTAAAACATGTCGAGACGTTTGTCATAGAGGACAGGAGTATCGAAAACTTGTTTATTGTATATCTCAAATATGTGTGGTACCGCTTTTCAATAATTGAACATGTCTAGGATTTGTTTCTAATTATCCACGTCCCAGTACTTCTGACTGACGGGCCCCAGTACTTCTGACTGACGGGCTCCAGTACTTCTGACTGACGGGCCTCAGTACTTCTGACTGACGGGCTCCAGTATTTCTGACTGACGGGCTCCAGTACTTCTGACTGACGGGCGCCAGTACTTCTGACTGACGGGCCCCAGTACTTCTGACTGACGGGCTCCAGTATTTCTGACTGACGGGCTCCAGTACTTCTGACTGACGGGCTCCAGTACTTCTGACTGACGGGCGCCAGTACTTCTGACTGACGGGCCCCAGTACTTCTGACTGACGGGCTCCAGTACTTCTGACTGACGGCCCCAGTACTTTTGACTGACGAGCCTCAGTACTTCTGACTGACGGGCTCCAGTACGTCTAACTGACGGGCCCCAGTACTTCTGACTGACGGGCCCCAGTACTTCTGACGAACAGACTCCAGAATTTCTGACGAACACGCCCAAGTATTTTTAGCGACGCGATCCTGTATTTCTAACTGACACGTCCCAGTATTTATGATTGGCACCCCCCACCTCCCCACTATCTGACTGACAAGCCCCGATATTTCTTTCTAATACGTCGCAGTAATTAAAACAGACACGGCCTAGTATTTCTGGCTGACAGGCCCCAGTATTTTTAACAGACACATCCCAGTATTTTTAACAGACACATCCCAGTATTTCTGACATACAGCCCCAATATTTATAACTGGCACGTCCCAGTATTTTTGACTGACACGTCCCAGTATTTTTGACTGACACGTCCCAGTATTTTTGACTGACACATCCCAGTATTTTTGACTGACACGTCCCAGTATTTTTGACTGACACGTCCCAGTATTTCTGACTGACACTTCTCAGCATTTCTGACTGATACTTCCCAGTAATTCTGACTGACCGGCCCCAGTATTTATGACTGACAAGTCTCAGTATTTCTAACAGACACATACCAGTATTTCTGACGGACATCCTCGTGTATTTATAACGGACACCACACACCCCCCCCCCCCCCCCAGTATGTTTGACTAGCACCTCCCAGGTTTTAGGAAGGTATCAGGTGACTTGACTGTAATATTTGGTGCCTGACTTATAAAGCTATTTAAAGTAGGGAGATTTGAGAAAAGTCCTCTCATATACAAATGCTGCAGCTTAGGAATGTGATTTTAACACACTCTTCCCTGTAAGATTATCTTTACACACAGACCTGGGTAACATGGTCTGTGCCTTCATTAAGTTCCCTAGTTTGTTGTGTGTCACGATGAATGACTAATTACAAAGTTACTCATCATCATCATCATGTGCCATGCTAATTGGTGTAGGTAATCGTGTCCTTTCACAATTTTCTATCCACAGTGCATCATATAAATTATGTTGTTGGCCGTTTTCTGTGCCACGACACCAAGCCATCTTTGTCGTCCACGATCTCTTTCCCTATATTTTTCCAGTTTTCACCAAGTATTCAAATTTTCCCACTTCTCATGATGTGGCGAAAAATGTCGATTGTTTGTCTCTGATGTTTCTAAGGAGCTCCCTTTTTATGTTGACCTCTTTGAGAATGTCCTCGTTGATCTATTTAGCTGTTCCAGGAACTCTCAACATTCTTCTGAGAAATTCTATCTCTGTGGTCTTTAATTGTGTTTTCATTTGTTTGTTCACTGTCCATGTTTCGCTTGCATAGGGTCTGATTTGGCTCTATATAGCAGCGATAAACTCTCTCAACAAAGCTACTACGTGATTTAAAAACTAGCCGAGATGACGACGTGGTTAGTATATTTAGCGATGTCGTCTGTGCACATAGCGAGGCGGCTAGTGCACATAGCGAAGTGGCCGGTACACAGAGAATGGTGACTAGTGCACATAGCGTGGTGACTAACTCAGATAGCGAGGTAGCCAGTACACAGAGAATGGTGACTAGTGCACATAGCGTGGTGACTAGCTTACATAGCGAGGTAGCCAGTACACAAAGCGAGGTGACCAGCGCACATAACAAGGTGTCTAGTGCACAAAGAACGATGTGATCAGCGCACATAGCGAGTTGACCAATACACAGAGCGCGGTGGCCAGTGCAATCGACTTCTTGCCAAATGGTCGTAGTTTTCCGCTAAATAGTTATCAGCTTAATTCGACCACGGCATCTGTAAATTCTATGTTATGGTGACAACTTCCTGCAACTTCTGTCGACATCTATCCCTTACAGTATAGACTAAAATTAGCCCTTGGCATCTACATCTCCGATTAGCCATTAACAGTTACGCCAGATATTTTAGTCACACGAGATGAATTCCAGTAATGCACGAAATAGACAAATCCAACACGGATATTCAGCGGCTTATTATTAATAGAGTATTGATCGTGTCCTTATATTGATTCAAGTATTAATGATAGGTACTTCGCGATGAAAGGCTCTGTAAGAATAGCTTCTAATGCTCGCAGACAGTAGCAAGATTTTGTGCATTACTTCACCATCTCCCGGGACACTCGTGACATTTTGGCGGATCGTTGTCTGTTCAATCAGCGGTTGGTAAAGCGACATCGTGGGTAGAAGAATTAAGTCAGTGGGCCGTATCTGCGAGAATCGCGCCGTCAAAGAGAAGGGTATTCCTGGATTAGAAACGCATTTGAGTTCAATAAATCTTTAAAATGGGTGTAGTGTCAGCTCTCTACAGAATGTCAAACAAATTGTTATATCATGTTTGCTCGTTATTATCTGATTTGTCAGTGCTAAAAGTGATGCCAAAGACGCCTGATTACGTGTTTTCACTCTCTCTAAAGTGTTGCCTCAGTTATAAATAGTTTCTTTGCCTTTGAAAAATAATAGAGAGGGTTTTCCAATATCTTTTACGCCAATATGCTTATTAAGAAATAAAGTGAATCACGAAGAATCGTTTTGTTAGCCTATCTTGTCTAAAAATATCACATTTCTCATGCTTCAGTACTGAACTATGTGCCAGTACTGAACTATGTGCCAGTACTGAACTATGTGCCAATACTTAGGAAAGAATTACTTGTTCTTTTTTCATTCCAGTATAAACATAAACATGTGTGTGTGTGTGTGTATACTTGCCAGGATGAATATAGAAATGTGTGTATATGTGTGTCTCAATGGTAAGATAACAGAGGTAATGATCATATGGAGGAAACAACCATCGTCATATTGCAGCATAAAAATAAAGAGGACAAATCTGAAACAAGTGCAACGTTTCAAATACTTGGGGACCATATTAAGATCAGCTGGAAGATGCACCACAAAAATAAAAAAAAACGGAATAGCTCAGGCCAAAAAAGCATTTCAGAAAATGAAAAACATCTTATGCAACACATCTACATCAATAGAGGTGAGAAAGTGAATTCATCGGTGCTATATAGAGCCAATTCTGACCTATGGAAGAGAATCACTGACAGTGGACAAACAAATGAAAAGACAATTGGAGGCCACAGAGATAGGATTTCTCAGAAGAATGTTGACAGTTCCTTGGGCAGTTAGAAGGACCAACGAGGAAATTTGTAAAGAGGCCAACAAAAAAAAAGGCGCTCCTGAGAAACATTAGAAAGAAACAATCAACATTTTTTGGGCACATCATGAGAAGAGGAAAGTCGGAGTGCTTGGTTACAACTGGCAAAATATAGGGAAAGAGAGATCGCGAGCGACAGAGAGAGAAACTACTGGATATCTTGGTGTCATTGCATGGAAAAACAGTTAACAACAGAACTGATACAATGGACAGTAGATAGAGATTGTGGAAGGACATGATCGTCTACACCAACCGGTATGGCACATGATGATGTTGATATGTGTGTGTGCGCGGGTATGTGTGTTTCTATGTACGTCAGGTCATGTTTCCATACTGCCGTGCGCTGTATGACTGTCAAACCATCGCCATCTTTAGAAGGTAAGCTTGAGGGTTGAAAGGGAAACAAAACACCACCCTTGCTAGCGTGACGTAAGCCATTATGCGAGCTATTGATGACTGACGTCATTCTACCCACAACTGCCCCTGCTCACAAAACTGAAAACGTCACGCTGGTTGGAGCTTTTCCGGGGTACCTCTTTCAGCCCTCGCGCTTTTATTCTATAGTTGGCGATGGTCAAACCCACGACAGTGTCGGAACCAGGAAGAGTTTGTAGGCTACCGATGAGGAGGACGCCAAGAATTTTGTTGGCCAGTCGTGTCCAGCCCCCTCACTTTCTCTCCTACTCTTTCTGCCCCGGATGTATGAACTTTGACCCACCTTTGGGGCTTGTTGATGATATGTCTAGCAGGGACTACCGCAACATGTCAACAGATTGTGAATGTCACAGCAACCCAGATCACTATTACACCTTTAACTCTTTCAGTACAGAAAGTTATCAATTTAGCAGTAGAGATTTTGGAGAAAATTTTTAAAAAATGTTTTTAAATATTACTTTACATGTTTATATTTATCTAAAAGTTAACATATTATGTATGATTTTTTAGATAATTAAACTAGGAATTATATAGCACCCAAACCAAGATGATACAAGACATGGAAATAATATGGTTTGATGACAGTTTACACTATTCAAATTGAGAGTGACGCACTGTGCGGCTAGACGTACATGACCGAAGTCGGCATGGCGCATGGTGCGTCGAAACGTACGGAGAGAGTTAATAGTCGTTCCTACCAAACGTTCATGAAATCGACATCTTTGGTTGATGTCTCAACTAACACCGATTGTCCACTCTTTAACCGATGTTCTATCAGGTCCATGTGATTTCATTATCTTTGATTGCCACTTTTAAGTGAGATTATATTTTTTTCCTCTAATCAATATTCTAACCAGTTTTGATCAAATCATTTTTGATTAACGTCTCAGCTATTATCAAGTGTTCAATAACAGTTTACTCTTTCATGATTCAGTGCGTAGTCGAATGATACGAATATAATTTGTGTTTCCAATAATGGAAACCAAAATACATTGCACTTCCCTTATCCTAAGGATAATGATAATATCATATCTCAGCTATACTTTGAAATATTGGAATATATTGTAACAGCTGGGAAAATTGAGGGACGATAAGATAGAGGCCAGCAAAGAGAAAAGAACCCAGACAGCTTTAGAGAATGCCTTGGTAGAAGGTCAACAACAGAAATGATAAATAACTGTCGTGATGGAAAGTTGTGGAGAGACATGATCACCTACGCCAGCAGGCCCGGTATTTGATGAAGATGATACTTTGCAAGGGTGTTAAGACCTGTATCCTGAATATTTGAAATGGTAACAGCTAAATCAGGACACAGAGAAGCAAGTGAAGATTTCTTCAATCGCTGTAACTAGGACCGATAACTCCGACAAATATGCCGAGCTTGCGTCATGAAACTTAATTTTGAGGCTACATTTGGAAACGAGCCTAGAAAGATGATCGCAGTGACTTCCCTTGAGAGTTGGAAAATATCCAATTATTCAGAACGATGAGATATGAGTTCAATAAAGAAAACAGAATGTTGGGTGGGAGGGAGGTATTTCAATTTTTTTTTTTTTCGATACAGTTTTACAAGCATCACACGTGGTTGATGATTAAATCCGTATCTGTCTCCAGCCGTTAGAAAGTTTGTTGTGTGCCACTACTTTATCACTGTTAGCGACTCAACGACAACACACTGTACACACTCACTAGGCTAAAATATCTATCTATCAATCTATTGACCTCTCGAGCCGTAGCCGGCCCGTAGGGCATAAACCAAGATACTCCTTCTCTTATCGAAATTTTTATTCTAGCAGTTTTCAATTCTTTTAAAGATATTTTAACAAATCTCGTCATTTGTCTCTGTTCTGTGCAAGCAGTTCTATCTCATTGAGGGAGCCGATTCCTGCTGCTCTTGCCTCTCTCATCAATGGTCTTCTCAGTGTCTCTCTGGGTCTTCCTGTTTTCCTCTTACCTGTTGTTTCCCACATGAGGGCTTGCTTTGCTGTTCGGTTATTACCTCTTCTCATCACATGTCCAACATATGACCATCGTCGTTTCTTTATTACTGAAGATATTAATGGTTGATTAGCTAAAATATAAATGCACATAATTCATCCGTTTTTTTTTTCCGGAAAACATAATATGGTGCAACCGTGTAGTGGACGAGCTGCGAAGAAGTGTTTGCCTTCAAACTTACCTGTCACGAGAATCTGAGCAACGGTCCGTTTTATGCTGCTTAATCTGTACTCCTCTATAGCTCTCCAATACTATTCAATGACAGTTGTAAGAACGCAAGAGTTATAACCATTAGTTCATACTGCAATGTGAATATTTCTGCTCTTTGACTACTTGTTCTCTCGATAATCTTACAAGAGAGTTCTTGTTTCCGTTGAAACTGTTCAATTAACTCAGAGTAACTGAGTGCTCTCATGTTAGGGTAGTCCTATTATATGGCTGTGAGACATGGAGAACAACAAAATTGACAATCACGAAGATACAAACTTTCATGAATGGGTGCTTGCGCAGAATAAAAGGATGGATACCAGTCAAATACCAGTGGATAAAGAGATACAGTGAAGACAATGGCGCTGGATAGGACACACACTACGGAAGCCAACTGAGAGTATTACACAACAGGCCCTTTTTTGGAATCCCTAGGGGAAAAGACGAAGAGGAAAACCAAGGAATTCTTGGAGAAGACAGATAGAAGCAGAGATGAAGATGATGGGGAAGACATGGAATGATCTTAAAAGAATAGCAAAAGACAGAACGACTTGGAAAGTGTTTGTTGAAGACCTATCCACTGGGAGCTAAAAAGGTACAAGAAGAAAAAGAACTGAGTGCTCTTACAAAAAACGCACGATAACAAATTGTCCCTTGCGATTTCACTTTGGTTTGTACTTGTAGCTAAAACATATAGTCAGGCACAGGCAAAACCCACAGCAACTGGGATGATAGCGATTAGCGTCTCACAGCTAACTGAGTGTAGACAAATAATAATAAATGAATATTATTATGGAGGGAGACTTCCGAGGCGGTACAAGGAGTACTGGTTCGATCCTGCTTCGGGCTGTCAATTGTTCTTTTTTTTTTTTTTGTTTGTTTATTATTTTTTCCCGAGATTTGTAAACATAGCTCTTCCTCTGAAATGATTCGCTAAAAGTTTAAGTTCCCGAGTTTAAACTAATCATAATCGCTACTTACCTGCCGTGGCAGGCTACACGAACTGACCAAACGTAAAGCTACGAGACTTGAATCAGCGTTTTAGCACGCGAGTTTTTCACCAATATGTACTCGGCCGTCTATCCAGAAGTGTTCGGAGACTTCTGGATAGTGTCGCTTCAAACATTGAAACTCACGATGCGAGGCGGAATTCCTTACCTTCCCAGAGTACTAACCTGATATCCAATTGTACCAGCGGCTGAACAAAGCGAGTAGAAACTGATGAAAGGTGGGACAATGTGGTACAAGTAAATACTGAAGGCGGGACAATGTGGTAACAGTAAATACTGAAGGCGGGACAATGTGGTACTAGTAAATACTGAAGGCGGGGCAATGTGGTACTAGTAAATACTGAAGGCGGGGCAATGTGGTACTGGTAAATAATGAAGGCGGGACAATGTGGTACTAGTAAATAATGAAGGCGGGGCAATGTGGTACAAGTAAATACTGAAGGCGGGACAATGTGGTACAAGTAAATACTGAAGGCGGGACAATGTGGGACAAGTAAATACTGAAGGCGGAACAATGTGGTACAAGTAAATACTGAAGTCGGGGCAATGTGGTACAAGTAAATACTGAAGTCGAATGTTCTCGATAGAAATTCTCAAACATGGCTGCTTGCCGTAAACCACTACAATTCTCATCTTAGCCTATTAGACGCACTTTTTTACATCATGATTGGCAAGACAATAAAACACGTTCTACAGGATTGCCACCCCAGTACACAGACCTTAAGAGGTCAATGTGACCCACACCCACCACCCTGGAAGGAAACTACATGCACACGAATCAACTACGAGCACATGAATCAACTACGGGGTACCTGAATCAACTAAGAGCACACAAATCAACTACGGGGTACACGAATCAACTAAGAGCACACGAATCAACTACGAGCACACGAATCAACTACGGGGTACACGAATCAACTACGAGCACACGAATCAACTACGGGGTACACGAATCAACTACGAGCACACGAATCAACTACGGGGTACACGAATCAACTACGAGCACACGAATCAACTACGGGGTACACGAATCAACTACGAGCACACGAATCACTGAAGCAGGCAGTAGCCTTCGTAAGAGAATTTTTTGTTGTTGTCAGGATCATCATCACACCGGACGGATCTAGAGATGCTTCGGTATACTCCCCCCCCCCCCCCTTTAGAGAAAATCCGAGGAGAATCCTGGCCCACGTGCACGAACTCCGTGATCCTCGGTGTGGGTGGGTTTTTTGCTGATAAAGAACAGGTAGGCCCGTTCTTTTCGATTTTAACTGCCATGAGATCATTAACGTAGAGAGTGCACACGGGTCGTCATGCCTGTTGCCGTTATTCGAGAGGGCTAGACATCGGATCTCACTACCCAAGAAAGCAGGGGAAGGTAGCGCCATAAGGAAACCACGGATTATTTTTTTTTAATCACCACCTTTTCTGTAATGCTAGAACCTAGTTCCTTCCTGTCCTGTAGCCAACGTCGTACCTCTAGACCACCAAGTCATACGAGAGTCCGGAATCCTAATCCGAATGAACCGTGATCGCATAGATCAATATCATGATGATGCTGGTGATGATAATAATGCCGGTGTCGTGCGTTGTCGTCGAGGAAACGCATAGTAAGAACAAGGGGACATTTTGTGTGAAAGGGAAGGCTGGTATCATTGCAACGGAAGAGATTTCATAGTCAAAATTTGTTATCGTTTTAAATATCGCAGTACATGTTTATATTTATCTAACACATAACATAAAAAAGTAAAGTACTCCCGTCACGCCAAGTGACGTATAGGTAATATGGTGTTAGTGACCATACATTTTACAGACCTTCGGCACATGATTTTTGGGTTAATGAGGTCAGTATTACGCCCGTGCCGCTTTACTTTCCCAGAAAAAATCCGGTACGCATTAATGGTGGGTGAACCCGGAAGCCGTCGGTTGGGATCGAACCCTACCTCTTGTCCTTTGTAGTCCAGTTCACTAACCACTAAGCTATCGCGGCTCCTTAATACATAACATACTGTACATGAAACATCAGAAAGAAACAATCAACATTTTTTGGGCACCTCATGAGAAGAGGAAAGTTGGAATAATTGGTTACAACTGGCAAAATAAAAGAAAATAGAGATCGCGGACAACAAAGAGATAAAATACTGGATAGCTTGGCGACATGGCATGGAAAACAGTCAATAACAGAACCGATACGATGCACTGTAGAAAGAAACTTGTTGAAGGACATGATCGCCTACGCCAACCGGTATGGCACATGATGATGACTGTATATGATTTTTTTTTTTAATTGAACAAGGAATTAGATTTGACCAATACCAATATGATACAAGATATGTTAGAATAGTACGGTTTACACGAATCAAAGTGACGCACTCGGTGCCTATACATACGTGAACGAACTCAACATGACGTACAGTGCGGCGAACCGTGCTGAAAGAGTTAATCATATTGCGTCCCAACCTGAGTTAGATATATTTCTTTACGCCACTCAAGGGCGGCACATTTACAACCGAAATAAACCAAATATATGGGAGAGCTGTCAAAATACGTGTGAACTGTGATGCGCTCTTGAAACATCAAAACCGAATTCTCTTTGTCCATCGCGATCATGTTTACACCGCAAAAAAAACTGTTACCTTCAAATAAAACACGTGCAGTGAACGTGACTTTTCATGGTCCTGTCTGATTTGAGCTTTCCGTTCTATGACCAATTTTCAGACGTCACATTTGATGAGAACCACGTGACTACGACGACAATACAGTCAGATCTAGTCTGAATAAATTCATCATTAATATTAGTTCGCCTGTTCCACTTAAAACTGCGGGAGATCCGATTTGTTCACCAATAAGAGACGCTTATCATAACTTTAGGTGCTCTGGATTGTTCACCAATAAGAGAGCGCGTCTCCTAACATTGTGTACTCTGGATTGTTCACGAATAAGAGAGCGCTTCTCCTAACTTTGGGTACTCTGGATTGTTCATCAATAAGATGCGCTTATCCTAACTTTGGGTGCTCTGGATTGTTCACCAATAAGATGCGCTTATTCTACCTTTGAGTGCTCTGATTGATTTACCATTAAGAGGGCGCTTGTCCTAACTTGGAATGTTCTGGTAAGTTCATAACTAAGGTTCCGTTTACTTGAACTTTTGGTATTCTATCTAGTTCACCATAAGAGGACACTTGTTCTAAATTTGGTGCGTTCTGTTTAGTTCAGCGTGAAGTAAACACTTGTTCTAAATTTGGTGCGTTCTGTTTAGTTCAGCGTGAAGAAAGCACTTGTTCTAAATTTGGTGCGTTCTGTTTAGTTCAGCGTGAAGAAAACACTTGTTCTAAATTTGGTGTGTTCTGTTTAGTTCAGCGTGAAGTAAACACTTGTTATAAATTTGGTGCGTTCTGTTTAGTTCAGCGTGAAGAAAACACTTGTTCTAAATTTGGTGTGTTCTGTTTAGTTCAGCGTGAAGTAAACACTTGTTATAAATTTGGTGCGTTCTGTTTAGTTCAGCGTGAAGAAAACACTTGCTCTAAATTTGGTGCGTTCTGTTTAGTTCACCGTGAAGAAAACACTTGTTCTAAATTTGGTGCGTTCTGTTTAGTTCAGCGTGAAGAAAACACTTTTTCTAAATTTGGTGCGTTCTGTTTAGTTCAGCGTGAAGAAAACACTGGTTCTAAATTTGGTGCATTCTGTTTAGTTCAGCGTGAAAAAAACACTTGTTCTAAATTTGGTGCGTTCTGTTTAGTTCCGCGTGAAGAAAAAACTTGTTCTAAATTTGGTGCGTTCTGTTTAGTTCAGCGTGAAGAAAACACTTGTTCTAAATTTGGTGCGTTCTGTTTAGTTCAGCGTGAAGAAAACACTTGTTCTAAATTTGGTGCGTTCTGTTTAGTTCAGCATCAAGAAAACGCTTGTCCTAAATTTGGTGAGTTCTGTTTAGTTCAGCATCAAGAAAACACTTGTCCTAAATTTGGTGCGTTCTGTTTAGTTCAGCGTGAAGAAAACACTTGTCCTAAATTTGGTGCGTTCTGTTTAGTTCAGCGTGAAGAAAACACTTGTCCTAAATTTGGTGCGTTCTGTTTAGTTCAGCGTCAAGAAAACACTTGCTCTAAATTTGGTGCGTTCTGTTTAGTTCAGCATCAAGAAAACACTTGGTCTAAATTTGGTGCGTTCTGTTTAGTTCAGCATCAAGAAAACACTTGCTCTAAATTTTGTGCGTTCTCTTTAGTTCAGCGTCAAGAAAACACTTGTCCTAAATTTGGTGCGTTCTGTTTAGTTCAGCGTCAAGACAACACTTGTCCTAAATTTGGTGCGTTCTGTTTAGTTCAGCGTCAAAAAAACACGTGTCCTAAATTTGGTGTGTTCTGTTTAGTTCAGCGTGAAGAAAACACTTGTCCTAAATTTGGTGCGTTCTGTTTAGTTCAGCGTCAAGACAACCCTTGTCCTAAATTTGGTGCGTTCTGTCTATTTCAACATCAAGAAGACATTTGTCCTAAATTTAGTGCGTTCTATCTAGTTACCATCAACAAGACACTTATCCTAAATTTGGTGCGTTCTATCTTGTTACCATCAAGAATACACGTATCCTAAATTTGGTGCGTTCTATCTAGTTACCATCAAGAAGACACGTATCCTAAATTTGGTGCGTTCTATCTAGTTACCATCAAGAAGACACGTATCCTAAATTTGGTGCGTTCTATCTAGTTACCATCAAGAATACACGTATCCTAAATTTGGTGCGTTCTATCTAGTTACCATCAAGAAGACATATTATTTAAACTTGGTGCGTTCTATCTAGTTACCATCAACAAGACACTTATCCTAAATTTGGTGCGTTCTATCTAGTTACCATCAAGAAGACACGTATCCTAAATTTGGTGCGTTCTATCTAGTTACCATCAAGAAGACACGTATCCTAAATTTGGTGCGTTCTATCTAGTTACCATCAAGAATACACGTATCCTAAATTTGGTGCGTTCTATCTAGTTACCATCAAGAAGACACATTATTTAAACTTGGTGCGTTCTATCTATTTATCATCAAGAAGACACCTATCCTAAACTTGGTGCCTTCTATCTATTTACCATCACGAAGACACATATCCTAAACTTGGTGTGTTCTATCTAGTTACCATCAAGAAGACACATTATTTAAACTTGGTGCGTTCTATCTAGTTACCATCAAGAAGACACCTATCCTAAACTTGGTGCCTTCTATCTAGTTACCATCACGAAGACACATATCCTAAACTTGGTGTGTTCTATCTAGTTACCATCACCAAGACACCTATCCTAAACTTGGTGTGTTCTATCTAGTTACCATCACGAAGACACCTATCCTAAACTTGGTGTGTTCTATCTAGCTACGATCACGAAGACACATATCCTAAACTTGGTGTGTTCTATCTAGTTACCATCACGAAGACACCTATCCTAAACTTGGTGTGTTCTATCTAGTTACCATCAAGAAGACACCAATCCTAAACTTGGTGCCTTCTATCTAGTTACCATCACGAAGACACCTATCCTAAACTTGGTGTGTTCTATCTATCTACCATCACGAAGACACATCCTAAACTTGGTGTGTTCTATCTAGTTACCATCACGAAGACACCTATCCTAAACTTGGTGTGTTCTATCTAGTTACCATCAAGAAGACACCTATCCTGAATTTGGTATGTTCTATCTAATTACCATCAAGAAGACACGTATCCTATATTTGGTGCCCTATGGTTAGTTCGTGATCAAAAAGGCCTGAAAGAGGCTCACATTGAACTTGTGCTGGCTCACATTGAACTTGTGCTGGCTCACATTGAACTTATGCTGGCTTACATTGAAGCGTTTAATTTATAGTTCTTGCTCACAAACGCGTCTGACAACATGGCGGTCTTTCTGGAGAAACATTGTTGGCTTCATTCTCCGACCCCTTGTGGCCTTGTCTGTCTCCTGGATCAACACGAGGGGTGCATTTGTGTCTTGGTAAGCTTTGGTTCCGTAATTGTGACTTTTAAACTCGTGAACACCGCTATGAGTCATGCGTCATGCAGCGACGATTTGTGGAATATTGTCTATGATCTTGACCTACGCTATCATTATACTGTGAGTAACCAGGTCGGTGACTCAGTATCATCATAATGCCAGACGATTAAGCTCTACTTTCATTGGATGGGCCAGGTTTTTTATTTGTCGTCTTTATATCTGTTTGAGCAAGACGTAGTCCTAGCTGTTTCTCGTTGTCCTAGTCCTTTCTCGTCGTGACCCTTCTTGGAAAATCAATGATTTTCTTAATCATCTTCTACGTGTGTGTGTTGTCAATTTCCGCTACATAATTTATTTATTTATTTTTTAGGGGGAGGTGCTTGTTTGACACTGAGGGTTAGGGACTGCAATATAATTATCTTTACGGCACATATTACCATTGCTGATGTATGTCGAGGACTCACCACAAGACTAGAGGGATATAGGGCGCTTGGTCAAGGCGGTTACCACTACGTGTGAGACTCAGGATTTTTAATTCGATCCAGATAGAAAAAATCATTTCTGTCTACTGTGGGTTTTCGTACACTGTATCCCGGATTTTCAGACAGCGAAACCGTGGATTTCGTCTCACGACCCAGCACTGCTTGTGCAATAGCGTTACCTTGTGGTTAATTGTCGTTTTGGGTATCTCTAAGTTAAATGAAGAGCTACATGTCTGGCCATGACGTAATCTCATCTATTCATAGATTCGTATGGTCTACAGTTTTCCAAACCTACCCCAGGTTCACGCAGTATCTGCTCTATCCATGTGTCGGAACATCTTAATCTTCCTCTCCTTGGGCACAACAAGTTATACGGACATATAGCAAGGTCGCCGACCCAAAATTGATCAAGAAATAAGGACCTGCTAAGTAGGTGAAGATCACAGTCGATATAACAGGAAATAGATATGTTGATCTGAAGACCTAATATGACAATTCCTCTAGGATTGGAAAACCCCAACTCCTCAAGAATAGCAGCTTTTGTAGTTTATGATGAAGACTCTGGTCTCTTATCTCTATCAAATACTGTATTTTAACACGTTCTCCCTCTGTCTCTCTGATGTACTTTCATATAAGGGCCGGTTTTGTTACAACTATATGTAGGCGATAGGTGTAACAAGTTCATATAGAGGGTTATACTTCCTTCAGACAATAGTTCTAGTAATAGTTATTCGAAGGCCCCGGTATCACTGCAAACATAATTGCTCAATGACCGCCCGTGCCTATGGGAACATCAGACTTAACATTTCATGGAATATCCAAAGAAAGAAAGACAACTTCTGTCCCCACCGTAGCAAATACAGCGCACGTCAAAAGACATAATTCATAGTAGCAGCGACAGTGAACGCAACTGAACTGTTCTTCGTCATACGATATCAATTCATCGTCAGCAATCTGAATATAGAAACACCATAGGATGAAATACACAGCTTCTTCAGACTATCAGTGGTATCTGATATTGAATAGTTATCTTGGTCAGCGGACTAGTTGCCACTTTACTTATTATCTTACATGATGTCCTGACGACTCTAGGTTAGTTACTTCTTGCTTGCTATTTGTCCCTTACTATCTTATATGACAGAGGTAATGCTAACAACAAAGAAAAAGACATCACCTGAGTGCAAAATAAAGACAAGTGAAACAATATTAAACCAGGTAAATGAATTTAAATATTTGGGAACTTTGTTAACCTCAGAAGGAAGATGTACAAAAGAGGTGAAATGCAGAATGGCTCAGGCAAAAGCAGCTTTCCAAAAAATGAGGAAGATACTATGCAATCCATTTTTGACAATAGAAACAAGAAAAAAAGAGTTCTTAAATGTTATGTAGAGCCAGTCTTAACATATGGATGCGAATCATGGACAATAGGACAACAGACAAGAAAATCACTGGAGTCTGTAGAAATGTGGTTTTACAGAAGAATGTCGAGAGTACGATGGACAGCTAAGAAGAGTAATGAAGATGTTCTGAGAGAGGTCAAAGCAAAAAGAGAGCTAATTTCCAATGTTAGGAAGAGACAATCATCATTTTTTGGCCATGTAATGAGAAGAGAACAACTTGAATATATTGTAACAACTGCAAAAATTGAGGGACGAAGAGATAGAGGGAAGCAAGGAGAAAAAATAACAGACAGCTTAAGAGAATGGCTTGGCAGAAGGTCAACAACAGAAATGATAAATAGCTGCCGAGATCGAAAGTTCTGGAGAAACATCATCACCTACGCCAGTAGGCCCGGTACTTGATGATGATGTTGATGATCTTAAATGATGTCCTGACGACTATAGATAAGTTACTTCTTGCTTGTAATGTGTCCCTTACTATCTTAGATGATGTCCTGACGACTCTAGATAAGTTACTTCTTGCTTGCTATTTGTCCCTTACTATCTTAGATGATGTCCTGACGACTCTAGATAAGTTACTTCTTGCTTGCTATTTGTCCCTTACTATCTTAGATGATGTCCTGACGACTCTAGATAAGTTACTTCTTGCTTGCTATTTGTCCCTTACTATCTTAGATGATGTCCTGACGACTCTAGATAGGTTACTTCTTGCTTGCTATTTGTCCCTTATTATCTTAGATGATGTCCTGACGACTCTAGATAAGTTACTTCTTGCTTGCTATTTGTCCCTTACTATCCTAGATGATGTCCTGACGACTCTAGATAAGTTACTTCTTGCTTGCTATTTGTCCCTTATTATCTTAGATGATGTCCTGACGACTCTAGATAAGTTACTTCTTGCTTGCTATTTGTCCCTTATTATCTTAGATGATGTCCTGACCACTCTAGATAAGTTACTTCTTGCTTGCTATTTGTCCCTTACTATCTGAGATGATGTCCTGACGACTCTAGATAAGTTACTTCTTGCTTGCTATTTGTCCCTTACTATCTTAGATGATGTCCTGACGACTCTAGATAAGTTACTTCTTGCTTGCTATTTGTCCCTTATTATCTTAGATGATGTCCTGACGACTCTAGGTAAGTTACTTCTTCCTTGCTATTTATCCCTTACTATCTTACTGCCTGCAGTTATTACTATCTGTCTGGGGTCATATACGCCTGTCTATCTAACTAGGAAAGGCAAAAAGTAATTTTAATGCCATGATGAACATACTAACATCAAAACAAATAACACCGGGGCTTAAACTAAGAATAGCAAAATGTTACTTCTTCTCAATATTCCTATATGGTGCAGAAACATGGACATTAGACAAGAAAACAGAACAGAGAATTGAAGCCTTTGAAATGTGGATATATAGAAGAATAGGTAGAATTGGATGGAAGGAAAAGAAAACAAACGATGAAGTGTTAAAACAACTAAAAATGAAAAGAGAACTACTAAGCACAATTCAAACAAGACAAATGCGATTTTTGGGCCATGTTAAAAGACACAACAGCCTACTAAAAGTAATCCTGGAGGGGAAAATACAAGGTAAAAGAGGCAGACCAAGACTAACATGGACGAGTAACATCAAAAGATGGACAAATCAGCCTATGACTACCTGCACCATCAAATCAATAGACAGGGTAGAATGGCGCTCCATGGTAGTCAACCTTCGTTGCGGAGATGGTACTCGATGATGATGATTATGAATATCTAACTGCCTGGGGTCATTTACGCTTGTCTATCTAACTGCCTGGGGTCATTTACACTTGTCTATCTAACTGCCTGGGGTCACTTACGCTTGTCTATCTAACTGCCTGGGGTCATTTACGCTTGTCTATCTAACTGCCTGGGGTCATTTACGCTTGTCTATCTATCTGCCTGGGGTCATTTACGCTTGTCTATCTAACTGCCTGGGGTCATTTACGCTTGTCTATCTAACTGCCTGGGGTCATTTACGCTTGTCTATCTAACTGCCTGGGGTCATTTACGCTTGTCTATCTAACTGCCTGGGGTCACTTACGCTTGTCTATCTAACTGCCTGGGGTCATTTACGCTTGTCTATCTAACTGCCTGGGGTCATTTACGCTTGTCTATCTAACTGCCTGGGGTCATTTACGCTTGTCTATCTAACTGCCTGGGGTCATTTACGCTTGTCTATCTAACTGCCTGGGGTCATTTACGCTTGTCTATCTAACTGCCTGGGGTCATTTACGCTTGTCTATCTAACTGCCTGGGGTCATTTACGCTTGTCTATATAACTGCCTTCTCATTAGCAGCCTTCAGGTGTTTATACAAGTTATGCCTCGTCACTGGTACACGTGCAGTCTAGACTTTCTGACCGGAAATTGTTGAATTGTCAGTCATGCTCGTCTGTCATGTTCAAGAGTGTCCCCTAATAACATGTACAGTCTGGTCTCCCAAATGGAAACTGATAAAGTTTACAAAATAACAAACATTTGATGCATTCATCTGTTGTCTGGCCTCCTGACCGGAAGTTGTTAACGTGTCAACCATCTGCTCGTCTGTGACTTTTGGAATTGTCGACCCCACTAGCAAGTGCATTCTAAGCCTCTGATACTCTTACACAAGCAGAACAAGAGAAATCAGGAAAGCCATTCAATCCGACATATCCGATTTCTGAGTCTAAGAACTAACGTTTTGCGTCAGTCACGTGTCATTAAATCACCCTCATTATAATTACAGTAATCCCTCAGTTATCGCGGTTAATAGGGACCAGAACCGACCGCGATAAGTGAAAAACTGCGAAGTAGCGTTACCCTCTCATTTTTAACATACGTACAATTTTTGTGTATGTATAATATCAATAAGTGTATATGAAACCATATAAGTGCATATGTAATCATTAGAACATAAAAAATAGTTTCAAACATGTATAAAAATGTTATTTGTATAAATAACATAATAACATAAAATAATGTATACATTATATAAATATGATATAATATAAACTTTTCTTTTATAACAAGGTCAGTAACTCACCTCTGACAATAGCTTCTCTTCACTTGATCTTTATAAATGTCGATGAAACACCTGTGTAGTACGGTGGAGGTGAAGAAGATAAAGATGATTTACTGCACAGGTTAATGAGAGCTTTACTGCACCTCAGATGACGTCTCAACGTCAGGTGCTAGGGGCGCTGGATCGTCGCGGGCAGCTTCTGATAGAGCTGGGGTAGCTGCAGTAGACAGCATAGAGGCAGCAGGAGGAGCTTCTGCAGAACGTTTTCGGCGCACAAGGAACATCGTGATAGCAACTTTCGCGCCATAATTTCTCAATTTTGAATTTTTGAACAATCCGCGATGTATTGAGACCGCGATAAATGAACCGCGAAGTAGCGAGGGATGACTGTACATTACCATCATTATCTTCATTTGCTTCCTCGAATAATAACTTAATTCTGTCCTCTCCGTTATTGCAATCCACAATACAAGAACTAATGGCTTCTGTTATTGCAACCCACAATACAAGAACGAATGGCTTCTGTTATTGCAACCCACAATACAAGAACTAATGGCTTCTGTTATTGCAACCCACAATACAAGAACTAATGGCTTCTGTTATTGCAACCCACAATACAAGAACGAATGGCTTCTGTTATTGCAACCCACAATACAAGAACTAATGGCTTCTGTTATTGCAACCCACAATACAAGAACTAATGGCTTCTGTTACTGCAACCCACAATACAAGAACTAATGGCTTCTGTTACTGCAACCCACAATACAAGAACTAATGACTTCTGTTATTGCAACCTACAATACAAGAACTAATGGCTTCTGTTATTGCAACCCACAATACAAGAACTAATGGCTTCTGTTATTGCAAATTTAGTTGTTAATTATTGCAGCGGCCTTTGGGCCCGTGTCTTTTTGCTCAATGCAACTCACTTAAGGTATCTTCTATACTGTGGAGTCTGTGAATGTCTGTACCCAGAAAAAAGAACCTCACTTCAGTGTGAGATACGCTATGTTATGTTGCGTTACATTATGTTATGTTGCGTTATGTTATGACCATCATCGCTGTACTCCATACACAGCCATAGGTGATATTTCCTCCAAATGCTCATTGGTAAACCACAGCTCGGTGTTTGTGGACAATTCCTTTCATTGGCCCAGAATATCGTTTTGTTCTGGCAAAGCAAGCTTCACCCACAACCTCCCACCCAGTTCCCGCAGCATAGATAGCAAGGTAGCTTCACGTTTCTTAAAGTCCTTTATTCTACCCATACCTTTGAGGTATTAATTGTATATGCCCTATCCATTGGCTAGGAAGCCGTGGTAGTTCAGTGGTTAGTGAACAAAGGACAAGATATCCTGATCAACGGCTTCCGGGTTCACCCAGCCTTAAATGAGTACCGGATTTTTTCTGGGAAAGTAACGCGGCACGGGCGTAATACTGACCACATTATCCCAACAATTATGTGTCGAAGGTCTATATAAATTATGGTCACTAACACCATATTCCCTATACGCCACTTGGCGTGACGGGGCTCTTTACTATTTTTTTACTATCCATTGGCTGCACATCTGATATGATCGTTGAGCGAGCTAATTTGTCTGCTCATTTGCTCCATCCATCACAAGCGTGGACGTAGTGTAAACAAGATTGTAACACTGGAGATATTGACTTCAGCCAATAACGGCGGTCGGACTTTGCCGATCAGACTCATCGAGTCACTCACTCATCACACCGACTATGGATGTTATTTTGTGACTAGCCAGTAAGCACTTGTGCTCTGCTTCACGGTAAAGTAGTTCCGTGCGCCCATTCTCCATCACAATGTGTCTGTGAGGTATGATAAACAACTCTATCATTCTAGGCACATACACATAACATGCAGGTAATGATATCATCATGTCCTGAGCACATGTGATTTGTTCTGGGTTTAATTAATTCATCTAATCTTCCTAGAGTTCGCCAGTTTAGTTGTGTCCCTGGTTTACGGCAAAGTCCATATATCTGTGCCTTTCGGCCGGAGACATCCGTATTTGGCACGGGTAGATTTTACATAAGAATTTATACGCGGACAGCGGCCATTTTTAGCCTACTCATTTCGACTTCTGTCAAGCATTCTTTAACGTGTACTAGTTCACATGGGACCCCCTGCTTGTCCCCGTATTTTTCTAGAAGGCCAGATATTGTCTCTCATATAAAGAAGGAGATGGTAAAGCCACGAAGAGATCACATATTTGAAGTGACAATTTGCAACTGCCTGTATCAGTGTTCAAACCAAAGACTATCCTGTTCAGAGTTTGGCGCGTTATCTCTAAACCACCCGCGACCATCGGTTTCAGTACCAAAAGACTTCCCTGTACTTCTCCATGTCTGCCGTTGAGAACTGTTCATCCTGCCAATTACAGAGTGCATATCTAGTTACATATTATAAATAAGACATACATTTGTACAGATTTAAGGCAAGATTTAAGGCCTCTAACATCAGTCATAATAGAACATCTGCTGGGTAATGCTTTAGCATGACGTCATACTGATAGTTCTGAAAAAGTGGCTGACGTCATGTACTTGACGTTGGACCAATCCTATAGCTGTTAACTGATAACAATCAGTGACTCATAACTGATTTGAAATATGGCGTTAAGATCAGAGAAACAGAGTTAATCACGTCACTATTCCACCTCCGTGTGTTAGATAGACTACGTCGGGTCACATGACCGGAGGGCCTTTTCGCTAGCGATCCAAAGCGGGAAAGTAAATCCGATCCGACAAAATACCGGAGTAAATCGAATGTTTCGGGGCGAAAGGGATATGACTGGTTGGACGAAAATTTAGAGACACTGCTGTTATCATATTGAAGAGTGATGTAGGAAGAGGTCAAGTAATAATAGGTTGTACAATCTTATTTTGTTTCTTATAACCTGCAGCAAAATAAAAAGAATTGCTGTATCGGGAAAATCAGATTGAAATATGAATGAGATGATGAAGTAACAGATGATAGTAGATATTGAAATGAACACATTATTGGCAGATCCCAGGCAGACACAGCAAGCATGCCGCCGGGAGAGGGGTAGACAGCTCTCTGCTTCCGAGAGAGACAGCGGGGTAACAAGCTATGATTGACGTGTAGGGGAGTGCATCTGCACACAGAAGATCGCAGGCCTAACTGAATTAAATAACCGGTGACGTCATGCAGGGTGATTCTCGCTAGAATAATCGTAGAGATTATTATGGTAGCGTTCATTTCTGTGACGGAAATAGCAATATCTTCAGATTTATATCATCTTGCATGACGGCCATTTTTATTGTATTATTTTTGTTAGCAGTCAATGCTGTAATGGCAAGCTTATGTAGGAGTCAGTCGTATCGTTAAGCGCACTCTTTGTAGTAACAGAAGCAATAAACAACAAATAAAACAATAATATAACCAGATATGTTGCATCGTTACGACATGAACGAGTGCATGAAAAGATGGCCAACTCTGCTGACTAAGACCTAGTTAAGGAAGAAAGACAACGGGAATTGCTAAGATATTTTCGGATCAAAACGTGAGTCATACTCTGAACTTGTCCGGTTTGAAATTCGCGTTTTCTCTGTTTTATTTTAAACTTTGACGTTTGTCCTTTGTCATGTAGAGGGCGTTTGAGCGCATCTAGTGCCACCATATATACACGAGAGAGAGAGAGAGAGAGAGAGAGAGAGAGAGAGAGAAATGTGGCGGAGTGATTTAAACCCTAGCCTTTGTTTCTGGAAGAGTCAAATATATTTACTGCTCAGACACTGCGTGGCGACAGCTAGAAGAGGAAGAGACCTTTACTCTATCAGCCATATTTGAATCCCAGTAGAACTCAGAGATTGAATAAATGTTTCGGTGCGAGGGTTTTTTCTGGTTCACACACACACACACACACACACACACGCACGCACGCACGCACGCACGCACGCACGCACACACACACACACGCACACGCAAACATGCACACGCACGCGCACACACACACACACACGCACACACACACACATACACACACACGCACACGCACACGCACACATACACACACACACACGCACACACACACACACACTCACACATACACACACACACCCCGTCCTTTTCCTTAATGTGTTGGATTTGCTTTGAAAGCTGTATATGTTGAGCAGATAGGCCCAGGTAGAGTGTGGCTAATGAGATGCTGAGGTTGTTGACGAGGGAGACATTGATGAGTCGTCGGCCGTCTCACCAGATTAACCTCAGGTAATCTAATTGAGGAGTTCGTTTCAGGACCAAGCAGGAAATGAGATGCTAGATCGAGCCAGACAGTCTAGGAATATCAGAGCACAAGACTGGGTAGGAGATGTGGACACAACAGTGACTCGATGATATGATTAATTCAGTTATGTTTCAGCATAATGTGTGTTGTACAGCACAGCTGTGTACTGCTGGATTATGTTTCATAGCTTGGGATTGGTATCTCGTTAGCAGGGATCTGTCAATCAATCTTGGGCTATGATCTGATTGGTCACGAGAATATTGAGGGGAAAATAAGAAGTGCATTATGTTAAAGTAATGTTGGAACAGTCGTCATTGAAATTGATCCGTCATTACACAGGAATATGGTAAGGATGTTGTAGTCACTGCATTACCTTCAATAAAGTTGCTGCGATCTCCTATATAGAGCCACATTATTGTTCCATCACAGGCACCGTGATCCATCTCTTACAGTTCATGTTTTCTCCTCATTAAATCATTGTATTCCTATCTCAAAGAATTCCTACCTCAAAGTATTCCTACCTCAAAGTATTCCTACCTCAAAGTATTCCTACCTCATTGTGTTCCCTTGGCTGAATAATTAGTCAACTACATAACTCTTACATCCCTTCCCCTTCTTCACTCAAACCAAAAAGAAAACACTTTCACCATGTAAAGATGACTACTGAATCACACGGCGATTTACACGATTTACTCAACGATTTACACGACGCTTTACTCGACAATTCACACAACGATCTAACTGCCTGTAGTTGCAATGCAGTGTATAAGGTTTCCTGTCATAGAATTGTCACATCAAAATCACTCTCTATGTCGTAGGACTACCTTTACCATGTATTTATACTTTAAATCTGTTTTCATAAAGCACATACAGCAAATGAATGACACAGCAGTAAGACAGTCAGTTAGACATCAATGACTATGCTATGATACAAAGTTTTTATAGTCGTAAATAAACATAGACTGAACTGAGATAATGAACTAGAACGGTCTATAAATCGGAGTTCCGGACGCCCACTAGTTCTTTTGCCATCTTCTATGTAGAAGTGTATCTATAGCTCGTTTCAAAACATATGCCCAACTTCAAAACGCTATTACTCTCTAACCGTTTGTTAAATACTTTTGAAATTTTCCAAATGTTATTAGAATGCAAAAGACCCTTTAAATGTATATTTAACAAATAGCTTGCAGCTGCAGTTTTCTTAAAGCGGCGATATTTCTTTGATGTTTGTCAAAATTGTAAATTGTGAAGCCCTAAAGAATAGAAATTACCGTAGTTGCTGGTCTACGATTAATTTTCACTAGGTAAAGGCGTGGCCGTAATGGGGAAATAACTGGATAAAACAAAACACCAGGAGAATTATTGTCTGCTCAGTTCGAGGACGGACGATAATAATATCAAGGTATACCTGTAAGTCCAATTTTCGTAGTTGTGTGGTCCTGAAAAGGACCGTTTGTTGAAATAATTTAAGGTAATATAGGGGCCAACATTGTGGGGGCTATATACTTTCATTCTGAATCAGACGAGTCTAAAAGATTAATAACTGTTGGGGTTGAACATTCCACAAACCATCATTTTTCCAATATTCCTCTTCCTGTTTTAAGACGTGGTCTTCACATTCAGCCCAATAATCTTTGTCTATATTTAATAAAGCGAGATTAGCAATAGTCTTTACATCGCATATTTTGAATGTTGTATTTTCATCTGCCACTTGTCCTTTTAATTTTGCCCAGATTAGTTCTATTGGATTTAAATGAGCATGGTAAGGTGGCAGCCTCAAACTTATATGACCGTGCTCTTGGATAATCTTATCTATTTGAAAAATCTTTGTCCTCTGTTTTTGCTTTACTAGAGATAGTAATTCAGGTTTTAAGTACATGTTATTAAATTGTATGTGCTCCTTTGTGAGCCATATCTTAATAGCATCTTTTGTACTGGATGACGTCGGGACTTTATCTTCAAGTGCAACAATGTTGTGGTACGCTGCATTGTCCATTATTAGGCAAGATGGTCGATCTAGTGCTGGGAGAACAGAATTTTCAATCCAATGTCTAAATATGTGACCATTCATCTCAGAGTGATAATCCCGATTGTCTATGGATTTTGAAAGAAAAATGAGCTCTGCATTCTGTATTAGTCCATGTTGTCGACTACCTGCATGAGCAATTATCAAGCGCTGTCCTTTGCTGCTAGGTATTAATCTCTTAATCTTTCCATCTGATGACTGCCATTCCCTTTGTTTAGTGTGGTGAGCATTGATCCATGTTTCATCCAAGTACACAATATCATAACCTTGCTTGCACACCTCTTTTACTTCACGTAAGTACTTGCTTCTCATGACTACTATATGTGGCTTCTCACAGATGATGTTTCGTCCATTGGATACTTTCTGAATGTAAAGCCTGAAGCTCTCACATTCCTCCATAATGTAGACTTTGATATTTCAATACTGTTGTTCTTTTTCAGCGATACTTTTAATTTTCTTATTGTAACAGTTTCATTCATACCCAACATTTTGCGAATTTCTCTTCTAATAAGTTCACTGTCGAAATTATCCAACATTTTTGCTCTTCCTTGTGATTTTGAATATTTGGAACATTGACGGTCACGTGCTTGAATCCAGCGATTAAATGACCGTTTAGATAAATCCAAAATGTGTCTTGTCATATTCTCAGGGTTTTCTAAAGAATGAAATAATCTTCCTCGTTTAGCCTCTTTGCAAAAATAGTCATACATTTTTATTGCGATGTTTTGTAAACTGCAGAATTTCATTTTAAGACTCATGATAAATGTTATTGTTCCACGTTACGCCGCTGAATTAACGGAAATGGAACACACAATGTCTCGTGTTTACTACAAGTGTCTATTTGTGTCAGAAAACTCACGCGGAAAGCGTGAAAAATCGTAAATTTCAGCGTGTATAGATTTGTAATCGCTATTTTTAACTTAAATACTGTAAACACTAAGTTTTGACTACATCAATGGGTCGTTATAAATTTATATAAATCAAATAAGCAATAATAATAACCAAATGTTTGTTTTTAATGAAATTAATTCCCTGTTGGGTTCTAATCATTATAACTTTACATGCAAATTTTGAAAAAAATACAAAAAGCGGTTTAAAAGATATTGATTTTTAAAGTTGGGCAAGACTTATGAAACAAGCTATAGTATGTAGATGTATTGTATCTTGTATGTAGATGTTTGGGGCGTGGGGACGCAGAGATACTTTACACTAAATTACGTATACGAATCTACTGCTGAAAATAAAATTATTTTATTTACTTCAATAACATTTTAATACTTGCACAATCATCAAGTGCCCATCGGATTGTGAATTTTGCTTAATTTTGCTGAAATTATTGCTCCTATTTCAGTAATGCAAACTGACGCCGTCGGTTCACTTACCCTTTTGTACCGACTTGAGTCATAACTTTCAAAAGTCAAGTAAAGAGCACCGGTCACGCCAAGTGGCGTGGTGTTTGTTTCCATAATTTTTATAGACCTTCGGAACATGATTTTTTGGGGTAATATGGTTGGTATTACTCCCGTTCCGTTTAGCCTCCCAGAAAAGTTATCCGGTGTCCATTTAAGGTTCATTTGCAGTCCAGTTGACTAACCAGTGAGCTACCGCAGCTTCCTATATCCTAACTTGCATAGGTCTATTCCATTGATTTCCCCGCAGAGTTTAGTTAAAGACAGTTCTGTGGTTAATGGAAGCATGCGAGGCTGCTATTGATAAGAATCTTTTACCTTCGACTGCCATTTTGTGATTGTTAAACATAGCTTCATGTGTATGTGGCTTAACACGCCTGGAATGAACCTAACCAATAAGTAATGTGTTATTTATTTATTTAGTTATAAATAAGTAATGTGTATTTAACGTTAAGCTCCCCTCACGGTGACGTCTTTCCTCTGGTTAAACCAACCATAAACTCAGGTTAACCGTCAATAAAACTCACAGTCTGCATTTAAATGAACTGAGAACAGCATTTCTTAGGTTGGAAATACTAAGCCTGGACTAGACCTTTAGTCAACGTCGTCACGTGAAGAAAACCAGAGATTCTTATCATCATCATGTGTCATACCGATTGGCGTAAGCGATCATGCCATTCCACAATCTTCTGTCCACTGTACATCGTATCAATTCTGTTGTTGACTGTTTTCCAAGCCATGACATCAAGCTATCTAGTATCTTCCCTCTTTGTCGTCCGCTATTTCTCTTTCCCTGTATTTTGCCAGTTATAATCAAGTATTCCAACTTTCCTCTTCTCATGATGTGCCCGAAAAATGTTGATTGTTTCTTTCTGATGTTTTTATGAGCTCCCTTTTTGTGTTGGCCTCTTTGAGAATTTCTTCATTGGTCTTTTTAGCTGTCAGGGAACTTTCAACATTCTTCTGAGGAATCCCATCTCTGTGGCCTCTAATCGTCGTTTCATTTGTTTGTCTACTGTCCATGATTCGTTTCCATAGGTCAGAATTGGTTCTATATAGCATCAATGAACTCTCTTTCTCACTTCTATTGAATAGACTTGTTGCATAAGACTTTTCTCTTTTTTTTTGAAATGCTATTCTGGTCTGAGCTATTCTGCTTTTTGATTTCTGTGGTGCATCCTCCATCTGATATAAATACTAGAGAAGCATTTCATTTTCTTATCACTCATAAAAAAAACTTGGTGAGGTTAACGTGTTCCTTTCCACTGATGATTGTGTACGCCACAAACATGTGCAGAAAATCATCGCTTATTTCTTCACCACACAATGACAAATGATCATCTGGGTTATTTTTATAAACAGAAAAAAATATGGAAAAAGAGAGAAACGAAAAGCAGATAGATGGTACCAGACAGCATAGAAAAATGGTTTGGTAGTAAGTGGGCGACAAAAGTAGCAGAGACAGAAAGTTGAGTAAAAACATGATCACCTACCGCAGCGCATATTAGTTGGTGATCTTGTTTAATGTTCTTATGAGTTATTATGAAAACATTCCCGGAAGACAAGTGTGTGCTCTGTTGATTTCAGCAGATGACGACGTGTGTTGATGGTCTGAGTAGCAGACATGCTTTGTCCACAGCTAGCACTGGTAGGCAGTCATTACTGCTTGATATGTTTAACCTGTCATGACTGCCAGGTGTATTTATCTTGTGCAGTCCCGATACTCTGTCATTACTGCCTTGTGTGTTTATTTTGTACAGTCCCGATACTCTGTCATTACTGCCTTGTGTATTTATCCTGTGCAGTCCCGATACTCTGTCATTACTGCCTTGTGTGTTTATCTTGTGCAGTCCCGATACTCTGTCATTACTGCCTTGTGTGTTTATTTTGTGCAGTCCCGATACTCTGTCATTACTGCCTTGTGTGTTTATCTTGTACAGTCCCGATACTCTGTCATTACTGCCTTGTGTGTTTATTTTGTGCAGTCCCGATACTCTGTCATTACTGCCTTGTGTGTTTATCTTGTGCAGTCCCGATACTCTGTCATTACTGCCTTGTGTGTTTATCTTGTGCAGTCCCGATACTCTGTCATTATTGCCTTGTGTGTTTATTTTGTACAGTCCCGATACTCTGTCATTACTGCCTTGTGTATTTATCCTGTGCAGTCCCGATACTCTGTCATGTCTGCCTTGTGTGTTTATTTTGTGCAGTCCCGATACTCTGTCATGACTGCCTTGTGTGTTTATTTTGTGCAGTCCCGATACTCTGTCATGACTGCCTTGTGAGTTTATTTTGTGCAGTCCCGATACTCTGTCATTACTGCCTTGTGTGTTTGTCTAGTGTAGTCCCGATACTCTGTCATTACATTACTGCCTTGTGCAGTCCCGATACTCTGTCATTACTGCCTTGTGTGTTTATTTTGTGCAGTCCCGATACTCTGTCATTACTGCCTTGTGCAGTCCCGATACTCTGTCAATACTGCCTTGTGCAGTCCCGATACTCTGTCATTACTGCCTTGTGTGTTTATTTTGTGCATTCCCAATACTCTGTCATTACTGCCTTGTGCAGTCCCGATACTCTGTGATTACTACCTTGTGTGTTTATTTTGTGCTGTCCCGATACTCTGTTAATACTGCCTTGTGTGTTTATCTTGTGCAGTCCCGATACTCTGTCATTACTGCCTTGTGCAGTCCCGATACTCTGTCATTACTGCCTTGTGTGTTTATCTAGTGTAGTCACGATACTCTGTCATTGCTGCCTTGTGTGTTTATCTTGTGCAGTCCCGATACTCTGTCATTACTGCCTTGTGTGTTTATTTTGTGCAGTCCCGATACTCTGTCATTGCTGCCTAGTGTGTTTATCTTGTGTAGTCCCGATACTCTGTCATTGCTGCCTTGTGTGTTTATCTTGTGCAGTCCCGATACTTGAGTCCCGAGACTGCAGTGGAGTGTTTAACTGTTGCAGTTTGAATACTATGCCATTGCGACATGGTGTGTTTAATTGTTACACTTCTAAGACTGCATTTCCATTAACATCCTTAACAATATGCAACTTACAACCTTCCATGACGTATGTGAAACAAATTCCCTTTATTTAGAAGACCATTAATCTCAGTTCCCGGATTTCATTTTTTTTTTTTTTTTTTTTTTTTTGCGTTCGCCAGCTTTCACCTCTGACGAAGTCCCTAGATACTAGGAACTGAATGTTTGCGTGTTAATCCGTTTTTCTTTGGCAGCCGTGTGCACAGGGGTCCCTCGCCGCCCAGGCAAATAACTCCGTCTTCGGAGGTACTTATATTTTTTTCCGTTCATGAGTAAATGACATTTCAAGCCAGGCCTCGCTGCTGAGACCAGGTGTGGTTACCGCAGAGGGAAATCGTAAATAAAAATCCCAACCAGTGAGGCCAGGATTTGAACCCACAACCTTTCTGTCTCGAGGCCGATGTTTTGCCTTGAAATCAACCAGTTTCCCTTCCCCGGATTTGAATGTAATTCTCAAATGTTGTTCTCAAATCCATGAACCGAATATAAAAACAAAACTGAATTGTTTTAGCTAATACATAAATAATGTTGTAAATATATGAAAAGCTGTAATCATGAAACCATCTTCACTTTTTATCTATAAATCGTTACCATTATTCTGTTTAATTTTAAGGGAGTTTTCGAATCTGGAGCTTGATTTTAGAAAAAAATTGTAATAATGGTTGAAATATTGGTTAAGTTTAATGTCCGCGGCCTCATCTATATAATCATTATGACACCAATGGAGTGCATGGGCATTTACAGCACGCTCGACAGGCAGAATACTCAAGGAAGACAGTGGTGTATACGTTATGACCACGAGTAGCATGATGATGGAGGTAATGGCAGTGACCAATGCATGCATCTGGTTAGAGTCACAAGACTGCACCCACGCCTGAAAACTTAATGATTTGATGAGCATGATAAGAAAAGAGAAGGCGGGCTCTGTATGTATACAATGGGTAGAATCATTGCAGAAGTCCAAAATACGTATGGTCACTAATGTCCACGTCCCCGGACATGCGGAAGTACAGAGAAATGAAAGAGCGGACAGGTTGTCTAGCTACGCTATTGTTGAGGACGGTCAACCAATGGATCGGGCGGACATCATCAATGCAGTCCGGGAACTGGAAAGGACACAGAACTTCGACAACCATGAGTCCGTGTCTTTCCTTCGGATGAAAGAGATGGGAGTTAAGATAGGCAAAGCCAGAAACGAGAAACTTAGTGGCCGTGTAAGAAGACTTATCAACCAACACAGAACAGGAGTCGTCTGTCGCTGGACACAGCGAGACTTGCTGAAGAGGGGATCTGGACACCTATGGACATGTTCGGAGTGCAGTGATAATGACCCTCAAAAAAATCTAAAAATTAATAAAACATTACCTCAATAACTCATTTATAAAATTATTTTGAACTTAGCGAGCCTTATAAAGGATTAGATTGCGACTTTAAAATGTTTCAGTTGAAAGCCAGGTGGTGAAATATCTCAATGTGGGTTAATGAATTATTTCAGTTGAAAGCCAGGTGGTGAAATATCTCAATGTGGGTTAATGAATTATTTCAGTTGAAAGCCAGGTGGTGAAATATCTCAATGTGGGTTAATGAATTATTTCAGTTGAAAGCCAGGTGGTGAAATATCTCAATGTGGGTTAATGAATTATTTCATTTGAAAGCCAGGTGGTGAAATATCTCAATGTGGGTTAATGAATTATTTCAATTGAAAGCCAGGTGGTGGAATATCTCAATGTGGGTTAATGAATTATTTCAGTTGAAAGCCAGGTGATGAAATATCTCATTGTGGGTTAATGAATTATTTCAGTTGAAAGCCAGGTGGTGAAATATCTCAATGTGGGTTAATAAATTATTTCAGTTGAAAGCCAGGTGGTGAAATATCTCAATGTGGGTTAATGAATTATTTCAATTGAAAGCCAGGTGGTGAAATATCTCAATGTGGGTTAATGAATTATTTCAGTTGAAAGCCAGGTGGTGAAATATCTCAATGTGGGTTAATGAATTATTTCAGTTGAAAGCCAGGTGGTGAAATATCTCAATGTGGGTTAATGAATTATTTCAGTTGAAAGCCAGGTGGTGAAATATCTCAATGTGGGTTAATGAATTATTTCAGTTAAAAGCCAGGTGATGAAATATCTCAATGTCGTTTTATAAATTATTTCTGTTTTCAGTGTCACCATTGTTCATGTGGGGAGATTATTTTAAAATCTATAAGTGGCATGTCTAGAATAACAGTTGGAGGCTGTAATATAAATAATCTCAGGTATGCTGATGATACAGTCTTAATCGCTAAAAATGAAAATGAGTTACAAGAAATGTTGGACATTATAGTGAAAGAAAGCAAAAATAAAGGACTCAGCCTTAATAGAAAAAAAAAAAAGAACTAATGGTAGCAACCATGGAAAAGTCATCACCGCAATGCACAATAAAGACAAGTGGAGCAATATTAAAACAGGTAAATGAATTTAAATATCTGTGAATAATGTTAACATCAGATGGTTGATGTACAAAAGAGGTGAGATGCAGAATGGCTCAGGCAAAAACAGTTTTCCAAAAAGTGAGGAAGATACTGTGCAATACATTTTTGACAATAGAAACAAGAAAACTAATTCTTAAATGTTATGTACAGCCAGTCTTAATAGATGACTGTGAATCTTGGACAATAGTACAACAGACAAGAATGTCATTGGAGGCTGTAGAAAAGTGGTTTCACAGAAGAATGTTGAGAATGCCATGGACAGCTAAGAAGGGTTATCAAAACGTTCTGAGAGAGGCCAAGGCAAAGTAAGAGCTAATTTACAGTATTAGGAAGAAACAATCATTATCTTTTGGTCAGGTAATGAGAAGATAACAGATGTAAAATATTGTGACAACTGAGAAAGTTGAGGGACGTTTGAGATAGAGGGAAGCAAAGAGAAAAGATACCAGACAACTTAAAAGAATACCTAGGCAGAAGATCAACTCCAGAAATGACAAATAACTGTCGAGAAATTGTGGACAGAAATGGTCACCTACGCCAGCTGGCTTGGTACTTGATGATGATGACAGTTCGTGTGTTGTTCTATAGAACATACTCAATGACAGCTGAAAGATTTCTCTAACACGTGGGTACAGTACTGTACCCAAGTGATAGAGAAATCTTTCAGCTTTCGTGCTAGCTTAATAACTCTAGGCTAGATTGAGTATAGAGATAAACGCAAATATAAATAATATGAAATAATATGCGGGGTCGCGTGTAGAGTTGTATGCAACAAGTACAATAAACATAAATGGTATGGAGCAGCTAAACTAATAGAAAGACAAGGTAAACTTCGACGTTTCGGCTAAAGGCTTCAACAGGTATAACATTCAAACTAATCAAATTAAATAAAGAAATCCAAGCTAGAAAAGAGGACAGATTATTTATGTTGTTTAATTTATCAGTGTAGTTTTTCCTGGCTTGGATTTCTGTGTTAAATTTGAATAGTTTGTTTGTTATACTCCATGAATTCTTTTGCCGAATAGTTTATTTTGTCTTTCTATTAGTCTAGCTGTTCCATGTGTTTTATGTTTATTTTACATAGATATGTTCTACTGTAGTTTTACGTTTCTTCTTCTACGTTTCAGTTCCATGTGGAGCATAGGTCTTCAACAAATACTTTCAGCTCCATGTGGAGCATAGGTCTTCAACAAATACTTTCAGCTCCATGTGGAGCATAGGTCTTCAACAAATACTTTCAGCTCCATGTGGAGCATAGGTCTTCAACAAATACTTTCAGCTCCATGGGGAGCATAGGTCTTCAACAAATACTTTCAGCTCCATGTGGAGCATAGGTCTTCAACAAATACTTTCAGTTCCCTGTAGAGCATAGGTCTTCAACAAACACTTTCAGCTCCATGTGGAGCATAGGTCTTCAACAAATACTTTCAGCTCTATGTGGAGCATAGGTCTTCAACAAATACTTTCAGCTCCATGTGGAACATAGGTCTTCAACAAATACTTTCAGTTCCATGTGGAGCATAGGTCTTTAACAAATACTTTCAGCTCCATGGGGAGCATAGGTCTTCAACAAATACTTTCAGCTCCATGTGGAGCATAGGTCTTCAACAAATACTTTCAGTTCCATGTGGAGCATAGGTCTTCAACAAATACTTTCAGTTCCATGTGGAGCATAGGTCTTCAACAAATACTTTCAGTTCCATGTGGAGCATAGGTCTTCAACAAACACTTTCAGCTCCATGTGGAGCATAGGTCTTCAACAAATACTTTCAGCTCCATGTGGAGCATAGGTCTTCAACAAATACTTTCAGCTCCATGTGGAGCATAGGTCTTCAACAAACACTCTCAGCTCCCTGTGGAGCATACGTCTTCAACAAACACTTTCAGCTCCCTTTGGAGGTCTTCAACAAACACTTTCAGCTCCCTGTGGAACATGTCTTCAAAAAACACTTTTAACTCCCTGTGGAGAAAAGGTTTTCAAACAAACACTTTCCAAGCCGTTCTACTTCTTGCCAATCTTTTAAAATCATTCTATGTCATGCCCATCATCTTCTTCTCTGCTTCCATCTATCTTCTTCAAGAATATTTTGGTCTTCCTCTTTATTTTTTCCCTTGGGGATTCCAAAAAGGACCTGTCGTACAATACTCTCAGTTACCTTGGACAATGTTTGTCCCATCCAGCGTCATTGTCTTCTTTGTATCTCTTTATCCACTGGTATTTGACTGCTAGTTTTCCATAATTATACGCTTGTGATTTTATCCTGCCATTCCCATCCTTTTATTCTGTGTAAGAATCCATTAATGAAGGTCTGTATCTTCGTGATTGTTTTCCGCATCAGTGATTGTAAATTATTTTGGCTTTAACTGAGGGTAGTTTTAAATCACAATGTCCCTGAGTGCTGTATAGTTCAAATATACGGTAGTTTAGAAATGAAATGTAATTGCAACAACTATTGATTACAGCTACAGTGGCTTTCAGATAATATAGCTTAAAAGAGACGTAGCTCAGGACTAATATAAATATAAATTATATCAGTTTTAGAGAACATATCATGCGAAATGAAGCATTAAGAATACAATAACAATAGGCAGAATGAATGGAAAGAAGAACAGGGGAAAGCCAAGAGAATAAATATTGAACAGCTTATCCAAATGGCATAATAATCACCGACTGAAATGACGACATGATTGAAGAGAGGGCATCGGTAGACTATTTGGGAAAACCACCCCACTAGCTACTAACGTGGGGACAACCTGTGTTCGATTTCCGCTGGAAGCAGTTTGTGAGTTGTACTCGTAGTTGGAAAAACAAATACCCCCGCGGTCTACCCAGCCGCTGGCAGAAATGGGTACCAGGGATCATACTCAGGAAAGATGAGAAATGGCGCCTCACCTGTATGTTACGATGCTTGAGGTGACACTAGACAGGAGTTTCCGAAAACTACTGGGGAGGTCCAGCACATATGGGTAAAAAAAAAAACCCGGGCGCTGAAACATCGATTCAAATCTTTGCCTTTGAATTACCGGTGATGTGGAGAGAAATGAGCGCCAACGCCAACTTTCATGGCACCTGATGATGATGATGATAGCAGTTTACAGCTACTGTAGCTTTGAAGAACAGCACATAAGGAAAAACTGTGGCTTTAGACTACTGTAGGGTAATGTAGCACTAGCTGTATGCTACACTAGGGTCATGTAGCAGTATCTGTATGCTACACTAGGGTAATGTAGCAGTATCTGTATGCTACACTAGGGTCATGTAGCAGTAGCTGTATGCTACACTAGGGTAATGTAGCAGTATCTGTATGCTACACTAGAGTCATGTAGCAGTAGCTGTATGCTACACTAGTTTTAAGCTGCAACAATAGCAACCTACAACAGTTGCAACTTTGTATCTTGCTATAAACTGTTAATGGCCCAAGATATAGTAAATTTTAGCTACTTTGATTATCAGCTACAGTAGATGCCAGCTACACTATCTGTAAGTTACGCTAGCTCTAACTATATTGTGTTTTGGTTACATTTGCTCTCACCTACAACAGGCATGCGTTCAATAATCCTATACACAATAGTTCCAAGCTACCAACACTAAGGAACTACAGTTGTACATAATTATAGTAATGTTTCGCTAATGTAGCTCTCCGCTACAGTAATTATGAGATTTATAACTTTCCGATCATGCCGGGAGCATTGACAGACAAATGACTCCAAGAACGTACAACGTCGTGAACCAATGTCTAAGCTATTCCCATTCTCTGGCCATGTTTCAGAGAAGTCAGAAAATTAATATATTCGGTGTCGCCTTCAGTGAAAATTGCGCGATCCTTTAGGGTGTATTTGAAATATGGTGTCCGTGGCCACATTCTAACATCACCAACTGTGCGTTTTATTGATGAGATGGTCAATATTTTTCCCAAAACGACACGTCTCAGAAAAATAAATAACCCTCGTTACTCATTTCTTTCTAGTATAAAGAGAAGATAGAATGAAGACCTATTTGATTATAAACTTTCAGCTTTAAAGGTTACAGCTCGCTAGGATTAGTTTCATTAAAGCTCCCAGTCTGTCCAATGATGGTAAGTATTACTCCGCGAGGCCCTAGATTCATTCTCTCCATAAATAACACACTTCGTGCGGAAGGTTACTAGAGGCTAATGGCAGCGCCGAAAAAATGGCGGCGGTGGGAGAAGCTGTATCAGACTATCTGTACGGTGATGGCCGTTTGTATAAACAAGATATCGATTGGTACAGCCTACTTGATTTCATTGCTCCGGGTTTCTCTGTTGCTTCTTTGATTCTTCTTACTTCGTATGGTTATAAAATAGCTGAAACCAGTAACGGGGACATTGTAAACGTGACCAAAAACTAAAAGAAATCTCCCAGCCAAAATTAGGGGAAAACAGTCACAATTTGCTTGGACATGTTTTCTGAAGAGATGAAGTAATGTGTTGTGATAACTGGAAATATGAGTAAAGAGGAGATGAGGAGTAATGTGTTGTGATAACTGGAAATATGAGTAAAGAGGAGATGAGGAGTAATGTGTTGTGATAACTGGAAATATGAGTAAAGAGGAGATGAGGAGTAATGTGTTGTGATAACTGGAAATATGAGTAAAGAGGAGATGAGGAGTAATGTGTTGTGATAACTGGAAATATGAGTAAAGAGGAGATGAGGAGTAATGTGTTGTGATAACTGGAAACGTTGAGTAAAGAGGAGATAATGAGTAATGTGTTGTGACAACTGGAAACGTTGAGTAAAGAGGAGATAATGAGTAATGTGTTGTGACAACTGGAAACGTTGAGTAAAGAGGAGATAATGAGTAATGTGTTGTGACAACTGGAAACGTTGAGTAAAGAGGAGATAATGAGTAATGTGTTGTGACAACTGGAAACGTTGAGTAAAGAGGAGATAATGAGTAACGTGTTGTGACAACTGGAAACGTTGAGTAAATAGGAGATAATGAGTAATGTGTTGTACAACTGGAAACGCTTTGTAAAGAGGAGATAATGAGTAATGTTTTGAGATAAGTGGGGACGATGAATAGAGAGGAGATAATGAGTCATGTTTTGAGATAAGTGGGGACGATGAGTAGAGAGGAGATAATGAGTCATGTGCTGAGATAAGTGGGGACGATGAGTAGAGAGGAGATAATGGGTCATGTTTTGAGATAAGTGGGGACGATGAATAGAGAGGAGATAATGAGTCATGTTTTGAGATAAGTGGGGACGATGAGTAGAGAGGAGATAATGAGTCATGTTTTGAGATAAGTGGGGACGTTGTTATAACACACCACGATACTAATCTGAAGCGACAAACACAAACGTTAAACACAGATCTCACAATGAAAATGGTGGAACTAAAATAATTAATAAATTCTGTGGGCACGAATTTCTGAACTAACTATTATAAACAACTGTGAGGAACCATGCTTTCCATTATTGTTCTTTCCAGCCCGCTGTGTCTTTTGACATGGCCATAGCATTTTAATTGGCTGTGTAGAATGGTGTTTATACGCCAGTTCTTTTTAATATTTAAGTCTCTTCTAATGTCTTTGTTGCTCTTTTTCATTATCAAAGGTATCTTAAGGATTTTTCTGTAGCATTTTGTTTTCATTGAATCGAATTTATTCTCTGCTGTTTGTGAGATTGTCTATGATTCACAACCATATGTTGCTCTCGGGAAGATACATGTCCACAGTCATTTTAATTCTACTTCCTTCCTGGTATTGTGTCACGTGTTCTTCATGGCATTCAATCTTTATATTTTGCTTTGCTAATCCCTCTTTTAATCTCTGTCTGACAGTCTTCATTCTTAGTTACTACAGATCCCAGTTATTCGTAGTTTGTTACAATGTCAAGGTCTTCACTGTTTACGAAAACGTTGGGTTGGAATCTGTCTTGTCAATGGGCATTATCTTAGTTTTCTGTTTGTTTAGATAGATGTTTTGTTCTTGACTGTGTTTTATGTTTTTAACACACTCGTCCCATTTCATCCTTTTGCGCTATTGGAGAGGAGGACTGTGTCATCAACGTGTCTGAGTTCTGAAATTGTGTTGCCATTTTTTGTTAAAGAGTCAAACTCCATAAATCTTTCATCAACAACAATGTAGGTTACTTTAAATCACAATCTTTACTTTTTTCTTGACATTTCAGGCTCTTCATTTGCTGTTTTTTTCATTCATAACTTTTTAAGTTGTGTTTTAGACAATTTAAACATATCTACGATTATTATTTCTATGAACTTAATGAAGTATTCCCTTGAAATAACGTATGCTACATTAACTTACACATGTCAATGAATTCGTTCACAAAATTTACCTGGGTCTGCTGTTTACATTTTCATATACTTTTATACCATTTTTTTACAATATGTTTCTGTTCTCTCCGACTTTTCTAGAATGAAGTGGTTCATATATGGTTGTTATGTGCGCGTGCCCAAATATATGGAATCACACATCAGTTAACTGCAAATATATAATGTTTAATTTTGTAAAATACCGGAGGTGACGACATAATGACGAACCTTACACAATAGTGGCCGGCAATCACCTCAATGTAGATCCTTTTTGAATGTTGAATTCCGTACCTTTGGTGCTGCCCCTTTCAGAAACATCCTGGTAATTATTTTGTTTCAAGAGAGGGGAGGCAGTCATGTTGTTATGTTTGCTTTGTCGTTTCTGCTTTTGGTCATGTGGCGCGTCGCATCATCGAGTCCTCCATTAAAGTTCCGTGACAGCTTTCAATGCTACTTTCTGCTAGATGATTCCAGTGGTTCGGTTGTTAACTTCACTGATAATGTGAGGCATTCTCTCTACAATTTGTGTCCAACAATTTGAACTGCATAAACACTGGACGACCTTGACGTTCGTCAGCCACAACCAATGTTCAGCATCCATGCACCCTACTCAAAACCTGTTCTCTAAAAACTGTCATCAGCAATAGAAAGTGTTACATTTGTAACCATTTCTCTCAACTTCAAACATAATTTGATAAAATTACTAATCTCATAAATCCATATGTATCAAATCTCAGAGAGTGCATAACACGTGTTAAAACATGTCCTTGCGTCACTTCCGTTACACACCAAATTTCCACTTTCATCACACTGTTCGCATACACAATGCGGGTCATCAGCGCACGTCACAGCTACTCTCCATTCGAGCACAGTAAATTCAGTTCGTGTAATTTTGTTACTCTACCTCGTAAAATGAACAAACAGGTATGTTAATACAAGTGAATGAGCAATTTACCAAATATAACGGAGACAGCGAATATATTAATAAAACATGATCAAGTAGACTGCGTATATTAATAAAACATTCTCACGAATGCAATGAATACGTAAACAGAAAACGATTAGAAAACAAGTACTATAGTATATATAACAAACAAGCCAAAAAGTTAGCGGCTGTATTAAAAAAAATGGTAAAGATGATAATTAGTATGTTAACAAAATACGATTAAGATAGCTGAGAATATTAACAAAATATAACCAGGAAGTGATCAATTGTACCAATTCTCAGCTTCATTTACAGTTCATTACGAGTGTTGTTGTTCTCTGTTTGAATAGAAATAATTAATCTTGTTTTTAGAACTTTGCCATTAACCCTCATATTTCTTGCGTCATTACACAAGACGATTACAGCAGAAATAGAAGAAGCAGAAACCGTGATGGTCACTAATTCAGATTAACTCTTTCAGTACGGAAGATTGTTATCAATTTAGCGGTAGAGATTTCAGAGACAAAATTTGTCATGTTTTTAAATATTAAACTACATGTTTATTTTTATCTAACACTTAACATATTATATATGAACTATATATAATATGTTATACAATATATACTATGCGATCCATTTTGACAATAGAAACAAGAAAAAGAGTTCTTAAATGTTATGTAGATCCAGTCTTAACATATGGATGTGAATCATGGACAATAGGACAACAGACAAGAAAATCACTGGAGTTTGTAGAAAAGTGGTTTTACAGAAGAATGTTGAAAAGATCATGGACAGCTAAGAAGAGTAATGAAAACGTTTTGAAAGAGGCCAAAGCAGAAAGACAGCTAATTTCATTATCAAGAAGAAACAATCATCATTTTTTGGCCATGTAATGAGAGGGGAACAGCTGGAATATATTGTAACAACAGGGAAAATTGAGGGACGAAGAGATAGAGGTAAGCAAAGAGAAAAGATACCAGATGGCTTAAGAGAATGGCTTGGCAGAAAGTCAACAAAAGAAATGATAAATAACTGTCGAGATCGAAAATTGTGGAGAGACATAATCACATACGCCAGCAGCCCCAATACTTGATGATAGTGAATACCAAGATGATACAAAAGCTATAAATAGAAAATGGTTTGATGACAGTTGACGCTAATCAAATTGAGAGTGACGCACTGTGCGGCGCAACGTACACGACCGAAATCAGCATGACGCATCGTGTGTCGAAGCGTACAGAAAGAGTTAAGAAAACTCATGAATGTCATTTCTCATTTCTTAATGACGGTCGACAATTCCATGTTTGTGTGACCAAGATCTGCTATAAGCGATCTCATCTTGCAAGTTTTAACTTGACTTCCTCAACTCATGCATGTCATCTAGATATTTTCATCATCTCCGAAAAGATTAGGCATTTTATTCTATTGCCACAAAAAAAAAAAACAATGGTGAAAACAACTGTAATAAATCACAGAAGTGTATGATAATTTATAGGGACAAACACATTCAACAGTTGAAAAAAAAAATTAAAAATTAAAGAGCCCCCGTCACGCCATGTGGCGGATAGGGAATATGGGTTTAGTGACCATACATTTTACAGACCATCAGCACATGATTTTTAGAGTAATGTGGTCGGTATTGCTCCGTGCCGCTTTACTTTCCCAGAAAAAAATCCGGTACCCATTTAAGGCTATGTGAATCCGGAAGCCGTCGTTTGGGGTTGAACCCTACCTCTTGACCTTTGTAGTCCAGTTCACTAACCAATGAGCTATCGCGGCTCCCGCATTCAACAGTACCTTCACTGAAAGTTATTAGCGACTCATAGCTGACTGTTTGCGTCAGCATCATGTAATTAAAATCCTATTGTCCCTTTCAGCTGTGGGCTGGCCACGCGGGTAGAGTACAAAGTGGAACGTAATACAGGACTTAAGAAATGTGTTGATGTAGGGTACGTTGCGCCACTAGGGCAAATATTATATTTGGTTCTAAACGACAACACAACACGTCTATGCTCCTTGAACGTCATTTTAAGACGACAATGAAGAGTAGGCATCGTTAGGTGGAAGCGGGACGATGCAGGGAACATGATTACGGATTTAAAACCTGTACGGATATTTAATATCGGTCAGAAGAAAATAATCAAGACTTTGTTCGGATGTAAAATGTGTAGCCCTGTTGTGACGAGATGTACAATGTGTAGCCCTGTTGTGACGAGATGTTGAATGTGTCGTCACCTGTTACAGAGATGTAGAATGTGTAGTCACCTGTTACAGAGATGTAGAATGTGTAGTCTGATGTTACAGAGATGTAGAATGTGTAGTCTGATGTTACAGAGATGTAGAATGTGTAGTCTGATGTTACAGAGATGTAGAATGTGTAGTCACCTGTTACAGAGATGTAGAATGTGTAGTCTCATGTTACAGAGATGTAGAATGTGTAGTCTGATGTTACAGAGATGTAGAATGTGTAGTCACCTGTTACAGAGATGTAGAATGTGTAGTCTCATGTTACAGAGATGTAGAATGTGTAGTCACCTGTTACAGAGATGTAGAATGTGTAGTCTCATGTTACAGAGATGTAGAATGTGTAGTCAGCTGTTACAGAGATGTAGAATGTGCAGTCACCTGTTACAGAGATGTAGAATGTGTAGTCACCTGTTACAGAGATGTAGAATGTGTAGTCACCTGTTACAGAGATGTAGAATGTGCAGTCACCTGTTACAGAGATGTAGAATGTGTAGTCAGCTGTTACAGAGATGTAGAATGTGTAGTCTCATGTTACAGAGATGTAGAATGTGTAGTCACCTGTTACAGAGATGTAGAATGTGTAGTCACCTGTTACAGAGATGTAGAATGTGTAGTCAGCTGTTACAGAGTTGTAGAATGTGTAGTCTCATGTTACAGAGATGTAGAATGTGTAGTCAGCTGTTACAGAGTTGTAGAATGTGTAGTCACCTGTTACAGAGATGTAGAATGTGTAGTCACCTGTTACAGAGATGTAGAATGTGTAGTCAGCTGTTACAGAGATGTAGAATGTGCAGTCACCTGTTACAGAGATGTAGAATGTGTAGTCAGCTGTTACAGAGTTGTAGAATGTGTAGTCTCATGTTACAGAGATGTAGAATGTGTAGTCACCTATTACAGAGATGTAGAATGTGCAGTCACCTGTTACAGAGATGTAGAATGTGCAGTCACCTATTACAGAGATGTAGAATGTGTAGTCACCTGTTACAGAGATGTAGAATGTGTAGTCACCTATTACAGAGATGTAGAATGTGCAGTCACCTGTTACAGAGATGTAGAATGTGTAGTCACCTATTACAGAGATGTAGAATGTGTAGTCTGATGTTACAGAGATGTAGAATGTGTAGTCACCTGTTACAGAGATGTAGAATGTGTAGTCACCTGTTACAGAGATGTAGAATGTGTAGTCACCTGTTACAGAGATGTAGAATGTGCAGTCACCTATTACAGAGATGTAGAATATGTAACTCCTGTTACAGAGTAGTAGAATGTGTAGCCCTGTGGTGCCGAGATGTAGAATGTGCAGCCCTCTGCTGTCGGGATATGGAATGTGTAGCCTCCTGAAAGAGCCGAGGACGGTTATCGATTTCTTAAAGACCAACCCTACTATTTGAGCAAACAAAATAATATTCGATTTTTCTCAACGGCTGTCGGAGATGTGAATTCGAATTCTTAAAGAAAGTGTTTTTTTTTTTACTTTACCCTGTGTACTTAGAGAGAAAATTCATCACATTTCTTGAAGTGACAGCTCATTCATTCAGTAAGATTAATTAGTGCCTTAGTTGGATTTGAATTAACAATATGGCAGTGCCGGTTTGAATTAAGAAATTTTATTATTCGAGCGGTTTCAGCTATTGTATTTATTTTTCTATAAACACCCATACATATTATAGGACATATACAGATACTATGCCCAGCTTATTTAAAGTAATGGTTGCAACGAAGACAAAAATCATCATCATCATGTAGCATAAAAATTAACCTGAAACTGCCACGTGTCAAATATTTGGGCACAATAATAACATCAGATGAAAGATGAACCACGGAAATAAATAACAGAATAGTTCAGGTCAAAGTAGCTTTTCAGAACATGAAAAACATCTTTTGCAATAAGCCAATGTCATTAGAAGTGAGAAATAGAGCTCATCGGTGCTATATAGAGCCAATTCTGACCTATGGAAGCGAATCATGGACAGTTGACAAATAACAGAAAAGACGGATAGAAGCCACACAGATGGGATTTCTCAGATGAATGTTGTGAGTTCTCTGGACAACTAAAAAGATCAATGAGGACATTCTCAAAGAGGGCAACACAAAAAGGGAGCTCCTAAAAAACATCAGAAAGAAACAATCAACGTTTTTAGGACACATCATGAGAAGAGGAAAGTTGGAATACTTGGTTACAACTGGCAAAATACAGGGAAAGAGAGATCACGGATGACCATGAGAGACGGTACTAGATAGTTTAGTGTCATGGGATGGAAAACAGTCAACAACAGCATTGATAAGATACACTGGATAGTAAATTGTGGAAGAGCATGATCGCCTACACCAGCGGTATGGCGCATGATGATGTTGAATATATATATGTGGCGGAATTGCGTGTATGTCACACTTCACTTTCCCCCATGTGCATACATCCGCTCACATATATAAGTCGATATATTGTTGCATTTCATCGTCATCATCATCATTATCATCATCATCATCATCATCAACATCATCGAGTGCCGTCTCCGCAACGAAGGTTGGCTACCATGGATCGCCATTCCACTCTGTTTCTTGCTTTGACGGTGCAGGTTGTCACAGATTGACTTGTCCATCATTTGATGTTACTCGTCCATGTTGCATTTAACATTTTTTAAAAAATGTATGCGATGTTAGAACCGAAGGAGAGAACTGGCTCTCTAACTACCAATAATACCGTGACGTAATCAAGTGACGTTTAATATTTTACTCATCAGAACCGTATTTGGTTGTAGATATACAATCAACATAAAATTGTATTGAGCAGCTAGACTAACAGAAAGAAACATAAGTCATTGTTTTTTTCATTCTTGGATTTTTGTGTTTAATGTGTATAGTTTGATTGCTATACCTGATGAAATCTTTTGCCGAAACGTAGCAATTTGGCTTGTCTTTCTGTTAGTTTACCTGATCAATATCATTTTATGTTTATTGTATGTTTTCTGCAGCTATACACGCCACCCCGCATAGTATTTAATATTTTTTTTTTAATCTCAGCTTATCTACTAGTTGTAGACCATTACACTTGTATAATTTGATATGGTAGGTACGTTTACTTATGAGACACATATACAATCAGTCACTATATGTCAGGTTATGCTTAAGTTAATAAACCCGTGGGAGCTGGGATAGCTCTGTTAGTGAATTTGACTGCTAAGGACAAGAGGTCCAGTCCAATCTTGTGTAATAGTATATAGACTAGGATATAATAATTCACAATCAATGAGAAATGAATGGAGATATAGCTTGGGTCAGAGCAGTAGTTACCCATAAATTATGTAGAGATGATAGCAGTACCATAATTAGAAAACAGTCACATAAATAACAGCAACAAGTTTTGGGAATGGATAATTGTAGCTGTTATTGGAGAAGTGGGGGAATATATGTCAACTTGATTTGACTATCACATGTCCAGAAATTGGGGGCCTCTGTAGCCTATGTGGGAAAACCACCCTACCGGGCTACTGCCTTCAAAAAACCCGTGATCAATTTCCGCTGGAAGGTTTATGAATTGTACTCGTGGTTGGAACAAAAATACCCCCGCGGTCGACCCAGCCACTGGCAGAAATAGGTACTAGTGTTGTACTCTGGAAAGATGAGGAATGCCGCCTTGCATCGTGAGTTTCGATGCTTGAAGCTACAATATCCAACAGTCTCCGAACACTTCCGGATAGGCGGCCGAGCACATATGGGTAAAAACTAGCGTGCTAAGACGCCACTTCATGTCTCGTAGTTTGCCTTGACCTTGGTGTTCAGAAATTAAGTTGATAAACAAACTCAGGGGTAGGTTAAGTTTATGAGAGAGGTGTCGCTTTTAGAGTTCCTGTTAGCCTTATTTTTAAAACTCAGAGGTTAGATAAAATGTTAAGATGGAATGTTCTGTTGCAGAATTTAACACAAAAGTCATCTAGAGTTGAACTTCGCATTCAACCATTGACTAAGAGATCACTAGACAGCGACTAAGCCAATAAATTATGCAAATGAGACAATGATATTTAACCTGATGCATTACCATAATTAGAAAATTTTTAGAGCCTCGCGACAGTGAAACACTCAGAAAATGTAAAATAGACGGACTTAGTCCGGCTTCGGTCGAAAATGCCTGAAGGCAGACATGCGATTTTGTAGTTTTGGACTTCCACACAGTTAGTTTTGATCAAATAGAGATGTTGAAGGAAGATACAGAGATCATCATCATCAAGAACCGGGCTTACTGGCGTAGATGATCATGTCAGTCCACAACTTTCGATCTCGGCAGCAATCTATCATTTCGGTTGTTGACCTTCTGCCAAGCCATTCTCTTAAGCTGTCTGTTATTTTTTCTCTTTCCATCCCTCTATTTCTTCGTCCCTCAATTTTTCCAGTTGTTACAATATATTCCAGATGTTCTCTTCTCATTACATGGCCAAAAAAATGATGATTGTTTCTTCCTAATATTGGAAATTAGCTCTCTTTTTGCTTTGACCTCTCTCAGAACATCTTCATTACTCTTCTTAGCTGTCCATGGTACTCTCAACATTCTTCTGTAAAACCACATTTCTACAGACTCCAGTGATTTTCTTGTCTGCTGTCCTATTGTCCATGATTCGCATCCATATGTTAAGACTGGCTCTACATAACATTTAAGAACTCTTTTTCTTGTTTCTATTGTCAAAAATGGATTGCATAGTATCTTCCTCATTTTTTGGAAAGCAGCTTTTGCCTCAGCCATTCTGCATCTCACCTCTTTTGTACATCTTCCGTTTGAGGTTAACAAAGTTCCCAAATATTTAAATTCATTTACCTGTTTTAATATTGCTCCACTTATCTTTATTTTGCACTGAGGTGGTGTCTTTTTCTTTGTTGTTACTATTATCTCTGTCTTTTTGCTATTAAGTCTGAGTCCTTTATTTTTGCTTTCTTTCACTATAATGTCCAACATTTCTTGATACAGAGATAGGTTAGCCTGAATGACATAGCTTAGTTGAGAGGTTTTAAAGTCTAATTCGGATGCTTTGTGTTTCAGCGAACAATAGTAAGTAGATTAAGAGTAGCTTTGAATAAGTCAAGACATATAAGCAAGTGTAACACAGGACGAGTTGAGATATTTTGATAGATATAATTATACATGTCTAAGACAATATTTATTAAGACATGCCTCAATGTCCAACGGTGATAATCTTTCGAGCGCATCCAGACCAAGAACAGTCATTTTGGGATTAGATGTACTCTATTTTACATCACTTGTACAACTGACGATTAAATAAGTCTGTATACGCTAAATTTCATAGTCTGTGATTATTGACTACAGGAATCTATGTCAAGACATTGTTAGTACGTCGTGTTGTGATCTATGTGTGATAATTACGAAAATATCTAAACTTTGTATCATTAAATATGTAGTTGCCGTTCCCTGTCTCAAGATATAAATCTGGAGAAAGTTTTGTCGATACTACCACAACTTGAAAGACAGCTTCCAGGTTCACTCAGCCTTAAATGGGTACCGAATTTCTTTTCTAAGAAAGAAAAGCGGTACAGACGTAATACCGACCACATTACCCCAAAAAATCACTTGCCGATGATGTATTAAAAATATATGCTAACAGCATAATCCATGGTACGTCACGTGGCGTGACGGGGCGTTTCTCTTTCCCCTAATAAACACGCAGCCTGGACCGAGCAAATTCAAAATAAACCGTAGCACAAGTAGGAAAGAAGAACAAGTCACAGTACAAACAACATATGTACATAACTAGCGAGCCATTGGGATCATGTTCCTTCGTCACCATCAGCTGGAGGGGCTGGAGTTTTGCCGGTACATGACTGATTTCGCAACTAATATTTCACTAAAGAACTAAATGTGTATTTTTCCTTAATGTTTACAAAAGAGCCGTAATTTATGAGAAAGATCAACGTGCAAATCTTTCTGAGACGAAAAAAAAATTAATGTTTGAGATTAATTTAAGACACAAATGTGAAAAAAAGAATAATTCAATTAGTCTTTTATTCCACTTTTCTACTACTTCCTATTTCGTTACTCGTTTTGCTTTCAGCGTTCATGAGAGAGATAATTTGTGATCACTTGCTCGTCTGTTGATTTCTCTTCTGTTATGTTTCCTAGTGTTTCTAATACTCCATGGATCCACCTTTTTTTTGTTTTTGACCACGAGTCTGAAGTTTTCTTATCGTTTGTTGACGGCTCGATGCGTTTTGATCTTTTTGTCTAATCACATGGTTAAGCAACTGTATATGTTGTTTCTTTATGTATTCTATGGCGGGAATTATTCATAGCCCTTTTTATTCTCTCAACATTTGTGTTCTGATCTTGCCTGTCTGGCTATTTCCTGCGGCAGACACATTTCATTTCAGTGGCAGTTTTTTTTTATTCTAACGTCGTGGTCTGGTATCATTGGTTGTGCAACGTTGGAGAAATGAATGTTACATTGGTAGTAGAACATTGGAGAAATGAATGTTACATTGGTAGTAGAACATTGGAGAAATGAATGTTACATTGGTAGTAGAACATTGGAGAAATGAATGTTACATTGGTAGTAGAACATTGGAGAAATGAATGTTACATTGGTAGTAGAACATTGGAGAAATGAATGTTACATTGGTAGTAGAACATTGGAGAAATGAATGTTACATTGGTAGTAGAACATTGGAGAAATGAATGTTACATTGGTAGTAGAACATTGGAGAAATGAATGTTACATTGGTAGTAGAACATTGGAGAAATGAATGTTACATTGGTAGTAGAACATTGGAGAAATGAATGTTACATTGGTAGTAGAACATTGGAGAAATGAATGTTACATTGGTAGTAGAACATTGGAGAAATGAATGTTACATTGGTAGTAGAACATTGGAGAAATGAATGTTACATTGGTAGTAGAACGTTGGAGAAATGAATGTTACATTGGTAGTAGAACATTGGAGAAATGAATGTTACATTGGTAGTAGAACATTGGAGAAATGAATGTTACATTGGTAGTAGAACATTTGAGAAATGAATGTTACATTGGTAGTAGAACATTGGAGAAATGAATGTTACATTGGTAGTAGAACATTTGAGAAATGAATGTTACATTGGTAGTAGAACATTGGAGAAATGAATGTTACATTGGTAGTAGAACATTTGAGAAATGAATGTTACATTGGTAGTAGAACATTGGAGAAATGAATGTTACATTGGTAGTAGAACTTTGGAGAAATGAATGTTACATTGGTAGTAGAACGTTGGAGAAATGAATGTTATATTGGTAGTAGAACATTGGAGAAATGAATGTTACATTGGTAGTAGAACATTGGAGAAATGAATGTTACATTGGTAGTAGAACATTGGAGAAATGAATGTTACATTGGTAGTAGAACATTTGAGAAATGAATGTTGCATTGGTAGTAGAACATTGGAGAAATGAATGTTACATTGGTAGTAGAACTTTGGAGAAATGAATGTTACATTGGTAGTAGAACGTTGGAGAAATGAATGTTACATTGGTAGTAGAACGTTGGAGAAATGAATGTTACATTGGTAGTAGAACATTGGAGAAATGAATGTTACATTGGTAGTAGAACATTGGAGAAATGAATGTTACATTGGTAGTAGAACATTTGAGAAATGAATGTTACATTGGTAGTAGAACATTGGAGAAATGAATGTTACATTGGTAGTAGAACTTTGGAGAAATTAATGTTACATTGGTAGTAGAACGTTGGAGAAATGAATGTTATATTGGTAGTAGAACATTGGAGAAATGAATGTTACATTGGTAGTAGAACATTGGAGAAATGAATGTTACATTGGTAGTAGACCATTGGAGAAATGAATGTTACATTGGTAGTAGAACATTTGAGAAATGAATGTTGCATTGGTAGTAGAACATTGGAGAAATGAATGTTACATTGGTAGTAGAACTTTGGAGAAATGAATGTTACATTGGTAGTAGAACGTTGGAGAAATGAATGTTACATTGGTAGTAGAACATTGGAGAAATGAATGTTACATTGGTAGTAGAACATTGGAGAAATGAATGTTACATTGGTAGTAGAACATTGGAGAAATGAATGTTACATTGGTAGTAGAACGTTGGAGAAATGAATGTTACATTGGTAGTAGAAAATTGGAGAAATGAATGTTACATTGGTAGTAGAACATTGGAGAAAAGAATGTTGCATTGGTAGTAGAACGTTGCAGAAAAGAACATTATATTGGTCGTAGAAGATGGAGTAAAGAATGTTACATTGGAGGTAGAACGTTGCAGAAAAGAACATTATATTGGTCGTAGAAGATGGAGTAAAGAATGTTACATTGGTAGTAGAATGTTGGAGAAAAGAATGTTACATTGGTAGTAGAATGTTGGAGAAAAGAATGTTACATTGGTAGTAGAACGTTGCAGAAAAGAACATTATATTGGTCGTAGAAGATGGAGTAAAGAATGTTACATTGGTAGTAGAATGTTGAAAAAAAGAATGTTACATTGGTAGTAGAATGTTGGAGAAAAGAATTTTACATTGGTAGTAGATCGTTGGAGAAATGAATGTTACATTGGTAGTAGAACATTGGAGAAATGAATGTTACATTGGTAGTAGAACTCTGGAGAAAAGAATGTTATATTGGCAGCAGAACTATGGAGAAAAGAATGTTACTTTGGTAGTAGAACGTTGCAGAAAAGAACATTATATTGGTCGTAGAAGATGGAGTAAAGAATGTTACATTGGTAGTAGAATGTTGGAGAAAAGAATGTTACATTGGTAGTATAATGTTGGCGAAAAGAATGTTACATTGGTAGTAGAACCTTGGAGAAAAGAATGTTACATTGGTAGTAGAACGTTGCAGAAAAGAACATTACATTGGTAGTAGAACTTTGAAGAAAAGAATGTTACATTGGTAGTAGAACGTTGCAGAAAAGAACATTACATTGGTAGTAGCATATTGGAGAAAAGAATGTTACATTGGTAGTAGAATCATGGAGAAAAGAATGTTACATTGGTAGTAGATCATAGGAGAAAAGAATTTTACCTTGGCAAAAGAATGTTGGAGAAAAGAATGTTACATTGGTAGTAGAATGTTGGAGTAAAGAATGTTACATTGGTAGTAGAATGTTGAGAAAAGAATGTTACATTGGTAGTAGAATTTGGAGAAAATAATGTTACATTTGTAGTAGAACATTGGAGAAAAGAATGTTACATCGGTAGTAGAATGTTGGAGAAAATAATGTTAAATTGGTAGTAGAATGTTGGAGAAAGTAATGTTACATTTGTAGTAGAACATTGGAGAAAAGAATGTTACATCGGTAATAGAATGTTGGCAATTCAGAACCGTTACAATGCAATAGAGAAGATACAAAGCATTGATGAACAGTAGGAAATGCTAAAAGAATCAATGCAACAAACATCAAAAGAGTTCATACCACCAGTGAGGACAAATTCAAGAAAGAAATGGATGACAGATGACATTTTGCAGCTAATGGATACAAGAAAAAGAAATAAAGAAAATAAACATGAGTATAAGAGATTAAATAAAGAAATTGTAGTAAAATGCAATGAAGCAAAAGAAGCATGGCTAAAAGAGAGATGCAAAGAGATTGAAATGCAACAAAAAGGAGATGCTAAAGCTATATACAAACAAATTGAGGAATTAACAGGAAGAAAAACGCGATTTAAAAAATGGATGTCTAAGATTAAAGGAAGGACAACTGTTGATTGATCAAGAAAACATAAGGGAACGATGGACAGAATACATTAAGGATCTTTATAATGATGAACGAACGGAAGTAAATATTAAGGATAATGGAGAAGTACAAGAAATACTCAGAGAAGAAGTGGAAGATGCCTTGCGCAATATGAAAGCAGGCAAAGTTCCTGGACCAGATAATATAACTAAAGAAGAGATTGAAGCCACGGGTGATTTTGGAATAGAATTAATAACAAAAATATTGAATGATATCTACAACAGCGGATATATACCAGATGACATGCTGAAATCAATATTTATAGCCCTACCAAAGAAATCGGGTGCGATTGAATGCGATGATCATCGCACAATAAGCCTTATGAGTCATATGACTAAGATATTACTAAGAATCATCATGCGAAGAATGCGAAACAAAATCAGTCTAGAAATTAGCGGTGAACAGTGTGGTTTTGTTAGAGATAAAGGAACAAGCAATGCCATTTATATCATAAGATCTATAGTAGAAAGAGCCATAGAGGTGAAAACATATTTATACCTATGTTTCATAGATTACACCAAGACGTTTGACAAAGTAAAGCACCCAGAAATAATCAACATTTTAGAAAGCATAAACGTAGACAGCAAAGATCTAAGAATAATGAAGAACATGTACTGGCAACAAACAGCGGCTATAACAACTGGAAACCAATTGGAAATGTTTCAACAAAAAAAACAGGGTGCTAGACAAGGTTGTGTGCTGTCACCAGATTTGTTTAATATTTATAGTGAGATTATGTTAAGATCCATAAGGGGCATGCCTGGAATAACAATTGGAGGTCATAATATAAATAATCTAAGGTATGCTGATGATACAGTCTTAATCGCTAAGAGTGAAAATGAGTTACAAGAAATGTTGGACATTATAATGAAAGAAAGCAAAAATAAAGGACTCAGTCTTAATAGCAAAAAGACAGAGGTAATGGTAACAACAAAGAAAAAGACATCACCTGAGTGCAAAAGACTAGTGGAACAATATTAAAACAGGTAAATGAATTTAAATATTTGGGAACTTTGTTAACCTCAGACAGAAGATGTCCAAAAGAGGTGAGATGCAGAATGGCTGAGGCAAAAGCTGCTTTCCAAAAAATGAGGAAGATACCAGGAAATCAATTTTTGACAATAGAAACAAGAAAAAGAGTTCTTAAATGTTATGTAGAGCCAGTCTTAACATATGGATGCGAATCATGGACAATAGGACAGCAGACAAGAAAATCACTGGAGTCTGTTGAAATGTGGTTTTACAGAAGAATGTTGAGAGTACCATGGCCAGCTAAGAAGAGTAATGAAGATGTTCTGAGAGAGGTCAAAGCAAAAAGAGAGCTTATTTCCAATATAAGGAAGAAACAATCATCAAGAAATAAGGTTACACTGATAGTAGCTGGAGAAAAGAATGTTACATTGATAGTAGGTGGTGGAGTAAAGATTGTTACATTGGTAGTAGGTGGTGAAGTAAAGATTGTTACACTTGTAGTAGAACGTTGGAGAAAAGAATGTTACACTGGTAGTAGAAGGCGGAGTAAAGAATGTTACATTGGTAGTAGAAGGTGGGGTAAAGAATGTTACATTGATAGTAGAATGTGGAGTAAAGATTGTTACATTGGTAGTAGAAGGTGGAGTAAAGAATGTTACACTGGTAGTAGAAGGTGGAGTAAAGAATGTTACACTGGTAGTAGAAGGTGGATTAAAGAATGTTACACTGGTAGTAGAAGGTGGAGTAAAAAATGTTACATTGGTAGTAGAAGGTGGAGTAAAAAATGTCACATTGGTAGTAGAAGGTGGAGTAAAAAATGTTACATTGGTAGTAGAAGGTGGAGTAAAGAATGTTACATTGGTAGTAGAAGGTGGAGTAAAGATTGTTACATTGATAGTAGAAGGTAGAGTAAAGAATGTTACACTGGTAGTAGAAGGTGGAGTAAAGAATGTTACACTGGTAGTAGAAGGTGGAGTAAAGAATGTTACACTGGTAGTAGGTGGTGGAGTAAAGAATGTTACATTGGTAGTAGGTGGGGGAGTAAAAAATGTTACACTGGTAGTAGAACGGAAAAAAGAATGTTACACTGGTAGTAGGTGGTGGAGTAAAGATGTTTACATTGGTAGTAGGTGGTGGAGTAAAAAATGTTACATTGGTAGTAGAAGGTGGAGAAAAGAATGTTACATTGGTAGTAGGTGATGGAGTAAAGAATGTTACATTGGTAGTAGGTGATGGAGTAAAGAATATGACATTGGTAGTAGGTGGTGGAGTAATGAATGTTACATTGGTAGTAGTTGGTGGAGTAAAGAATGTTACAACGGTAGTAGGTGGTGGTGTACAGGTTGTTACATCGGTAGTAGGTGATGGAGTAAAGAATGTTACATTGGTAGTAGGTGGTGGAGTAAAGAATGTTACATTGGTAGTAGGTGGTGGTGTAAAGAATGTTACATTGGTAGTAGGTGGTGGAGTAAAGAATGTTATATTGGTAGTTTGTGGTGCAGTAAAAATGTTACATTGGTAGTAGGTGGTGGAGTATAGAATGTTACATTGGTAGTTTGTGGTGGAGTAAAAATGTTACATTGGTAGTAGATGGTGGAGTCAAGAATGTTACAAATGTAGTAGAACTTTTAAGTAAAGATTATTACATTTTTGGTACAACTTTGTTGTCAAGAATATTATTTTAACACATTTTTACAAATATGCTGATTTGAAGAGACGAACTTAACACACTGATGACAGCGTTTTAGTTTTCGAATGCTTATGCTACTCTTTAAATTCTGGATTGTGTCAAACTCTATATCTGAGCTGTTACTGCAGCTTATCCTAGAGTCATCACATTAAACCTTCACATAGAAACCGTTGAACGACGTTAATAGTTGCTTCTCTAATATTCGTCTACAGTTGTGGAGCTTCAAAAAAATATGCTCATATTTTAAAATATTAATATAGTAGGTGACGTCATGCATCGTTTCATTGAACATTTTAGGTCGTGCATGCCTGATGCAGGCTTGGTTGTATCATTAAAACGACACATAAAACAGTCATGGTAATGCCTGCCTCTCGCGCTACCGAACATCTTAATAATTCTATCAAGCAAATAAATTTGAGCAGGTGTGCTGGTCATTGTGTTAGAAATTTACATGAAATGTGTCTGTTGTAAATGTGACGCCTAATTCTTGTTACACTGAATTGAGCAGTGGTTCTCAACGAGGTGCCCGTGGGGGCCATTGTGCCTGCCGCGTGTTTTCTTGATGCCCGGGAGGTTGCAGCCTCATTCCAGCGAGTGACGTCATTTATCGTCCAGTATTTAATTGATTGATAGATTGAGAAAAGAAGGGATGAAGCCAACGCTGACGTTTTTCTAATCTGAATGAACAGAAGCGGTAATCGTCGACATCAAACGGTCATAACAAAGCACATTTAGACAAAATCACTAACATAGAATTATGGAAATGTACCAGTCAAACACCAGTGAATAAAGAGATACAGCGAAGACAATGGCGCTGGATAGGACACACGCTGCGGAAGTCTACTGAGAGTATTACATAACAGGTCTTTTTTTTGAATCCCTAAGGAAAAGGACAAAGAGGAAGACTAAGGAATTCTTGGAGAAGACAGATAGAAGCAGAGATGAAGATGGTGGGAAAGACATGGAACGATCTTAAAAGAATGGCATGAAACAGAACGGCTTGAAGAGTGTTTGTTTGAAGACCTATGCTCCACAAGGAGCTGAACGGTAGAAGAAGTAGAGGAAGAAGAGAAAGAAAGCAGATTTAGCGATTGGAATAAGCCTTGATACGGTATCTTCAAAGGTTTGAGTAGAGGTGAACGCGAATTGACATAAATCATACTTCCGCAAGTTTGAAAATGTAGCAGAAAAAATTGCAATGCAAAAAATCACATGAGTTTAGTTCAGTGCAAAATTCTTTTTTCGTGTTAATTTTGCTGTTTATCTTCAGAAGGTATGAAACGTTTTTTTGCTAAGATACCGTGCTTTATGGGGTGTCCGGTTAGCGCAATCGATAGGCGGTTGGCTTACCACGGCAACAGCCGGGGTTCGTACCCTGGCGAGGACACCTGGGTTTTACTAATTCCCTAAAAATTAGTAGGAGCCGCGATAGCTCAGTGGTTAGTGAACTGGACTACTACGGACAAGGGGTAGGTTCGATCCCAACCGACGGCTCCGGGTTCACCCAGCCTTAAATGGGTACCGGATTTTTTCTGGGAAAGTAAAGCAGCACGGGCGTAATACCGACCACATTACCCCAAAAATCATGTGCTGAAGGTCTGTAAAATATAGGGTCACTAACACCATATTTCCCTATACGCCACTTGGCGTGACGGGGGGTACTTTACTTTTACTTACCGTGCTTTATATTTATTTTTCTTTGAAAATGAGCAAATAATAACTGTGCGACGAGCAAAAAGCTGTGTTATAGATAGGAGTAGCCGTTGTTAATGATGGATACTGGCGCTCACAGTTCTTTGGAAAATGTCCAGTGTGCTCATTGTCCCAAAACAGAACCCTTGAAGTAGAGCAATCTATCTGACACATCTTTCTGTTATCTCTGTCAATTTCCGAAGGGTGCCTACACAATACGGTTGTTGTTGGTGAGTGTTATGTGTACAGTAACTATGAGTTCCCACAGGACAGCTGGAACATTTGTTGATAGACTATGAGGGGAGTGTTTAGTGGTAACTTCATTAAATCAATGCAGGGTTCGGCAGCGAGTGAGACACAGTGTATTTTTGTTACACAATCAATCAATGTTTTTATTTACTTCACTAATTCGTAAATTTACATTACTTTATCGGAGAGAAAGAGACATTGGTCTCATTGTAAAAAACAAAAAAGGTAATGATTAACCACGGAGAGGATCGAGGCATTACGAACGTGATAAATGTTACAGCTGCGACGGAAGAGAAAAATAACGTTTCAAATACGGTAGCAAATGTAATTAATAACTTCTACTTCTTCCTCTTTCCTCATCTGCCTTTCATGGTCGAGGGGATATATAATTTGCGGTCTTTTGCTCTTCTGTTCGCCTCTGCTGCAATTATATTTCCTAGTGCTTCTAATATTCCATCGATCCATCTTTTTCGTGGTCGACCCTTGGGTCTGGTGTTCTCACAACGTTTGTTGAAGGCTCGTTGTGTTGTGATCTTTCTGCCTTGTCACGTGGCCAAACCATTTTATCTGTTGTTTTGTATTTGTTATATATCCTATGGCGGGGACTATTCCTAGCTTTTTTCTCAGTTCTTCATTTCTGATCTTATCTCTCAGACTGTTTCCGGTCATTCGTCTAACACATTTCATCTCTGTAGCGGTTATTTTACTTATTGTTCTTGCATCTAGGGTCCAGGTCTGGCATTGGTAGCACAACGTTGGGATGAAGATTGTATTGTATAGTTCTCGTTTTGCCTCCGGAGTTATTTCCTTGTTGGACAATAGTGGTGATAACTGTCCGATGATTTGACAAGCTTTGTTGCATCTTGATTGTAATTAATAACGGTACAAGAAAATAATGTTACAGATATATATAGAATCCGGCATATAACTTCTACTTTCTGCCGCTGGCGTTATCGCCCCAGGATGTCTGCGGCCATATGCAGATACACTGTACTAAGATTGTACCAAGTGGGTAAATAAAGAAAAGACAAACAAGAAACATTTCAAATGCTTTGTCTCTGAGTAATGATTCAAATATAAGACAGTATAGATACAGCAAAAAGACAAGTGCATACAAAACACTGTGGTCTATACCACTGAAGGTGAATTGAGATTAGACAAATTTACAGATAGCCTAGATAGAATCTAAATTAGGGGCCCCCGATAGCTAAGTGGAAAGTAAACGGCACGGGCGCAACACCGACCACATTACCCCAAAAATCATGTGCCGAAGGTCTGTAAAATTTATGGTCACTAACACCTTATTTCCCTATACGCCACTTGGCGTGACGAGGGTACTTTACTTTACTTTTTTTAGTGGAATATGTCAGTTATAATGATAAAATATGTCAGTTATAATGATAAAATATGTCAGTTATAATCATACAATATGTCAGTTATAATGATAAAATATGTCAGTTATAATGATAAAATATGTCAGTTATAATGATAAAATATGTCAGTTATAATGATAAAATATGTCAGTTATAATGATAAAATATGTCAGTTATAATGATAAAATATGTCAGTTATAATGATAAAATATGTCAGTTATAATGATAAAATATGTCAGTTATAATGATAAAATATGTCAGTTATAATGATAAAATATGCCAGCTATAATGATAAAATATGTCAGTTATAATGATAAAATATGTCAGTTATAATGATAAAATATGTCAGTTATAATGATAAAATATGTCAGTTATAATCATACAATATGTCAGTTATAATCATACAATATGTCAGTTATAATCATACAATATGTCAGTTATAATCATACAATATGTCAGTTATAATGACGTTTTTTAATCGTCCGTGGTGAAAATGTACAAAAGAATAAATGAAATTAAAATAGCCACCATGACCCACAAAACAAGCCGAGACTGCATGTGACGTCTACCCCCAGGTTGGGTAACCCTGCTCAAGTTCATTCTTTTTCTCTAATTGTTTGGGGCAATGGTTGCCTTCATATGTTAGCATACATTTTGTTGTCTAGATTGCCTCCCTGTATGTATCTCATTGTTGCAGCTAATTTTCCTAGCTAAAATTGGTTAAATATCGCCATCACAAATGCATGTGTCAACAATTTCTATTCCCTAGAAATAGACTTTTCAATAGAATTAGCCTCAGATTGCTGGAACAACACGAGTTGGTCTCATTTGAAACGACACTAATCGAGAGCATGCGCGAGTGCCGTCAAGGTCTTTGGCTTTAGTTTCCGAGAGCTCTCTAGGCTGCACTACTTGGCGACTAATCGATATTTCTGTGTACCACGTGACCAACTACATCGGTCTAAACAAACCAGGTGTTTTTGTTTCTGCAACACTTTGGGGAGAAATCATTTTCGTTCTTTGGTGAGAGTTGTCGTCGATTTATGGTGTGCACTAGAAGTAGTCTTCTCTAGAAGATAAAATCATGTCATTTTATGTCAGCGTCCAGTAGTTAATCAGTTAGTTTAGTCAGTTAATTCCTAGACAGCCGGGTATTATGTCATAGTTTCCTAATTAGTAGAATCCTCCGTCAATCATAGTTTCCTAATTAGTAGTAGCATCCGTCAGTCATAGTTTCCTAATTAGTAGTAACATCTGTCAGTCATAGTTTCCTAATTAGTAGTAGCATCTGTCAGTTATAGTTTCCTAATTAGTAGTAACATCCGTCAGTCATAGTTTCCTAATTAGTAGTAACCTCCGTCAGTCATAGTTTCCTAATTAGTAGTAACATCCGTCAGTCATAGTTTCCTAATTAGTAGTAACATCTGTCAGTCATAGTTTCCTAATTAGTAGTAACATCCGTCAGTCATAGTTTCCTAATTATTAGTAATATCCGTCAGTCATAGTTTCCTAATTAGTAGTAACATCCGTCAGCCATAGTTTCCTAATTATTAGTAATATCCGTCAGTCATAGTTTCCTAATTAGTAGTAACATCCGTTAGTCATAGTTTCCTAATTAGTAGTAACATCCGTCAGTCATAGTTTCCTAATTAGTAGTAACCTCCTCCAGTCATAGTTTCCTAAATAGTAGAAACATCCGTCAGTCATAGTTTCCTAATTAGTAGTAACATCCGTTAGTCGTAGTTTCCTAATTAGTAGTAACATCCGTCAGTCGTAGTTTCCTAATTAGTAGTAGCATCCGTCAGTCATAGTTTCCTAATTAGTAGTAACATCTGTCAGTCATAGTTTCCTAATTAGTAGTAGCATCTGTCAGTTATAGTTTCCTAATTAGTAGTAACATCCGTCAGTCATAGTTTCCTAATTAGTAGTAAACTCCGCCAGTCATAGTTTCCTAATTAGTAGTAACATCCGTCAGTCATAGTTTCCTAATTAGTAGTAACATCCGTCAGTCATAGTTTCCTAATTAGTAGTAACATCCGTCAGTCATAGTTTCCTAATTAGTAGTAACCTCCGCCAGTCATAGTTTCCTAAATAGTAGTAACATCCGTCAGTCATAGTTTCCTAATTAGTAGTAACATCTGTTAGTCGTAGTTTCCTAATTATTAGTAACATCCGTCAGTCGTAGTTTCCTAATTAGTAGTAACACCCATCAGTCATAGTTTCCTAATTAGTAGTAACATCTGTCAGTCATAGTTTCCTAATTAGTAGTAGCATCTGTCAGTCATAGTTTCCTAATTAGTAGTAACCTCCGCCAGTCATAGTTTCCTAATTAGTAGTAACATCTGTCAGTCATAGTTTCCTAATTAGTAGTAATATCCGCCAGTCATAGTTTCCTAATTAGTAGTAACATCTGTCAGTCATAGTTTCCTAATTAGTAGTAACATCCGTCAGTCATAGTTTCCTAATTAATAGTAACTTCCGCCAGTCATAGTTTCCTAATTAGTAGTAACATCTGTCAGTTATAGTTTCCTAATTAGTAGTAACATCCGTTAGTCATAGTTTCCTAATTAGTAGTAACCTCCGCCAGTCATAGTTTCCTAATTAGTAGTAACATCTGTCAGTCATAGTTTCCTAATTAGTAGTAACCTCCGTCATTCATAGTTTCCTAATTAGTAGTAACCTCCGTCAGTCATAGTTTCCTAATTAGTAGTAATATCCATCAGTCATAGTTTCCTAATTAGTAGTAACCTCCGCCAGTCATAGTTTCCTACTTAGTAGTAATATCCGTCAGTCATAGTTTCCTAATTAGTAGTAACCTCCGTCATTCATAGTTTCCTAATTAGTAGTAACCTCCGCCAGTCATAGTTTCCTAATTAGTAGTAATATCCATCAGTCATAGTTTCCTAATTAGTAGTAACATCCGTCAGTCATAGTTTCCTAATTAGCAGTAACATCCGTAAGTCATAGTTAACTATGGCTTTTGCAACGCCCCTTGGAAATATTATAATTTTTTTTTTTTTTACTTTTGCCGTGTTTTTTTTTATTTTTAATTTAAATCGGTCTGCTATTTGATCTGAGATATTTAGATAAAGAACGCTTGATGTTTTGATAATTATTTTATATTTTACGTAATTTAATATTTACATCGATAATTCGATAACTCTTGCTAGAAAATTATATTTCTTGAAATAGTTCGCCTCATAATTGTTACGTGTAAGTTGAAGAAATAGCTTTATAATTGTTACATGTAAGTGAAAGAAAGCGTTTCATAATTGTTACATGTAAGTTGAAGAAATCCTGTCATAATTGTTACATGTAAGTTGAAGAAATCCTGTCATAATTGTTACGTGTAAGTTGTATATTTGAAAGATAGTTCCATATTTTCCTAGAAAATTACAAATTTAGAATGATTCATTAGAAAAAAATATATAATTTTTTGTTGGCAGTGTAATTAGATGATTCGCTGGACAACCAGATGGATAAAGAGTCTACTTTCTTCTTCCTCTCTTTCTTCACTTCCTCTGGTACACGTTCGAGTGTCGAGGGAGATGCAAAGTTCTGGTTCTCGCCCTTTTGGGCGACTTCAATCATTGTTAATGATGTAAATGTAAATCGTTGTTGTAGCGATTCTTTGATGTCTGTCCTTCTTACTCTGCGTCTGCCTCTTATTCTCTCCCTTCTTGTCTCTTAATATAGGCTTTGCATGGTAAGGAATCACACGGCATTCTTTCTACATGGGCAAACCAGTTTATTTGTTGTTTCTGTATGTAGGCAAAAGCAGCTTTAAAAAAATAAGGAAGATACTGTGCTATCCATTTTTGACAATATAAACAAGAAAAATAGTTCTTAAATGTTATGTAGAATCAGTTTTAACATATGGATGTGAATCATGGACAATAGGAAAACAGACAAGAAAATTACTGGTCTGTAGAAATGTGGTTTTACAGAAGAATGTTGAGAATACCATGGACAGCTAAGAAGAGTAATGAAGATGTTCTGAGAGAGGTCAAAGCAAAAAGAGAGCTAATTTGCAATATTAGGAAGAAACAATCATCATTTTTTGGCCATGTAATGAGAAGAGAACAACTAGAGTATATTGTAACAACTGGGAAAATTGATGGACGAAGAGATAGAGGGAAGCAAAGAGAACAGATACAAAACAGCTTAAGGGAATGGCTTGGCAGAAGGTCAACAACAGAAATGATTAATAATTGTCGAGATAGAAAGTTGTGGAGAGACATGATCACCTACGCCAGCAGCAGGCTCGGTACTTGATGACGATGTGTGTAGCTTAGGTTTGGTTTAATGCCTACTCTTTCTATTTAAAGAGTTACAGAAAACGATAAATAATTAGATAAATAAATATCTTGAATTATTATTCCTCTTCTACCTTTCAGCTCCCTGTGAGGCATAGGTCTTCAACAAATACTTTCCAAGCCGTTCTGTTTCTTGCCATTCGTTTAAGATCATTCCATGTCTTCTCCGTCATTATCATCTCTGCTTCCATTTATCTTCTCCAAGAATATTTGGACTTGACTTATCCATGTTTGCGGAGTTTTTTCGGCTTATTTTTTAACAGTACATGATAGCCAGTCCCATGCCCAACCAACCCTCTTGAGTCGCCTTTTACGAACATGCCTGATAGGGAGGGAACAGCGCCACAATTCTTTAATCTTGATGATTAAAAAATTATAAATGAATAAATTAGGTTGATTCGTTGCTATTGAGTTATTGAGTTATTGAGTTATTTGCTGGTCATCATCATTGCACTCCGAACATGTCTATAGGTGCTCAGATCCCCTCCTCAGCAATTCCCTCAGTGTCCAGCGACTGACGACTCCAGTTCTATGTTGGTTGATAAGTTACACGGCCACCAAGTTTCTCATTTCTGGCCGTGCCCATCTTAACTCCCATTTCCACCATCCGAAGAAGCGACGTTGATCTGTGTTTGTCGAAGTCCTGTGCTCTTCCCACATCTCGAAGGGCATTGATGATGTCCGCCCGATCCATCGGTTGCCCGTCCTCAACGACAGCGCAGCTAGCCAACCTGTCCGCTCTCTCATTTCCCCGTTCTTGGCCGTGCGACTGAGCAAGTGCACGTGAGTCTGGACCATCCAAAGCATCGACATTCAGCGACGTTCGTTGCTATATAACGTTGCTAAATAAACGAGACAAATCTGAAACAAGTACAACGTTTCAAATACCTGGGCACAATAATTACATCAGATGGGAGATGAACCACAGAAATAAAAAGCAGAATAGCTCAGGCCAAAATAGCATTTCAGAAAATGAAAAATATCTTATGCAACAAATCTATGTCTATATAAGTGAGAAAGAGAGTTCATCGGTGCTATATAGAACCAATTCTGACCTATGGAAGCGAATCATGGACAGTAGACAAACAAATGAAAAGACGATTAGAGGCCACAGAGATGGGATTTCTCAGAAGAATGTTGAAAGTTCCCTGGACAGCTAAAGAGACCAATGAGAAAGTTCTCAAAAAGGCCAACACAAAAATGGAGCTCTTAAAAAACATCAGAAAGAAGCAATCAACATTTTTCAGGCACATCATGAGAAGAGGAAAATTGGAATACTTGGTTACAACTGGCAAAATAAAAGGAAAGAGAGATAGCGGACGACAAAGAGAGAAAATACTGGATAGCTTGGTGAATGGCATGGAAAACAGTCAACAACAGAACTGATACGATGCACTGTAGATAGAAGATTGTGGAGGGACATGATCGCCTACGCCAACCGGCAGGGTACATGATGATGATGATGATATAACGTTGCTATATAACGTTGCTTGTTAGTACGCGACATATTTATATCATAAGAGAGTTTGCCAAAACAATAAATAAATGTCTACATCTTCGTCAACATTAAGTACCGAGTCTACTGGCGTAGGTGAACATGTCTCTCCACAACTTTCTATCTCGACAGTTATTTATCATTTCTGTTATTGACTTTCTACAACGTATTCTCTTAAGCTGTCTGGTATTTTTTCCCTTTGCTTCCCTCTATCTCTTCGTCCGTCAATTTTCCCTGTTATTACAATATATTCCAGTGGTTCTATTCTCATCACATGGCTAAAAAATGATGATTGTTTCCACCTAATATTGGAAATTAGCTCTCTTTTTGCTTTGGCCTCTTTCAGTACGTTTTCATTACTCTTCTTAGCTGTCCATGGTATTCTCAACATTCTTCTGTAAAACCATATTTCTACAGAATCCAGTGATTTTCTTGTCTGTTGTCCTATTGTCCATGATTCACATCCATACGTTAAGACTGGCTCTACATAACATTTAAGAACTATTTTTCTTGTTTCTGTTGTCAAAAATGGGTTGCATAATATCTATTTTATTTTTTGGAAAGCTGCTTTTGCCTGAGGAATTCTGCATCTCACCTCCGTTGTACATCTCTCGTCTGAGGTTAACAAAGTTCCCAAATATTTAAATTCATTTACCTGTTTTAATATTGTTCCACTTTTCTTTATTGTCCACCTGGACTTCCAGTTTCAAGATGACGCGATCATGTTTGCGTCAAACTGTTAAGTTTTTTGCCGGAAAGATGGTTAATTTAATCGTTTCAATGCAGATAAGTTTATAGATAGGAAGTTCCACTGTTACAATCTTCTACGTTGAAGCGGATTACGTGCATATGATCTGAAATCATCAATAGTGTGCTCAATAGTGTGTTCTGTTTAGATTGCAATATGCGTCATCATTGGAATACCGGTCAATATGGCGGAAACCCGGCAGGAGCAGTTAAAGGCTGTGTCCAAAAAGTGTTCCTTGTTGCAGCCTCCTCATGTTGCAAGTCTGGCTTGCTGCTGGAGCTTCTGAGTTGAGTGCTCTGTGCGCACCGTGAGCTGTGTTTCATCCGGATTGTGTTTCGATATTCAGATTGCTTACAATGAATGATGATATTGTATGACGGGGAACAGATGGTTGTGTTCACTTTCTGTGTGGTTTCGCCTTATGTCTTTTTGGCGTGTGCTGAGACTGATATAATGGAGATTGCGGCTGCCTTTCTTTGTTTGGGAGATGAGTTATTAATTCGGATGATTCCACTGGCATTGGGGTTGAGCAATTATGGATTTTAATTCGTTCGCAGTGATGCCGGGGCCTACCATAACCGTTTATTGTGCACTGAGATGATGTCTTTTTCTTTGTTGTTACCATTACCTCTGTCTTTTTGCTCTTAAGGCTGAGTCCTTTATTTTTGCTCTCTTTCACTATAATGTCTAACATTTCTTGTAACTCATTTTCACACCTAGCGATTAAGACTGTATCATCAGCATACCTTAGGTTAAATGTCTACATTATCAGCTATTTTGGTATTTTCCAAATAATTAGATAATTCATTAAATAACTAATTTACTATTTATTTAAATAATTAGATAATTAGATAAATCGCTAGACATTTATTTAAAAGTTCGGTGAATAATTAAATTATGTTACATACCACTAGATGATAGTCTTAGATTCTTAAAATCGAGAAGGAACCTGTCCAGTTATGTGGATTTTTGTAAAATAATGTTGTATTATTAATATTTTAAAAATAAGCATTGACTCGTTTAAGAGGGTGATGTAGTCATCATACCATTAGTGCACCCTATTGTTGAAGAGAAAATCTGACATAAATTGTCGAGCTCTGAAGCCAGGTTGGTAGTTGGACTAATCATTACATTAGAATATTGAGTTTGAACCGTCTGGTCAGATGGTGCCTTCAGCTGGTAGTTGCCAGTTAAACACATTTCGCTGGATGTACGTAGTTGGCCAGAGTTTTATTGCAGAGTGATTATTTATAAAAGTGCAGATGTGAGGAGATGGAGAATGTCGCTTGGTTAATAGAATGAATATCATGACGTAGTCTTGTTAACGTGTTTCCATGGCCGTGATGTTTGTTATAGAACATTGTGACTGTGAAGGTCGCCAAACAAACTCGTTTAGTTGGCCTTGTGATCTCTGAAGATAGATTGATGTGGGCAGTACTTGACAGAAACACACTGAATAGGCACCGAACTGGCTGATGGCTTGTTAAGATCTTAGGAGGGTCGCTCGAACTGTCAAGCTCTCCATAAATATATTAATTTAAATATAAATGGCTATATTCTCTATTCAAACATCATACTAACCATTTCAGTGGAATCATATTTCTACAAACTGCTACTCAAGTTTTAATCTAACACCTATCGAGGCTTTAGGATTTAGTATTGTCCGAGACGGACCAAAATTCTCTATATTATTAAGTGTATCTTAACTGAATAGCTATCAAGATCTTGTGCTGCTAACATCTAATTTTGACCTATCCAGCTAATTCTGTCTGTAGTTGGATGTTGTCTACTTTCTAGATGGTGATATCATCTCACCGGATCTTTCTTCTCCTTCTCTCTCGTCTACATTCTAGATGGTAATATCATCTCCCCTGGTCTTTCTTCTCCTTCTCTCTATCCTACATTCTAGGTGGTGATATCATCTCCCCTGGTCTTTCTTCTCCTTCTCTCTATCCTACATTCTAGGTGGTGATATCATCTCCCCTGGTCTTTCTTCTCCTTCTCTCCAGTCTACATTCTAGATGGTGATATCATCTCACCGGATCTTTCTTCTCCTTCTCTCTAGTCTACATTCTATGGTTGTTATCATCTCCCCTGGTCTTTCTTCTCCTTCTCTCTAGTCTACATTCTAGGTGGTGATATCATGTCGCGAGATCTTTCTTCTCCTTCTCTCTAGTCTACATTCTAGGTGGTGATATCTCACCAGATTTTTCTTCTCCTTCTCCCCAGTACCTTCTAGGTGGTGATATCATGTCGCGAGATCTTTCTTCTCCTTCTCCCCAGTCTACATTCTATGGTTGTTATCATCTCCCCTGGTCTTTCTTCTCATTCTCTCCAGTCTACCTTCTAGGTGGTGATATCATGTCGCCAGTTCTTTCGTCTCCTTCTCTCTAGTCTACATTCTAGGTGATGATATCATGTCGCGAGATCTTTCTTCTCCTTCTCCCAGTCTACATTCTAGGTGGTGATATCATCTCCCCTGGTCTTTCTACTCCTTCTCTCCAGTCTACCTTCTAGGTGGTGATATCATGTCTCCAGTTCATTCTTCTCCTTCTCTCCAGTCTACATTCTAGGTGGTGATATCATGTCGCGAGATCTTTCTTCTCCTTCTCTCCAGTCTACATTTTATGTGGTGATATCATGTCGCCAGTTCTTTCTTCTCCTTCTCTCCAGTCTACATTCTAGGTGGTGATATCATGTCGCGAGATCTTTCTTGTCCTTCTCTCCAGTCTACATTTTATGTGGTGATATCATGTCGCCAGTTCTTTCTTCTCCTTCTCTATGCCACCGTTCCCTGCGATGTGTGGCGAGCATATCTCTCTCTCTCTCTCTCTCTCTCTCTCTCTCTCTCTCTCTCTCTCTCTCTGAAACAAAGAAACTGGACTTTCGGCTGTAGTTTATGACTAACTATAGCTCGTTTCAAATCACGTGCCCAACTTCAAAACGCTATTACTCAGTAACCGTTTGTTAAAAACTGTTGAAATTTTCCATATGTTATTAGAATGCAAAACACCCTTTAAATGTATATTTAACCAATATCTTGCAGCTGCAGTTTTCTTAAAGGGGCGAATTTCTTTGATGTTTGTCAAAATTGTAAATTGTGAACCCCTAAATAATAGAAATTACCGTAGTTGCTGGTCTATGATTAATTTTCACTAGGTAAAGGCGTGGCCGTAATGGGGAAATAACTTAATAAGACAAAACACCAGGAGAATTATTGTCTTCTCAGTTCGAGGACGGACGATAATATCAAGGTATACCTGTATGTCCAATTTTCATAGTTGTGTGGTCCTGATAAGGACCGTTTGTTGAACTAATTTAAGGTAATATAGGGGTCAACATTGTGGGGGCTATATACTTTCATTCTGAATCAGACGAGTCTAAAAGATTAATAAGTGTTTGGGGTTGAACATTCCACAAACCATCATTTTTCCAATATTCCTCTTCCTGTTTTAAGACGTGGTCTTCACATTTAGCCCAATAATCTTTGTCTATATTTAATAAAGCGAGATTAGCAAGAGTCATTACATCGCATATTTTGAATATTGTATTTTCACCTGCCACTTGTCCTTTTAATTTTGCCCAGATTAGTTCTATTGGATTTAAATGAGCATGGTAAGGTGGCAGCCTCAAACTTATATGACTGTGCTCTTGGATAATCTTATCTATTTGAAAAATCTTTGTCCTTTGTTTTTGCTTTACTAGAGATAGTAATTCAGGTTTTAAGTACATGTTATTAAATTGTATGTGCTCCTTTGTGAGCCATATCTTAATAGCATCTTTTGTACTGGATGACGTCGGGACTTTATCTTCAAGTGCAACAATGTTGTGGTACGCTGCATTGTCCATTATTAGGCAAGATGGTCGATCTAGTGATGGGAGAACAGAATTTTCAATCCAATGTCTAAATATGTGACCATTCATCTCAGAGTGATAATCCCGATTGTCTATGGATTTTGAAAGAAAAATGAGCTCTGCATTCTGTATTAGTCCATGTTGTCGACTACCTGCATGAGCAATTATCAAGCGCTGTCCTTTGCTGCTAGGTATCTCTCTCTCTCTGCGTTCAGGACTCAATCAGAGTAAGAATTCCAGACTCTCATATGAAGTCAGCTGTCAGGCTAAGTGTGTTGATCGCCCCCTCAGACAGAACATCACAATTAGAGTCTGTCAGATCCACTCTGACTGAACACCCGTTAATACGTTGCACTGTGTTCTGCGCCAGTGGCCCAGTGCATCCGATTTCAGCCAGCATTTTTTCAGGTTTGCTTTCCTTAGCCTTTGATTGTCCCCAATCTTCCTGCAAGGCAGCAGTTGATCTTTTCTGTCGGGGGATTCTGCCCTTAGATGGTCGGCCTTCCCAGGTTTACGAGCACCATCTGCCCGAGTCACTAGAGGTGACTAACACAGACATGCGACTTGTAATATGAGGAAACTGCAACAAGGAACACATTTCATGCGTAGCCTCCATTTGTTCCCGCCGCCTATCCCCATATACCGGTAAGTCACGTCCTCCCGAAAATGATGATCATCGTAGCACTTGATGATGTTAGGCCATCGTTGATGACTCCAATTCCGAACATATAGACACACAGTCAGTCGTCAATTTATTCTTGTTGCACATCAAACAGCAGACCGTAAGATTTGCGCACGGCCGGTTTAGGGAACCAATACGATGACGTAGGACACAATGTCGCCAAACTCATAATCTCGATACCTTTAGACTTATGTCTGATTACTCAAGTGTAAACAGTCTACGACGAACAATACACGAAGCAACTTCCCCAAAGAGACAAAACTGCGACTGACGAAGTAGTTTACATTAATGTGTAACGTGGAAATAACTTGCGTCAAAGAATCCCAATAACGGTCTTGAACAGCACTAATGTGACGTAAAGCACAGATGAAGTCTGGACGGTGGAATGTCTCACTCACAACACTTGATTCGTCAAAAACGGACTGTTGTCGACCTACGACCTCGTCTTAGCGACACAGATGTATCAAGCATATCATCATTTTGACTTTTACGCAGAAAAGTGCAATGCAGATTCGAAATTAATCAGACCTTGGGTGCATTTTCTGCAGCGATCGAGAGGACGTGGACTAGATCCGCCATCTTGGAAACGTTATTTTTTTTTTTTTTTTTTTTTTTTTTTTTTCCCATCTGATGACTGCCATTCCCTTTGGTTAGTGTGGTGAGCATTGATCCATGTTTCATCCAAGTATACAATATCATAACCTTGCTTGCGCACCTCTTTTACTTCACGTAAGTACTTGCTTCTTATGACTACTATATGTGGCTTCTCACAGGTGATGCTTCGTCCATTGGAATACTTTCTGAATGTAAAGCCTGCAGCTCTCACATTCCTTCATAATGTAGACTTTAATATTTCAATACTGTTGTTCTTTTTCAGCGATACTTTTAATTTTCTTATTGTAACAGTTTCATTCATACCCAACATTTTGCGAATTTCACTTCTAATAAGTTCACTGTCGAAATTATCCAACATTTTTGCTCTTCCTTGTGATTTTGTATATTTGGAACATTGACGGTCACGTGCTTGAATCCAGCGATTAAATGACCGTGTAGATAAATCCAAAATGTGTCTTGTCCTATTCTCAGGGTTTTCTAAAGAATGAAATAATCTTCCTCGTTTAGCCTCTTTGCAAAAATAGTCATACATTTTTATTGCGATATTTTGTAAACTGCAGAATTTCATTTTAAGACTCATGATAAATGTTATCGTTCCACGTCTCCACCTATGAATGAACGGAAATGGAACACACAATTTCTCGTGTTTTTTACAAGTGTCTAATTGTGTCAAAAAACCTAAGCTATTTTTAACTTAAAATACTGTAAACATTAAGTTTTTACTACATCAATGGGTCGTTATAAATGTATATAAATCAAATAAGCAACAATAATAACCAAATGGTTTTTTTTAATGAAATTAATTCCCTGTTGGGTTCTAATCATTATAACTTTACATGCACATTTTGAACAACTTACAACAAGCGGTGAAAAAGCTATCGATTTTAAAAGTTGGGCACGAGTTATGAAACAAGCTATAGACATGACTTGTTCGAGATATTCTTGAGATGTGGGCTGACAACAACTATTCTCTATTTCCGTTAATCTACAAAAGTTACAACAGTTGGTCATCCCGCCTACTTATTTTAATTCATTCCCAAGCTGACCACGCTCTGGACCACAAGGAAGTGACCCCCTTTTATTTCCTTTCTTGAGTATCCAGCATATTATTGTCGTGTAGTTAGATTTGTGTACATATCCTTATATATATATATATATATATATATATATATATATATATATATATATATATATTATTTGTGTTGTTGTTTGTTGTTCCAGCTGAATGCCTACTTGACCGAAACGTCGACTTTTGTTTTGTTAATTACCACATAAAGCTGTTACAGTACCACTTTTTTCTTCTTTTTTTTCAAATTGGCAATGTCGCTAAACTCTAGGAGGACAGGTTGACTAGAGAATTTCCACGCCAAATACGCTACAAACTTAGTTGTTTAGTTAGTTAATGACGTGTTTTTGTAATAGTTTGCTAGGTTGCTATTGAGTTTAATTACTAGTATCATCATCGAAAGCCATCTCCGCATCGAAGGTTAGCTACTATGGAGCGTCACTCTGCTCTGTCTTTTGCTTTTGTGGTGTAGGTTGTTATAGGCTGATTTGTCCATCTTTTGATGTTACTCGTCCATGTTAGTCTTGGTCTGCATCTTTTACCTTGTATTTTCCCCTCCAGGATTACCTTTAGTAGGCTGTTGTGTCTTTTAACATGGCCCAAAATAGCATTTGTCTTGTTTGAATTGTGTTTAGTAGTTCTATTTTCATTTTTAGTTGTTTTAAGACTTCATCGTTTGTTTTCTTTTCCTTCCATCCAATTCTACCTATTCTTCTATATATCCACATTTCAAAGGCTTTAATTCTCTGTTATGTTTTCTTGTCTAATGTCCATGTTTCTGCACCATATAGGAATGTTGAGAAGACAAAACATTTTGCTATTCTTAGTTTTAGCCCTGGTGTTATTTGTTTTGATGTCAGTATGTTCTTCATGACATTAAAATTACTTTTTGCCATTCCTATTATTTTGTTTATTTCAGTTTTACATTTTCCATCACTGGTTATAGGGAGCCAGTGATGGGAGTGTTAGACACTCCAAGGTATGGTGACAGCTTTACAAATAGGGAACACAATACAATACTGACGTTTCGGCTAGTAGCCTTCTTCAGAAAACAAGGACAACAACAACAAACGATGAAGCACAATTATCTATATCTACATGTTAGATGATCAGGAGAATGGAGAGGTGGACAGAAAAGAAGAGAAGAAAGTAGGATTTTGAAATAAGAAAGGAGGCTACATGAGGGGAGGTAGGATGAGAGTCAAGATGTATAGAAAAGAGAGATAGGAAAAATGAGGAAGAGATAGAAATATCAAAAGTACAACGAAGATGCTGTATAAAACATATAAGAAAAATCAAACACTTAGTTGGGTAAACTTGACTGTCCGCCGTAGAGCAATCGAGAAAATGAGCTATGGACACGAGGCCTACAAAAGATTCGGGGGTGGGGGGGATAATAAGGGGGGAGAAGAAAAGGCTGGTAGCCAGACTGGTAGTGAAAACACTAGTGGAAATGGATACAAGGAAACCTAAACAGTGGCCAGGGAAAGGTATGTGTCAGCGACCAGACAAAAGGCAGAAGGGGAGAAGATAATAGGCTCCATAAAAATTAATGGAGCCTAAAAAAGAGGAACAATCCAAACAAAGGAATCGTAGAAGCAAAAGATAGGGGGAGAACGGGGTAATGAGCAACAGAGGTGGTCATAGGTAGGCTAAAAATAGCAGGATGGAGAGAAAGGAGGATGGAGGAAATAATAACCGGGGAAAGAAATGGAGAGGAAGGAGGAGGGAGGAAATCACTGGTTATAGTATGTCCAAGGTAGTTGTAGTTCTGAACTGTCTCCAGGTCTATTCCTTCAATTTTGATATCCACATGTGGGTTTTGAGTATTTTCTTTGTTTATGATCATAGTTTTAGTCTTTTTGATATTCATATCTAGTCTATATTTTTTTGCGTGTCATGTTTATTTCATTACCAGCATACTCGTTCATTAATGTTAAATAGCTGGTTAGTTAGCTACGTTATTATTTGTAAAATAAACAAACAATGGTATTAACCAGCTAAATTGTAGAGACATGAGACCAACTATCATCGTTTCGGCAAAAGCCTTAAAATGCGTAATACCGAGTTATGTTTATTTCACGTTTTTTCTGCAGCTTAATTTATTGCTCCGCAGAATATTTGTGCTCATCTCCATATGCAATTATTTGGTTGTTTGAAGTAGAGAGCTAGATGATTATTTAGTTAATTCTGTGCTTGTTTTCTTAATTTATTTTGAGGTGAAAGTAACTAATTATATGTTTAGTGAGTTAGGTCACAGATCAATCAGTACTTTAATCAAATGTTCGATAACTATCAAGAGATGTACTAAACGTTAAAGCAGTGTGTACAGATATACTAAACGTAAAGAAGTGTGTACAAATGTACTAAACGTTAAAGCAGTGTGTGCAGATGTACTAAACGTCGAAACAGTGTGTACAGATGTACTAAACGTAAAGCAGTGTGTACAGATGTACTAGAAGTTGAAGCGGTATCGACAGATGCAGAAAAAGTAAGAGCACTGTCGACGTTTGCTGTAAAAGTCGAAGCATATTCAAAATATATATTAACATTAGTGCATTATCAACGTAAGTATTAACATTAGAGCATTATGAACGTAAGTATTAACATTAGAGCATTATCAACGTAAGTATTAACATTAGAGCATTATGAACGTAAGTATTAACATTAGAGCATTATCAACGTAAGTATTAACATTAGAGCATTATGAACGTAAGTATTAACATTAGAGCATTATCAACGTAAGTATTAACGTTAGAACAATATCAACGTAAGTATTAACGTTAGAACAATATCAACGTAAGTATTAACGTTAGAGCAATATCAACGTAAGTATTAACGTTAGAGCAATATCAATGTAAGTTTTAACGTTAGAACAATATCAACGTAATTATTAACGTTAGAACAATATCAACGTAAGTATTAACGTTAGAACAGTATCAACGTAAGTATTAACATTAGAGCATTATCAACGTACGTATTAACATTAGAGCATTATCAACGTAAGTTTTAACGTTAGAACAATATCAACGTAATTATTAACGTTAGAACAATATCAACGTAAGTATTAACGTTAGAACAGTATCAACGTAAGTATTAACGTTAGAGCAATATCAACGTAAGCATAAACGTTAGAACAATATCAACATAAGTATCAACGTTAGAACAATATCAACGTAAGTATTAACGTTAGAGCAATATAAACGTTAGAGCAATATCAATGTAAGTTTTAACGTTAGAACAATATCAACGTATGTGTTAAGTTAGAACAATATCAACGTAAGTATTAACATTAGAGCAATATCAACATAGGTACAAATCCCATCACTGCCCACGACTGCTCTATCTAATTTGACAAATCCCTGACCCCTCCATTTGATTGATTCTGTCATCCCACGTATATCGTTGACCCTTTACCCGTCTTAGCCCTCTATCAATTTCTTGTTTGACGGTTGTCTTTCCTGACAAACTTTGTTATATGGCGGTTGTCTTTCCTGACAAACTTTGTCATATGGCCATAGCATCTCATTGTTTCTTCAATTGTGTAACGAGTTTCTTGTATTCACCTCTTTCTTTTTCTGAGTCGTGCCGAGGATCTTTGGTGGTAATATGGTCTACGTTGTTGTTAGGATCAACTTCACAGCACTCCCGGCGAACACATAGGTGCTCCGATAACCTGTTCCAGAAAATCTGATGAGAACCGTGACGCACGTGAACTAACTCCGTAGTACGACCGGGGATTCAAGGCTAAGTTAGGTTTTTACTGACAATCACGGACAGCGGCCAAACTTATGGCCATCTCTATTTGATTTTAACTGGGAAGGGTTATTTAACGTGCGCGAGTGTGCACGGTAGCTCCTGTTTATCGCTGAGTTCTGAGAGAGCTAGACATTGGATCTCACTAACCAAGAGATCAAGGAAGGTTAACACCACGACAAAAAATCCTCATTTACTTTTCCTATTTTTTTTAAATCCCCATCGTTTGTGATGGGCTTTGATCCTGGGTCCTTCCTGTACAGGGACAGATGTCGTACTTCTATACCACCAAGCTCCTGGTTTATGCATGAGACATCAGGTATCCTAATGTACAGGGACAGATGTCGTACTTCTAGACCACCAAGCTCCTGGTTTATGCATGAGACATCAGGTATCCTAATTATAGAGTGTGTGTGTGCGTGCGTGCGTGCGTGCGTGCGTGCGTGCGTGTGTGTTAAAAAGGACTAAACACGTAAGAGCTTGCCCGTAGCTCAGTGATGTCATCTTTAGTGACCATTGAGAGACCGGACTCAATAGAGGCAACCAGTCATTTCCTGTATAATCTGCTGATTATGTGGCATGCAATAAATGCGATGGCATTTATCTAGGCAACAAAGAAAGAATTAAATACAGATCACAGTTTATTTGTCAATGGATACAGTAGTGGCATGACTCAGCGCTTTGAGAGCCATCGGTAGCTGGGAGATGATCTGGCACATTTAGTGACGGGAGGTAATGTGGTTCCTGGATGGGGAGTATATGGTGTTCGTATATAGAAGAGAGCTAGTCTTCCCCAGACTTTCATCTTAAAAGAATTTGCGCCCTTAAAAACTGTCAACCGGTGAATAGGGTAAACGTCATCAATGCCCTCCCAGGTGTGGGAAGGACACAGGACTTCGACAACCATGAGTCCACGTCACTCCTTCGGATGAAAGAGGTGGGAGTGAAGATGGGCACAGCCAGAAACGAGAAAATCAGTGGGCGTGTAAGAAGACTTATCAACCAACACAGAACTGAAGTCGTCCGTCGCTGGACACTGCGAGACTTGCTGAGGAAGGGATCTGAGCACCTATGTTCGAAGTGCAAGGATGGTGATCCGTAAATAACTCAGTCTCAACTTGAAAATATTTATCGAAGCCAGTGTAGAGTCTAAGTAAACATTTCAGATTACGTGACAGGTTTACAACACACGGACACATTTACAAATAAACTAAAAGTAGGATCGAACCTGTGCTTTTTGACACCAAGCCTTGCCATGTTGATAAACCATCCAGAATCTTCCCTTTGTCTAACTCTGACCGTATATTTTTCCTGTTCTTACAAAGTATTCCAACGAGTCCCCTTCTTCATTCATTCCTGGACTGCTTTTATCTAATTCATTCTATTATAATCTTCGTTTCTTCATCTACCCCTTTTAGCACCTCCTTATTGCTTTTGTTTAACTGTTCCTGGTCTTTAGGCAATATCCTAAACAAAAACCCACATCTCATCTGATCATATCCGGCACTGTATTATTTGCTGCTTGCATCTATAAAGCAGCACGAGTTATACTATAAACCTCTCTTTCTAATTACCTAGAACAACTGCAACAATTAGTTAAAGAAGTGGAAGAAAAAGGTAATCATTGTTCATTGAATATAAATATTGATAAGACAAAATCTATGATAATCAACAAATCTAGAAGCCAATTTCTAAGAAATGAAGAGTTCAAGAGTAAACCTGTTTTCATTCATCCGCTTATGTTCATCTCAGGCCGAGATGGCATATAGGTCGGAAGTCATAGTTCTTCACGACTGCTGATCTGCTGCTTGTTCTTGTAGTTCTTGATTGTTTCTTAGTCCCATTGTAGAGCCTTCCCTATTAATTGTTCTGTATAGCGATTATCTTGGTCTACCTTACCTTCTTTAACCAGATGATCTCAATATGAATGCCCAAAGGGGAAGTCTTTCTTCATTCATTCTCAGCACATGACCGATGTATTTCTTCATTCATTCTCAGCACATGACCGATGTATTTCTTCATTCATTCTCAGCACATGACCGATGTATTTCTTCATTCATTCTCAGCACATGACCGATGTATTTCTTCATTCATTCTCAGCACATGACCGATGTATTTCCAATACCTTTTTCTTAGAAGCTTGACACGTATTCTTGTTTTGATATGACATTCCTTTTCGAAAACAAGCGAGGTTTTACGATGAAGCCTTTATAGACCGCCGATAACCGTCCATTTCAAGAGAGAAGATAAACAACGCCGCCATCTTTAACCGGAACAAACGCTATTTTAGGCACGTAAAAACAAGCGACGGAAAATGCAAGCCAGAGAGAAATCACAGAATAAGAATGACGAAAATGTACTTGTATATATCACGACATGAAGATTGTACTCACATTAACGCATATACTGCGCCTATCAACACCCTTAAAGAGAAGGTCAATAATATGATAGAGCGGTAAACAAATGGAATCCTGAGAGCTTCTAAAGAATACATTCCTAGAGGAGCAAGAAGAAACTACAAGGCATACTGGAGCAAGGAAATACAAAGACTAGAAGAGGAACTGGACTCTGCCAGAGAAAGAGAGCTATAGTTGTTTATTTACTCGACATTCTAGTATAGTTCTAACGTAGGCATTACAACGACGAAAGGACAAGAAAATGGAATATTTTGAAATGCGAATTTGCACAAAAATAGAAAGAATTTGGTGAGCAATAACTAAAGTGTACCATCAAGAGGTGTACGAAAGAAGCTAAGACATGGTTGACCCACAAGGCAACAGAGTAGGGCTCCATGATTGCCAACTATCGATGCAGAGATGCGGAGTTATCTAGCACGAGACGGTGATGGCGATCTGACCCTTTTCTTTGCGTTTTTCTTCTCTTTCCCATTATTACCATCTTCATGCTTCCATCTCACTCTCTCCTACCTTATTTTTCAATTCTAACCTCAATTCATTTTTCTTCCCTGTTTTTATTATTATCTCTTCTTTTTCGTCCCTATTTTCACACATCTTTGTTCTGTGTCATTAATTTTCTTCACTTTCTCTTTTTCTCTCTTCGTCGTCTTTCATATTCCATGCATTTTCTCACCTTCATTGCTTCCATCCCGCCATTCTCGCTATCATTCTCACTATTCCTAACCTCTTCTCTCTCTCTTTTTTTTATTCCACCTCTTTCTCTCTCTGTCTCTCTGGATGTCTTCTCTCTCCTTTCTTTCACTTCGGGAAGTGATCAGAGAAAATGTTTGTATAAGAAACAGCGTGGGCGAGCGAAGATGACAGAACTGTCGGCACCCAGTGCCCGTGTTCCAAGTGAGGTGCCCTCTACAAGCCAGCACATCCTGGCATTGATTTTCTTCAACACTGCTGTGTACATCTCCTATCAAAATAGCTACGTAACGCGGAGACAGCACAACCACTTGTTTTTGTTCCAGTTCCTGGTCTTTTTATGCTGCATCATCGCAGCGTGTTGTCTTGGTATATCCTTAGGCCTTAATGGTGTTTAATTGTGGTGTATCATCATGGTGTCTCATCGTGGTGTATCATCATGGTGTCTCATCGTGGTGTGTCATCTTACGCGTGTTAATGGTGTTTAATGTATCGGTACGGAGAATTATCGTGGTGTTTTATCAGTGTGTATCATCATGGTGTATCAACATGGTGTATCATCAAGGCATATCGTCACAGTTAATCATTATAATGCATCGTTGTAGTGCATAATTATAATGTATCATCGTGTTGTATCATTATGGTGTATTGTCGTGGGGTATCAACAAGGCGTATCATTTTGGTGTATCATTGTGGTAATCGTGGTGTACCATCATGGTGTGTTGTCATTGTGCATCATTGTGGAGTATCAACGTTGTGTATCAACTTAGTGTATCAACTTAATCTATCTATGTCTCTACAATCTATGTATCAACATGTTGTATCATCACGGTGTATCGCTCGTCATAAAGATAGAGTCTCTTGGGGCTAAGTAGCAACGTACAGAGAATAGGACACTGCTGCCTTCTGTTGTTTAAAACACGCGAACGAGACGTCACTTAAAGGGTCATGGGGTCAGTAGTTGATCGGTGTGTCTTTTTTCCCCACACACGTAAGGTATCCATTTCAGGCTGGGTGACCCAGGAAGCCTGTGATCAGGATCGAACCCAAACTCTTGTTATTAGTGGTCCAGATCTGTATTATGCTGTATCCATTATAATGTATCGTCATAAAAAAGTAAAAAGTAAAGTACACCCGTCACCCCAAGTGGCTTATAGGGAATATGGCGTTAGTGACCATAAATTTTACAGACCTTCGGCACATGATTTTTGGAGCACTGTGGTCGGTATTACGCCCGTGACGCTTTATTTTCCCAGAAAAAAATGCGGTACCCATTTAAGGCTGGGTGAACCGGTAGCCGTCGGTTAGGATAGAACACTACCTCTTGTCTTTTGTAGTCCAGTTCACTAACCAGCGAGCTATCGCAGCTCCCATGTATCGTTATGGTTGTCTATTATCGTGGTGATTCATCATGATGTATCATTATCATGTGCCATACCGGTTGATGTAGGCGATCATTTCCTTCCACAATCTTCAATCTACAGTGCATCGTATCAATTCTGCCGTTTGACTGTTTTCCATGCCATGACACCAAGCTATCTAGTATCTTCCCTCTTTGTCGTCCGCGATCTCTCTGTCCCTGTATTTTGATTTTGTAACCAAGTATTCCAACTTTCCTCTTCTCATGATGTGCCCGAAAAATGTTGATTGTCTCTTTCTGATGTTTCTTAGGAGCTCACTTTTTGAGTTGGCCTTTTTGAGAATTTCTTCGTTGGTCTTTTTAGCTTTCCAGTGAACTTTCAACATTCTTCTGAGAAAGCCATCTCTGTGGCCTCTAATCATTTTTTCATTTGTTTGTTTACTGTCCATGATTCGCTTCCATAGATCAGAATTGATTCTATATAGCACCGATGAGCTTTAATTTCTCACATATGTTGACAGCTTTGTTGCATAAGACGCTTTTCATTTTTAAAATGCTATTTTGGCCTGAGATATTCTGTTTTTTATTTCTATGGTGCATCTTCCATCTGATGTTATTATTGTGCCCAAGTATTTGGTGCGTTGCACTTGTTTCAGATTTGTCCTGGTTTTTTTTTTTTTTTGCTGTATGATGGTGATGATTGTGTCTTTGATATGACCATTTATTTTGACCTGTTTCTTTTTACTATTCAGACTGAGACCTTTCTTGTTGCTTTCTTTTACTATTTTGTCTATCATTTCTTGTAGATTAAATTCTCTGTCTCTGCTATTAAGACTGTGTCATCCGCATATGGCAAAATGTTTCTATCCTCATAGTGTTTTCATATAGGAAATCATCGTGGCGTATCATTATTGTTTACAATCACTATGATATATATTTTAATGACCCTTTATGTCAGTTCCTTAATTAGTTCTGCTGTTTGAATTATTTTTCGCTCTATAAAAGGCTCTCCATAATTGGCTCTCCATAAATGGCTCTCCATAAATGACTCTCATAAATATTCTCTAAATTGGTCTCCAATGGCTTAGATAATAATTAAATTATTTACCACCTTAATTGCTCCTTTTAGTCACTCTTGTCATCGCTATTGTTACTGACACTCTTAATAGTTCTCTTGTCAGCTCTTTACGTTCTCTAATAATGACTTTCGCCAGTACTCTAATAATGACTTTCGCCAGTACTCTAATAATGACTTTCGCCAGTACTCTAATAATGACTTTCGCCAGTACTCTAATAATAACCTTTTTTTTTAGCGCTCTTAATCATAATGGATCACGTAAGCACTTGGTCTTTCTAGTCGTCTTAACTGGCTCTCTACATACTTCAAAAATAGTTTGATCCGTGGTCTTCTTTAAAGTTTATCAAAATTGTTAAATACTGAACTCTTTCCAACTCGTAATTGTTTGATGACTATTCATAGAACTGTTAATTGTTTGATGACTATTCATAGAACTGTTAATTGTTTGATGACTATTCATAGAACTATTAATTGTTTGATGACTATTCATAGAACTGTTAATTGTTTGATGACTATTCATAGATTTGTTACTTGTTTGATGACTATTCATAGATCTGTTAATTGTTTGATGACTATTCATAGATTTGTTACTTGTTTGATGACTATTCATAGACCTGTTAATTGTTGTTATGACTATTCATAGACCTGTTAATTGTTGTTATGACTATTCATAGATCTGTTAATTGTTTGATGACTATTCATAGATTTGTTACCTTTTTGATGACTATTCATAGACCTGTTAATTGTTTGATGACTATTCCTAGATCTGTTAATTGTTTGATGACTATTCCTAGACCTGTTAATTGTTTGATGACTATTCATAGATCTGTTAATTCTTTGATGACTATTCATAGATTTGTTACTTGTTTGATGACTATTCATAGACATGTTAATTCTTTGATGACTATTCCTAGATTTGTTACTTGTTTGATGACTTTTCATAGATTTGTTCCTTGTTTGATGACTATTCATAGATTTGTTACTTGTTTGATGACTATTCATAGATTTGTTACTTGTTTGATGACTTTTCATTGATTTGTTACTTGTTTGATGACTATTCATAGATTTGTTACTTGTTTGATGACTATTCATAGACCTGTTAATTCTTTGATGACTATTCATAGATTTGTTACTTGTTTAATGACTATTCATAGATTTGTTACTTGTTTGATGACTATTCATAGATTTGTTACTTGTTTGATGACTATTCATATATTTGTTACTTGTTTGATGACTATTCATAGACCTGTTAATTCTTTGATGACTATTCATAAATTTGTTACTTGTTTGATGACTATTCATAGACCTGTTATTTGTGTTATGACTATTCATATATCTCATAATTGTTCAATGACTACTAGTAGATCTCTCAATTGTTCTATGACTAGTAATTTTGATTGTTTAACTCATAAACACTTTTTAAATTGTTCGGTGACACTTCATGGCTGTCTAATTGATGAACGTCACTTCATTGTTTTCTCATTTGTACTATTAACACTAGAGAGAAAATACCAGACAGCTTAAGAGAATGACTTGGAAGAAGGTCAACAACAGAAATGATAAAGAACTGTCGAGATCGAAGGTTGTGGAGAGACATGACACCAACGCCATAGGCCCGGTACTTGATGATGATGATTAACACTTTATGCCCCTGTACAATTGACTCTCTTAATAACTAAATAATGGTCTCTTAATGATTATATGGTGTCTTTACAAAGTTTTAGTTCACGACATATCTTTATAAGATTCCTCAAGGATTCCGTTCATGGCGCATTTTTATGGAACTCTCCCAGGGTCACGTTCAGAGATCATATTTATGGAACTCTTCCTGAGTCACGTTCATAGAACAGTTTGTAGAACTCTTTCAGAGTCACGTTCATAGCACATTTTATGCAAATCTTCCAGAGTCACGTTCATAGCGCCTTTTTATGGAAGTCTTAAAGAGTCACGTTCAGAGCACAGTTTTGTGGAGTTCTTCCACAGTCACGTTCACACACATTTTATGGAATTCTTCCAAAGTCACGTTCACACACATTTTATGGAGTTCTTCAAAGTCACGTTCACACACATTTTATGGATTTCTTCAAAGTCACGTTCACACACATTTTATGGAATTCTTCCAAAGTCACCGTTCACACACATTTTATGGAGTTCTTCCAAGTCACGTTCACACACATTTATGGAATTCTTCAAATTCACGTTCACACACGTTTTATGGAATTCTTCCAAAGTCACGTTCACAAACATTTTATGGATTCTTCCACAGTCACGTTCACACACATTTTATGGAATTCTTCCAAAGTCACGTTCACACACATTTTATAGACTTATTCCAAAGTCACGTTCACAAACATTTTATTGAATTTTTCCAAAGTCACGTTGACACATTTTTAAATATAACTCTTCCAAAGTCACGTTCACACACATTTTATAGACTTATTCCAAAGTCACGTTCACACACATTTTATAGAATTTTTCCAAAGTCACGTTCATAGCACATTTTGATGGCTACATTCAAAGACTACCCACGACACCCATCTTTTTTTAAATTAACAAAAATATCTTACAACTAGTCTCCCGTCCAGAGCACCGAGAGTTTTAGTATTTGATAGGTAGGGACCGTCAAGAAATACAAGGTCTCTGTCTTAATGTACACATCGCACTGACTTCTGTTAATTACGTCATCCTCAGCGTTTATATTTTCTTAACGAAATTTAATAGAAATTTGGCACAAAATGTCTTCATGCTCATAAAATGTAGACGATGTTTGATTGAACTCTACACTAACTACGTTGTATTAACGATGTTTGATTGCACTCTACACTAACTACGTTGTATTAACGATGTTTGATTGCACTCTACACTAACTACGTTGTATTAACGATGTTTGATTGCACTCTACACTATGTTGTATTAACGATGTTTGATTGAACTCTACACTAACTACGTTGTATTAACGATGTTTGATTGCACTCTACACTATGTTGTATTAACGATGTTTGATTGCACTCTACACTATGTTGTATTAACGATGTTTGATTGCACTCTACACTAACTACGTTGTATTAACGATGTTTGATTGCACTCTACACTATGTTGTATTAACGATGGTTGATTGCACTCTACACTAACTACGTTGTATTAACGATGTCTGACTGCACTCTACACTATGTTGTATTAACGATGTTTGATTGCACTCTACACTATGTTGTATTAACGATGTTTGATTGCACTCTACACTAACTACGTTGTATTAACGATGTCTGACTGCACTCTACACTATGTTGTATTAACGATGTTTGATTGCACTCTACACTAACTACGTTGTATTAACGATGTCTGACTGCACTCTACACTATGTTGTATTAACGATGTTTGATTGCACTCTACACTATGTTGTATTAACGATGTCTGACTGCACTCTACACTATGTTGTATTAACGATGTTTGTTTGCACTCTACACTATGTTGTATTAACGATATCTGACTGCACTCTACACTATGTTGCATTAACAATGTTTGATTGCACTCTACACTATGTTGTATTAACGATGTTGATTGCACTCTACACTAACTACGTTGTATTAACGATGTATGACTGCACTCTACACTATGTTGTATTAACGATGTTTGATTGCACTCTACACTAATTACGTTGTATTAACGATGTCTGACTGCACTCTACACTATGTTGTATTAACGATGTTTGATTGCACTCTACACTATGTTGTATTAACGATGTCTGACTGCACTCTACACTATGTTGTATTAACGATGTTGATTGCACTCTACACTATGTTGTATTAACGATGTCTGACTGCACTCTACACTATGTTGTTTTAACGATGTTTGACTGCACTCTACACTATGTTGTATTAACGATGTTTGATTGCACTCTACACTAACTACGTTATATTAACGATGTTTGATTGCACTCTACACTAACTACGTTGTATTAACAATGTTTCATTGCACTCTACACTAACTACGTTGTATTAACGATGTTTGATTGCACTCTACACTAACTACGTTGTATTAACGATGTTTGATTGCACTCTACACTACTACGTTGTATTAACGATGTTTGATTGCACTCTACACTAACTACGTTGTATTAACGATGTTTGATTGCACTCTACACTAACTACGTTGTATTAACGATGTTTGATTGCACTCTACACTAACTACGTTGTATTAACGATGTTTGATTTAACTCTACACTAACTACGTTGTATTAACGATGTTTGATTTAACTCTACACTAACTACGTTGTATTAACGATGTTTGATTTAACTCTACACTAACTACGTTGTATTAACGATGTTTGATTTAACTCTACACTAACTACGTTGTATTAACGATGTTTGATTTACTCTACACTAACTACGTTGTATAACGATGTTTGATTGCACTCTACACTACTACGTTGTATTAACGATGTTTGATTGCACTCTACACTAACTACGTTGTATTAACGATGTTTGATTGCACTCTACACTAACTACGTTGTATTAACGATGTTTGATTGAACTCTACACTAACTACGTTGTATTAACGATGTTTGATTTAACTCTACACTAACTACGTTGTATTAACGATGTTTGATTTAACTCTACACTAACTACGTTGTATTAACGATGTTTGATTTAACTCTACACTAACTACGTTGTATTAACGATGTTTGATTTAACTCTACACTACTACGTTGTATTAATGATGTTTGATTGAACTTTACACTAACAACGTTGCATTCATGATGTTCGCAATTCTTATAAAATGAAACCTCTTCACTGCTACACGATATCTTATTGAAGATGTGGAAACGTCACAAAACGCGAGTTGAACGCGATAACGTGCACAAACGTTTGTTTTGGCACATTAAATCTATACTCGTCATTTAATATCGATCTGCGAGTAATTGTACCACAAACTGTGCTGGCCATGCATGCATGCATGTTGTTTCGCAATCGCAACTAAGGTCAAAGGGATAAGGTTAAGGTCGATGTTGTTGAATGTGTTAACACTATCACTAATCTTGATCTGAAGCTGAAAGCGAAATCTCAAACGTGTTTCTTCTTCCCTTTCTTTCATAATTTACCTTTCAGCGTCGAGGGAGAGGTAATTTGCAGGCTTCTGCTCTTCTGTATGTCTATGCTGTTGTTATGTTTTCTAATGTTTCTAATATATCGTCATTCCACCTTTTTGTGGTCCGCCCTTTGTCTGGTTTTCTGGCAACGTTAACTGAAGGTTCTTGTGTTGTGTTTTGATATTTCTGTCTTAATTACGAGACCTACCTATTTTATCTGTTGTTTCCTTATATATTTTATGACGGGGGTTATTCCTAGATTTTTCTCAGTTCTACATTTCTAGTCTATTCTCTCAGGCTGTTTCGTGTCATTTGTCCTAATACATGATAAAATGTGTTTACACAAAAGGTAACGAAGCTCATTATTCTTGATGTTCAGCGACACATGTTTTAATAATGGCATCAATAAAAGGCATATAGGATGAAGTGTGAGATTAAAAATACAGAGTTTAGGACATAAGTCAAAGGAGGAGTATGATAGCTAAATATGCTGAGTTGCGGTGACAAAGGGAGAGTAGAGAAACAAAGAGATGGTCACAGCTGTGAGGTTCAATTTAAAATACTCGTTGAACTGATATCATTGCATAAAAGATGAACTTTTGCTATAAAAGAATACATGAACAAACGCATATTAACGAGCACAGAGAGTTAGTATAAAAGCAAACAGATTGAAAGTAAAATTTAAAAAATAAATACGAAATAATCTTTATTCTTTATTTCTTTCTTCACTTCCTCTTACATCCGTTTTGGTGTCGAAGGAGATACAAAGTTCTGGCTCTACCCCTTTTGCAGCTTCAGTCATTGCCAACGGATGTTGTTGTAACGCTTCTTTGCTGTCTGTTCTCTTCTACTCTGGGTCTGCCTCTTACTCTTCTCCTTTTCAGCTTTTAATATATGCTTTTGTTGTAATGAATCGCACGCTGTGTTTTCTATATGGACAAGCTAGTTTATTTGTTGTTTCTGTATGTAGCTTAGGATTGATTCAATGCTTACTCCTTTTCTAATAATGTAATTTATGATTCTGTCTTTTCTAGTAACCCCAAGAGCTTTTCTCAGATAACTTATCTCTGAGGTGACAAGTTTTCTTTTTTGTTTGGTCGTAAATGAAAATACTTGGCATTGTTTGGATATTCCAATTGTTTACGATGAATGATGATATCGATGACAGGGACAGTTGGCTGTGTTCACACTCTGCGCGGTTTAGCCTTATGTCTTTTGACCGACGTTCGGAAAACCCGTGTTCGATTACCTCTGGGAGCAGTGTGAATTGTACTCGTGGTTGAAAAAAAAAACCCCCCACGGTCGACCCAGCCGTTGGCAGAATGGGTACCAGGGTATTACCTGGGAAGGTGAGAAATGTCGCCTCGCATCCAAACTTGGATGCTGAGGCGACATTTCTCAATCTCCATGGTAATACCCTGGTACCATTTTCTGCAACGGCTGGGTCGCCGTGGGGGTTTTTTTTTTCCCCACGAGTACAATTCACACGCTCCCAGAGTAATCGAACACGGTTGTGGGAACGTCAGGTCAAAAGACATTAAGCCTAACCGCGCAGAGTGTTGAACACAGCAACTGTTCCTGTCATACGATATCATCATTCATCGTAAACAATTGGAATATCCAAACAATGCCAAGTATTTCATTTACGACCAAACAAAAAAGAAAACTTGTCACCTCAGAGATAAGTTATCAGAAAAGTCTTGGGGTTACTAGAAAGACAGAATCATAAATTACATTTTAGAAAGGAGTAAGCATTGAATCAATCCTAAGCTACATACGACACAAATAACTAGCTTGTCCATATAGAAACACAGCGTGCGATCATTACAACAAAAGCATATATTAAAAGCTGAAAAGGGGAAGAGTAAAGGCAGACCCAGAGTAAGAAGAACAGACAGCAAAGAAGCGTTACAACAACATCCGTTGGCAATGACTGAAGCTGCAAAAGGGGTAGAGCCAGAACTTTGTATCTCCTTCGACACAAAACGATGTAAGAGGAAGTTGAAGAAAGAATAAGATAAAGATTATTTCGTATTTATTTTTTAAATTTTACTTTCATCTGTTTGCTTTTATACTAACTCTCTGTGCTCGTTAATATGCGTTTTTTCATGTATTCTTTATAGCAAAAGTCATCTTTTATGCAATGATATCAGTTTCACGAGTATTTTAAATTGAACCTCACAGCTGTGACCATCTCTTTGTTTCTCTACTCTCCTTCCCTTGTTGTCACCGCAACTCACATATTTTAGCTATCATACTCCTCCTTTGACTTTAGTCCTAACTCTGTATTTTTAACTCACACTTCATCCTATATGCCTTTTTATTGATGCCATTATTAAAACATTGTGTCGCTGAAACATCAAGAATAATGAGCTTCGTTACCTTTTGTGTAAACACATTTTATCATGTATTAGGACAAGACACGAAACAGCCTGAGAGAATAGACTAGAAATGTAGACCTGAGAAAAAATCTAGAATAACCCCCGTCATAAATATATAAGGAAACAACAGATAAAATAGGTAGGTCTCGTAATTTAAGACAGAAATATATCAAAACACAACACAAGAACCTTCATGTTAACGTTGCCAGAAAACCAGACCAAGGGCGGACCACAAAAAGGTGGAATGACGATATATTAAGAAACATAGGAAATAACAACAGCATAGACATACAGAAGAGCAGAAGCCTGCAATTACCTCTCCCCTCGACGCTGAAGGTAAATTATGAAAGAAAGGAGAAGAGAAACACGTTTGAGATTTCGCTTTCAGCTTCAGATCAAGATTAGTTGATAGTGTTAACACCTCACAACATCGACCTTAACCTTATTCTTTTGACCTTATTGCGATTGCGAACAACATGCATGCATGCATGGCCACACAGTTGTGGTACAATTTCTCGCAGATCGATATTAAATGACGAGTATAGATTTATGTGCCAAACAACAGTTGTGCACGTTATCCGCGTTCAACTCGCGTGTGACTTTTCCACATCTTCAATAAGATATCGTGTAGCAGTGAAAGGTTTTCATTTTATAAGATTGCGACATCATGAATGCAACGTTGTTAGTGTAAAGTTCAATCAAACTCATTAATACAACGTAGTTAGTGTAGAGTTAAATCAACATCGTTAATACAACGTAGTTTAGTGTAGAGTTAAATCAACATCGTTTTAATACACGTAGTTAGTGTAGAGTTAATCAAACATCGTAATACAACGTAGTTAGTGTAGAGTTAAATCAAACATCGTTAATACAACGTAGTTAGTGTAGAGTTCAATCAACATCGTTTATACAACGTAGTTAGTGTAGAGTGCAATCAAACATCGTAATACAACGTAGTTAGTGTAGATGTTCAATCAAACATCGTTAATACAACGTAGTTAGTGTAGAGTGCAATCAACATCGTTAATACAACGTAGTTAGTGTAGAGTTAAATCAAACATCGTTAATACAACGTAGTTAGTGTAGAGTTAAATCAAACATCGTTAATACAACGTAGTTAGTGTAGAGTTTAATCAAACATCGTTAATACAACGTAGTTAGTGTAGAGTTAAATCAAACATCGTTATACAACGTAGTTAGTGTAGAGTTAAATCAAACATCGTTAATACAACGTAGTTAGTGTAGAGTGCAATCAAACATCGTTAATACAACGTAGTTAGTGTAGAGTGCAATCAAACATCGTTAATACAACGTAGTTAGTGTAGAGTGCAATCAAACATCGTTAATACAACGTAGTTAGTGTAGAGTGCAATCAAACATCGTTAATACAACGTAGTTAGTGTAGAGTGCAATCAAACATCGTAATACAACGTAGTTAGTGTAGAGTGCAATGAAACATTGTTAATACACGTAGTTAGTGTAGAGTGCAATCAAACATCGTTAATATAACGTAGTTAGTGTAGAGTGCAATCAAACATCGTTAATACAACATAGTGTAGAGTGCAGTCAAACATCGTTAAAACAACATAGTGTAGAGTGCAGTCAGACATCGTTAATACAACATAGTGTAGAGTGCAATCAACATCGTTAATACAACAGTGTAGAGTGCAGTCAGACATCGTTAATACAACATAGTGTAGAGTGCAATCAACATCGTTAATACAACATAGTGTAGAGTGCAGTCAGACATCGTTAATACAACGTAATTAGTGTAGAGTGCAATCAAACATCGTTAATACAACATAGTGTAGAGTGCAGTCATACATCGTTAATACAACGTAGTTAGTGTAGAGTGCAATCAACATCGTTAATACAACATAGTGTAGAGTGCAATCAACATTGTTAATGCAACATAGTGTAGAGTGCAGTCAGATATCGTTAATACAACATAGTGTAGAGTGCAAACAACATCGTTAATACAACATAGTGTAGAGTGCAGTCAGACATCGTTAATACAACATAGTGTAGAGTGCAATCAAACATCGTTAATACAACATAGTGTAGAGTGCAGTCAGACATCGTTAATACAACGTAGTTAGTGTAGAGTGCAATCAAACATCGTTAATACAACATAGTGTAGAGTGCAGTCAGACATCGTTAATACAACGTAGTTAGTGTAGAGTGCAATCAAACATCGTTAATACAACATAGTGTAGAGTGCAATCAAACATCGTTAATACAACATAGTGTAGAGTGCAGTCAGACATCGTTAATACAACGTAGTTAGTGTAGAGTGCAATCAACCATCGTTAATACAACATAGTGTAGAGTGCAATCAAACATCGTTAATACAACGTAGTTAGTGTAGAGTGCAATCAAACATCGTTAAATACAACATAGTGTAGAGTGCAATCAAACATCGTTAATACAACATAGTGTAGAGTGCAATCAACATCGTTATACAACGTAGTTAGTGTAGAGTTCAATCAAACATCGTTAATACAACATAGTGTAGAGTGCAATCAAACATCGTTAATACAACGTAGTTAGTGTAGAGTGCAATCAAACATCGTTAATACAACGTAGTTAGTGTAGAGTGCAATCAAACATCGTTAATACAACGTAGTTAGTGTAGAGTTCAATCAAACATCGTCTACATTTTATGAGCATGAAGACATTTTGTGCCAAATTTCTATTAAATTTCGTTAAGAAAATATAACGCTGAGATGACGTAATTAACAGAAGTCAGTGCGATGTGTACATTAAGACAGAGACCTTGTATTTCTTGACGGTCCCTACCTATCAAATACTAAAACTCTCGGTGCTCTGGACGGGAGACTAGTTGTAAGATATTTTTGTTAATTTAAAAAAAGATGGGTGTCGTGGGTAGTCTTTGAATGTAGCCATCAAAATGTGCTATGAACGTGACTTTGGAAAAATTCTATAAATGTGTGTGAACGTGACTTTGGAATAAGTCTATAAAATGTGTGTGAACGTGACTTTGGAAGAGTTATATTTAAAAATGTGTCAACGTGACTTTGGAAAATTCAATAAAATGTTTGTGAACGTGACTTTGGAATAAGTCTATAAATGTGTGTGAACGTGACTTTGAAGAATTCCATAAAATGTGTGTGAACGTGACTGTGGAAGAATTCCATAAAATGTTTGTGAACGTGACTTTGGAAGAATTCCATAAAACGTGTGTGAACGTGAATTTGGAAGAATTCCATAAAATGTGTGTGAACGTGACTTGGAAGAACTCCATAAAATGTGTGTGAACGTGACTTGGAAGAATTCCATAAATGTGTGTGAACGTGACTTTGGAAGAAATCCATAAAATGTGTGTGAACGTGACTTTGGAGAACTCCATAAAATGTGTGTGAACGTGACTTTGGAAGAATTCCATAAATGTGTGTGAACGTGACTGTGGAAGAACTCCACAAAACTGTGCTCTGAACGTGACTCTTTAAGACTTCCATAAAAAGGCGCTATGAACGTGACTCTGGAAGATTTGCATAAATGTGCTATGAACGTGACTCTGAAAGAGTTCTACAAACTGTTCTATGAACGTGACTCAGGAAGAGTTCCATAAATATGATCTCTGAACGTGACCCTGGGAGAGTTCCATAAAAATGCGCCATGAACGAATCCTTGAGGAATCTTATAAAGATATGTCGTGAACTAAAACTTTGTAAAGACACCATATAATCATTAAAGAGACCATTTATTTAGTTATTAAGAGAGTCAATTGTACAGGGGCATAAAGTGTTAATCATCATCATCAAGTACCGGGCCTATTGGCGTTGGTGTCATGTCTCTCCACAACCTTCGATCTCGACAGTTCTTTATCATTTCTGTTGTTGACCTTCTTCCAAGTCATTCTCTTAAGCTGTCTGGTATTTTCTCTCTAGTGTTAATAGTACAAATGAGAAAACAATGAAGTGACGTTCATCAATAGACAGCCATGATGTCACCGACAATTTAAAAAGTGTTTATGAGTTAAACAATCAAAATTACTAGTCATAGAACAATTGAGAGATCTACTAGTAGTCATTGAACAATTATGAGATATATGAATAGTCATAACACAAATTAACAGGTCTATGAATAGTCATCAAACAAGTAACAAATTTATGAATAGTCATCAAAGAATTAACAGGTCTATGATAGTCCATCAAACAAGTAACAAATATATGAATAGTCATCAACAAGTAACAATCTATGAATAGTCATCAAACAAGTAACAAATCTATGAATAGTCATTAAACAAGTAACAAATCTATGAATAGTCATCAAAGAATTAACAGGTCTATGAATAGTCATCAAACAAGTAACAAATCTATGAATAGTCATCAAACAAGTAACAAATCAATGAAAGTCATCAAACAAGTAACAAATCTATGAATAGTCATCAAACAAGTAACAATCTATGAATAGTCATCAAACAAGGAACAAATCTATGAAAAGTCATCAAACAAGTAACAAATCTAGGAATAGTCATCAAAGATTAACATGTCTATGAATAGTCATCAAACAAGTAACAAATCTATGAATAGTCATCAAAGAATTAACAGATCTATGAATAGTCATCAAACAATTAACAGGTCTAGGAATAGTCATCAAACAATTAACAGATCTAGGAATAGTCATCAAACAATTAACAGGTCTATGAATAGTCATCAAAAAGGTAACAAATCTATGAATAGTCATCAAACAATTAACAGATCTATGAATAGTCATAACACAATTAACAGGTCTATGAATAGTCATAACAACAATTAACAGGTCTATGAATAGTCATCAAACAAGTAACAAATCTATGAATAGTCATCAAACAATTAACAGATCTATGAATAGTCATCAACAAGTAACAAATCTATGAATAGTCATCAAACAATTAACAGTTCTATGAATAGTCATCAAACAATTAATAGTTCTATGAATAGTCATCAAACAATTAACAGTTCTATGAATAGTCATCAAACAATTAACAGTTCTATGAATAGTCCTCAAACAATTACGAGTTGGAAAGAGTTCAGTATTTAACAATTTTGATAAACTTTAAAGAAGACCACGGATCAAACTATTTTTGAAGTATGTAGAGAGCCAGTTAAGACGACTAGAAGACCAAGTGCTTACGTGATCCATTATGATTAAGAGCGCTAAAAAAAAAGGTTATTATTAGAGTACTGGCGAAAGTCATTATTAGAGTACTGGCGAAAGTCATTATTAGAGTACTGGCGAAAGTCATTATTAGAGTACTGGCGAAAGTCATTATTAGAGAACGTAAAGAGCTGACAAGAGAACTATTAAGAGTGTCAGTAACAATAGCGATGACAAGAGTGACTAAAAGGAGCAATTAAGGTGGTAAATAATTTAATATTATCTAAGCCATTGGAGACCAATTTAGAGAATATTTATGAGAGTCATTTATGGAGAGCCATTTATGGAGAGCCATTATGGAGAGCCTTTTATAGAGCGAAAAATAATTCAAACAGCAGAACTAATTAAGGAACTGACATAAAGGGTCATTAAAATATATATCATAGTGATTGTAAACAATAATGATACGCCACGATGATTTCCTATATGAAAACACTATGAGGATAGAAACATTTTGCCATATGCGGATGACACAGTCTTAATAGCAGAGACAGAGAATTTAATCTACAAGAAATGATAGACAAAATAGTAAAAGAAAGCAACAAGAAAGGTCTCAGTCTGAATAGTAAAAAGAAACAGGTCAAAATAAATGGTCATATCAAAGACACAATCATCACCATCATACAGCAAAAAAAAAAAAAAAACCAGGACAAATCTGAACAAGTGCAACGCACCAAATACTTGGGCACAATAATAACATCAGATGGAAGATGCACCATAGAAATAAAAAACAGAATATCTCAGGCCAAAATAGCATTTTAAAAATGAAAAGCGTCTTATGCAACAAAGCTGTCAACATATGTGAGAAATTAAAGCTCATCGGTGCTATATAGAATCAATTCTGATCTATGGAAGCGAATCATGGACAGTAAACAAACAATGAAAAAATGATTAGAGGCCACAGAGATGGCTTTCTCAGAAGAATGTTGAAAGTTCACTGGAAGCTAAAAAGACCAACGAAGAAATTCTCAAAAAGCCAACTCAAAAGTGAGCTCCTAAGAAACATCAGAAAGAGACAATCAACATTTTTCGGGCACATCATGAGAAGAGGAAAGTTGGAATACTTGGTTACAAAATCAAAATACAGGGACAGAGAGATCGCGGACGACAAAGAGGGAAGATACTAGATAGCTTGGTGTCATGGCATGGAAAACAGTCAAACGGCAGAATTGATACGATGCACTGTAGATTGAAGATTGTGGAAGGAAATGATCGCCTACATCAACCGGTATGGCACATGATAATGATACATCATGATGAATCACCACGATAATAGACAACCATAACGATACATGGGAGCTGCGATAGCTCGCTGGTTAGTGAACTGGACTACAAAAGACAAGAGGTAGTGTTCTATCCTAACCGACGGCTACCGGTTCACCCAGCCTTAAATGGGTACCGCATTTTTTTCTGGGAAAATAAAGCGTCACGGGCGTAATACCGACCACAGTGCTCCAAAAATCATGTGCCGAAGGTCTGTAAAATTTATGGTCACTAACGCCATATTCCCTATAAGCCACTTGGGGTGACGGGTGTACTTTACTTTTTTACTTTTTTTATGACGATACATTATAATGGATACAGCATAATACAGATCTGGACCACTAATAACAAGAGTTTGGGTTCGATCCTGATCACAGGCTTCCTGGGTCACCCAGCCTGAAATGGATACCTTACGTGTGTGGGGAAAAAAGACACACCGATCAACTACTGACCCCATGACCCTTTAAGTGACGTCTCGTTCGCGTGTTTTAAACAACAGAAGGCAGCAGTGTCCTATTCTCTGTACGTTGCTACTTAGCCCCAAGAGACTCTATCTTTATGACGAGCGATACACCGTGATGATACAACATGTTGATACATAGATTGTAGAGACATAGATAGATTAAGTTGATACACTAAGTTGATACACAACGTTGATACTCCACAATGATGCACAATGACAACACCATGATGGTACACCACGATTACCACAATGATACACCAAAAATGATACGCCTTGTTGATACCCCACGACAATACACCATAATGATACAACACGATGATACATTATAATTATGCACTACAACGATGCATTATAATGATTAACTGTGACGATATGCCTTGATGATACACCATGTTGATACACCATGATGATACACACTGATAAAACACCACGATAATTCTCCGTACCGATACATTAACACCATTAACACGCGTAAGATGACACACCACGATGAGACACCATGATGATACACCACGATGAGACACCATGATGATACACCACAATTAAACACCATTAAGGCCTAAGGATATACCAAGACAACACGCTGCGATGATGCAGCATAAAAAGACCAGGAACTGGAACAAAAACAAGTGGTTGTGCTGTCTCCGCGTTACGTAGCTATTTTGATAGGAGATGTACACAGCAGTGTTGAAGAAAATCAATGCCAGGATGTGCTGGCTTGTAGAGGGCACCTCACTTGAACACGGGCACTGGGTGCCGACAGTTCTGTCATCTTCGCTCGCCCACGCTGTTTCTTATACAAACATTTTCTCTGATCACTTCCCGAAGTGAAAGAAAGGAGAGAGAAGACATCCAGAGAGACAGAGAGAGAAAGAGGTTGAATAAAAAAAAAGAGAGAGAAGAGGTTAGGAATAGTGAGAATGATAGCGAGAATGGCGGGATGGAAGCATGAAGGTGAGAAAATGCATGGAATATGAAAGACGACGAAGAGAGAAAAAGAGAAAGTGAAGAAAATTAATGACAGAACAAAGATGTGTGAAAATAGGGACGAAAAAGAAGAGATAATAATAAAAACAGGGAAGAAAAATGAATTGAGGTTAGAATTGAAAATAAGGTAGGAGAGAGTGAGATGGAAGCATGAAGATGGTAATAATGGGAAAGAGAAGAAAAACGCAAAGAAAAGGGTCAGATCGCCATCACCGTCTCGTGCTAGATAACTCCGCATCTCTGCATCGATAGTTGGCAATCATGGAGCCCTACTCTGTTGCCTTGTGGGTCAACCATGTCTTAGCTTCTTTCGTACACCTCTTGATGGTACACTTTAGTTATTGCTCACCAAATTCTTTCTATTTTTGTGCAAATTCGCATTTCAAATATTCCATTTTCTTGTCCTTTCGTCGTTGTAATGCCTACGTTAGAACTATACTAGAATGTCGAGTAAATAAACAACTATAGCTCTCTTTCTCTGGCAGAGTCCAGTTCCTCTTCTAGTCTTTGTATTTCCTTGCTCCATGCCTTGTAGTTTCTTCTTGCTCCTCTAGGAATGTATTCTTTAGAAGCTCTCAGGATTCCATTTGTTTACCGCTCTATCATATTATTGACCTTCTCTTTAAGGTGTTGATAGGCGCAGTATATGCGTTAATGTGAGTACAATCTTCATGTCGTGATATATACAAGTACATTTTCGTCATTCTTATTCTGTGATTTCTCTCTGGCTTGCATTTTCCGTCGCTTGTTTTTACGTGCCTAAAATAGCGTTTGTTCCGGTTAAAGATGGCGGCGTTGTTTATCTTCTCTCTTGAAATGGACGGTTATCGGCGGTCTATAAGGCTTCATCGTAAAACCTCGCTTGTTTTCGAAAGGAATGTCATATCAAAACAAGAATACGTGTCAAGCTTCTAAGAAAAAGGTATTGGAATACATCGGTCATGTGCTGAGAATGAATGAAGAATACATCGGTCATGTGCTGAGAATGAATGAAGAAATACATCGGTCATGTGCTGAGAATGAATGAAGAAATACATCGGTCATGTGCTGAGAATGAATGAAGAAATACATCGGTCATGTGCTGAGAATGAATGAAGAAAGACTTCCCCTTTGGGCATTCATATTGAGATCATCTGGTTAAAGAAGGTAAGGTAGACCAAGATAATCGCTATACAGAACAATTAATAGGGAAGGCTCTACAATGGGACTAAGAAACAATCAAGAACTACAAGAACAAGCAGCAGATCAGCAGTCGTGAAGAACTATGACTTCCGACCTATATGCCATCTCGGCCTGAGATGAACATAAGCGGATGAATGAAAACAGGTTTACTCTTGAACTCTTCATTTCTTAGAATTGGCTTCTAGATTTGTTGATTATCATAGATTTTGTCTTATCAATATTTATATTCAATGAACAATGATTACCTTTTTCTTCCACTTCTTTAACTAATTGTTGCAGTTGTTCTAGGTAATTAGAAAGAGAGGTTTATAGTATAACTCGTGCTGCTTTATAGATGCAAGCAGCAAATAATACAGTGCCGGATATGATCAGATGAGATGTGGGTTTTTGTTTAGGATATTGCCTAAAGACCAGGAACAGTTAAACAAAAGCAATAAGGAGGTGCTAAAAGGGGTAGATGAAGAAACGAAGATTATAATAGAATGAATTAGATAAAAGCAGTCCAATGAATGAAGAAGGGGACTCGTTGGAATACTTTGTAAGAACAGAAAAATATACGGTCAGAGTTAGACAAAGGGAAGATTCTGGATGGTTTATCAACATGGCAAGGCTTGGTGTCAAAAAGCACAGGTTCGATCCTACTTTTAGTTTATTTGTAATGTGTCCGTGTGTTGTAAACCTGTCACGTAATCTGAAATGTTTACTTAGACTCTACACTGGCTTCGATAAATATTTTCAAGTTGAGACTGAGTTATTTACGGATCACCATCCTTGCACTTCGAACATAGGTGCTCAGATCCCTTCCTCAGCAAGTCTCGCAGTGTCCAGCGACGGACGACTTCAGTTCTGTGTTGGTTGATAAGTCTTCTTACACGCCCACTGATTTTCTCGTTTCTGGCTGTGCCCATCTTCACTCCCACCTCTTTCATCCGAAGGAGTGACGTGGACTCATGGTTGTCGAAGTCCTGTGTCCTTCCCACACCTGGGAGGGCATTGATGACGTTTACCCTATTCACCGGTTGACAGTTTTTAAGGGCGCAAATTCTTTTAAGATGAAAGTCTGGGGAAGACTAGCTCTCTTCTATATACGAACACCATATACTCCCCATCCAGGACCACATTACCTCCCGTCACTAAATGTGCCAGATCATCTCCCAGCTACCGATGGCTCTCAAAGCGCTGAGTCATGCCACTACTGTATCCATTGACAAATAAACTGTGATCTGTATTTAATTCTTTCTTTGTTGCCTAGATAAATGCCATCGCATTTATTGCATGCCACATAATCAGCAGATTATACAGGAAATGACTGGTTGCCTCTATTGAGTCCGGTCTCTCAATGGTCACTAAAGATGACATCACTGAGCTACGGGCAAGCTCTTACGTGTTTAGTCCTTTTTAACACACACGCACGCACGCACGCACGCACGCACGCACGCACACACACACTCTATAATTAGGATACCTGATGTCTCATGCATAAACCAGGAGCTTGGTGGTCTAGAAGTACGACATCTGTCCCTGTACATTAGGATACTGATGTCTCATGCATAAACCAGGAGCTTGGTGTATAGAAGTACGACATCTGTCCCTGTACAAAGGACCCATCAAAGCCCATCACAAACGATGGGGATTTAAAAAAAAATAGGAAAGTAAATGAGGATTTTTTGTCGTGGTGTTAACCTTCCTTGATCTCTTGGTTAGTGAGATCCAATGTCTAGCTCTCTCAGAACTCAGCGATAAACAGGAGCTACCGTGCACACTCGCGCACGTTAAATAACCCTTCCCAGTTAAATCAAATAGAGATGGCCATAAGTTTGGCCGCTGTCCGTGATTGTCAGTAAAAACCTAACTTAGCCTTGAATCCCCGGTCGTACTACGGAGTTAGTTCACGTGCGTCACGGTTCTCATCAGATTTTCTGGAACAGGTTATCGGAGCACCTATGTGTTCGCCGGGAGTGCTGTGAAGTTGATCCTAACAACAACGTAGACCATATTACCACCAAAGATCCTCGGCACGACTCAGAAAAAGAAAGAGGTGAATACAAGAAACTCGTTACACAATTGAAGAAACAATGAGATGCTATGGCCATATGACAAAGTTTGTCAGGAAGACAACCGCCATATAACAAAGTTTGTCAGGAAAGACAACCGTCAAACAAGAAATTGATAGAGGGCTAAGACGGGTAAAGGGTCAACGATATACGTGGGATGACAGAATCAATCAAATGGAGGGGTCAGGGATTTGTCAAATTAGATAGAGCAGTCGTGGGCAGTGATGGGATTTGTACCTATGTTGATATTGCTCTAATGTTAATACTTACGTTGATATTGTTCTAACTTAACACATACGTTGATATTGTTCTAACGTTAAAACTTACATTGATATTGCTCTAACGTTTATATTGCTCTAACGTTAATACTTACGTTGATATTGTTCTAACGTTGATACTTATGTTGATATTGTTCTAACGTTTATGCTTACGTTGATATTGCTCTAACGTTAATACTTACGTTGATACTGTTCTAACGTTAATACTTACGTTGATATTGTTCTAACGTTAATAATTACGTTGATATTGTTCTAACGTTAAAACTTACGTTGATAATGCTCTAATGTTAATACGTACGTTGATAATGCTCTAATGTTAATACTTACGTTGATACTGTTCTAACGTTAATACTTACGTTGATATTGTTCTAACGTTAATAATTACGTTGATATTGTTCTAACGTTAAAACTTACATTGATATTGCTCTAACGTTAATACTTACGTTGATATTGCTCTAACGTTAATACTTACGTTGATATTGTTCTAACGTTAATACTTACGTTGATATTGTTCTAACGTTAATACTTACGTTGATAATGCTCTAATGTTAATACTTACGTTCATAATGCTCTAATGTTAATACTTACGTTGATAATGCTCTAATGTTAATACTTACGTTCATAATGCTCTAATGTTAATACTTACGTTGATAATGCTCTAATGTTAATACTTACGTTCATAATGCTCTAATGTTAATACTTACGTTGATAATGCACTAATGTTAATATATATTTTGAATATGCTTCGACTTTTACAGCAAACGTCGACAGTGCTCTTACTTTTTCTGCATCTGTCGATACCGCTTCAACTTCTAGTACATCTGTACACACTGCTTTACGTTTAGTACATCTGTACACACTGTTTCGACGTTTAGTACATCTGCACACACTGCTTTAACGTTTAGTACATTTGTACACACTTCTTTACGTTTAGTATATCTGTACACACTGCTTTAACGTTTAGTACATCTCTTGATAGTTATCGAACATTTGATTAAAGTACTGATTGATCTGTGACCTAACTCACTAAACATATAATTAGTTACTTTCACCTCAAAATAAATTAAGAAAACAAGCACAGAATTAACTAAATAATCATCTAGCTCTCTACTTCAAACAACCAAATAATTGCATATGGAGATGAGCACAAATATTCTGCGGAGCAATAAATTAAGCTGCAGAAAAAACGTGAAATAAACATAACTCGGTATTACGCATTTTAAGGCTTTTGCCGAAACGATGATAGTTGGTCTCATGTCTCTACAATTTAGCTGGTTAATACCATTGTTTGTTTATTTTACAAATAATAACGTAGCTAACTAACCAGCTATTTAACATTAATGAACGAGTATGCTGGTAATGAAATAAACATGACACGCAAAAAATATAGACTAGATATGAATATCAAAAAGACTAAAACTATGATCATAAACAAAGAAAATACTCAAAACCCACATGTGGATATCAAAATTGAAGGAATAGACCTGGAGACAGTTCAGAACTACAACTACCTTGGACATACTATAACCAGTGATTTCCTCCCTCCTCCTTCCTCTCCATTTCTTTCCCCGGTTATTATTTCCTCCATCCTCCTTTCTCTCCATCCTGCTATTTTTAGCCTACCTATGACCACCTCTGTTGCTCATTACCCCGTTCTCCCCCTTATCTTTTGCTTCTACGATTCCTTTGTTTGGATTGTTCCTCTTTTTTAGGCTCCATTAATTTTTATGGAGCCTATTATCTTCTCCCCCTTCTGCCTTTTGTCTGGTCGCTGACACATACCTTTCCTGGCCACTGTTTAGGTTTCCTTGTATCCATTTCCACTAGTGTTTTCACTACCAGTCTGGCTACCAGCCTTTTCTTCTCCCCCTTATTATCCCCCCCACCCCCGAATCTTTTGTAGGCCTCGTGTCCATAGCTCATTTTCTCGATTGCTCTACGGCGGACAGTCAAGTTTACCCAACTAAGTGTTTGATTTTTCTTATATGTTTTATACAGCATCTTCGTTGTACTTTTGATATTTCTATCTCTTCCTCATTTTTCCTATCTCTCTTTTCTATACATCTTGACTCTCATCCTACCTCCCCTCATGTAGCCTCCTTTCTTATTTCAAAATCCTACTTTCTTCTCTTCTTTTCTGTCCACCTCTCCATTCTCCTGATCATCTAACATGTAGATATAGATAATTGTGCTTCATCGTTTGTTGTTGTTGTCCTTGTTTTCTGAAGAAGGCTACTAGCCGAAACGTCAGTATTGTATTGTGTTCCCTATTTGTAAAGCTGTCACCATACCTTGGAGTGTCTAACACTCCCATCACTGGCTCCCTATAACCAGTGATGGAAAATGTAAAACTGAAATAAACAAAATAATAGGAATGGCAAAAAGTAATTTTAATGTCATGAAGAACATACTGACATCAAAACAAATAACACCAGGGCTAAAACTAAGAATAGCAAAATGTTTTGTCTTCTCAACATTCCTATATGGTGCAGAAACATGGACATTAGACAAGAAAACATAACAGAGAATTAAAGCCTTTGAAATGTGGATATATAGAAGAATAGGTAGAATTGGATGGAAGGAAAAGAAAACAAACGATGAAGTCTTAAAACAACTAAAAATGAAATAGAACTACTAAACACAATTCAAACAACAAATGCTATTTTTGGCCATGTTAAAGACACAACAGCCTACTAAAGGTAATCCTGGAGGGGAAAATACAAGGTAAAAGATGCAGACCAAGACTAACATGGACGAGTAACATCAAAAGATGGACAAATCAGCCTATAACAACCTACACCACAAAAGCAAAAGACAGAGCAGAGTGACGCTCCATAGTAGCTAACCTTCGATGCGGAGATGGCTTTCGATGATGATACTAGTAATTAAACTCAATAGCAACCTAGCAAACTATTACAAAAACACGTCATTAACTAACTAAACAACTAAGTTTGTAGCGTATTTGGCGTGGAAATTCTCTAGTCAACCTGTCCTCCTAGAGTTTAGCGACATTGCCATTTGAAAAAAAGAGAAAAAAAGTGGTACTGTAACAGCTTTATGTGGTAATTAACAAAACAAAAGTCGACGTTTCGGTCAAGTAGGCATTCAGCTGGAACAACACAACACACAAATATATATATATATATATATATATATATATATTATATATATATATATATATAGGATATGTACACAAATCTAACTACACGACAATAATATGCTGGATACTCAAGAAAGGAAATAAAAGGGGGTCACTTCCTTGTGGTCCAGAGCGTGGTCAGCTTGGAATGAATTAAAATAAGTAGGCGGGATGACCAACTGTTGTAACTTTTGTAGATTACGAAATAGAGAATAGAGATTTGTTGTCAGCCCACATCTCAAGAATATCTCGAACAAGTCATGTCTATAGCTTGTTTCATAACTCGTGCCCAACTTTTAAAATCGATAGCTTTTTCACCGCTTGTTGTAAGTTGTTCAAAATGTGCATGTAAAGTTATAATGATTAGAACCCAACAGGGAATTAATTTCATTAAAAAAAACCATTTGGTTATTATTGTTGCTTATTTGATTTATATACATTTATAACGACCCATTGATGTAGTAAAAACTTAATGTTTACAGTATTTTAAGTTAAAAATAGCTTAGGTTTTTTGACACAATTAGACACTTGTAAAAACACGAGAAATTGTGTGTTCCATTTCCGTTCATTCATAGGTGGAGACGTGGAACGATAACATTTATCATGAGTCTTAAAATGAAATTCTGCAGTTCAAAATATCGCAATAAAAATGTATGACTATTTTTGCAAAGAGGCTAAACGAGGAAGATTATTTCATTCTTTAGAAAACCCTGAGAATAGGACAAGACACATTTTGGATTTATCTAAACGGTCATTTAATCGCTGGATTCAAGCACGTGACCGTCAATGTTCCAAATATACAAAATCACAAGGAAGAGCAAAAATGTTGGATAATTTCGACAGTGAACTTATTAGAAGTGAAATTCGCAAATGTTGGGTATGAATGAAACTGTTACAATAAGAAAATTAAAAGTATCGCTGAAAAGAACAACAGTATTGAAATATTAAAGTCTACATTATGAAGGAATGTGAGAGCTGCAGGCTTTACATTCAGAAAGTATTCCAATGGACGAAGCATCACCTGTGAGAAGCCACATATAGTAGTCATAAGAAGCAAGTACTTACGTGAAGTAAAAGAGGTGCGCAAGCAAGGTTATGATATTGTATACTTGGATGAAACATGGATCAATGCTCACCACACTAACCAAAGGGAATGGCAGTCATCAGATGGGAAAAAAAAAAAAAAAAAAAAAAAAAAAAATAACGTTTCCAAGATGGCGGATCTAGTCCACGTCCTCTCGATCGCTGCAGAAAATGCACCCAAGGTCTGATTAATTTCGAATCTTCATTGCACTTTTCTGCGTAAAAGTCAAATGATGATATGCTTGATACATCTGTGTCGCTAAGACGAGGTCGTAGGTCGACAACAGTCCGTTTTTGACGAATCAAGTGTTGTGAGTGAGACATTCCACCGTCCAGACTTCATCTGTGCTTTACGTCACATTAGTGCTGTTCAAGACCGTTATTGGGATTCTTTGACGCAAGTTATTTCCACGTTACACATTAATGTAAACTACTTCGTCAGTCGCAGTTTTGTCTCTTTGGGAAGTTGCTTCGTGTATTGTTCGTCGTAGACTGTTTACACTTGAGTAATCAGACATAAGTCTAAAGGTATCGAGATTATGAGTTTGGCGACATTGTGTCCTACGTCATCGTATTGGTTCCCTAAACCGGCCGTGCGCAAATCTTACGGTCTGCTGTTTGATGTGCAACAAGAATAAATTGACGACTGACTGTGTGTCTATATGTTCGGAATTGGAGTCATCAACGATGGCCTAACATCATCAAGTGCTACGATGATCATCATTTTCGGGAGGACGTGACTTACCGGTATATGGGGATAGGCGGCGGGAACAAATGGAGGCTACGCATGAAATGTGTTCCTTGTTGCAGTTTCCTCATATTACAAGTCGCATGTCTGTGTTAGTCACCTCTAGTGACTCGGGCAGATGGTGCTCGTAAACCTGGGAAGGCCGACCATCTAAGGGCAGAATCCCCCGACAGAAAAGATCAACTGCTGCCTTGCAGGAAGATTGGGGACAATCAAAGGCTAAGGAAAGCAAACCTGAAAAAATGCTGGCTGAAATCGGATGCACTGGGCCACTGGCGCAGAACACAGTGCAACGTATTAACGGGTGTTCAGTCAGAGTGGATCTGACAGACTCTAATTGTGATGTTCTGTCTGAGGGGGCGATCAACACACTTAGCCTGACAGCTGACTTCATATGAGAGTCTGGAATTCTTACTCTGATTGAGTCCTGAACGCAGAGAGAGAGAGATACCTAGCAGCAAAGGACAGCGCTTGATAATTGCTCATGCAGGTAGTCGACAACATGGACTAATACAGAATGCAGAGCTCATTTTTCTTTCAAAATCCATAGACAATCGGATTATCACTCTGAGATGAATGGTCACATATTTAGACATTGGATTGAAAATTCTGTTCTCCCATCACTAGATCGACCATCTTGCCTAATAATGGACAATGCAGCGTACACACATTGTTGCACTTGAAGATAAAGTCCCGACGTCATCCAGTACAAAAGATGCTATTAAGATATGGCTCACAAGGAGCACATACAATTTAATAACATGTACTTAAAACCTGAATTACTATCTCTAGTAAAGCAAAACAAAGGACAAAGATTTTTCAAATAGATAAGATTATCCAAGAGCACAGTCATATAAGTTTGAGGCTGCCACCTTACCATGCTCATTTAAATCCAATAGAACTAATCTGGGCAAAATTAAAAGGACAAGTGGCAGGTGAAAATACAATATTCAAAATATGCGATGTAATGACTCTTGCTAATCTCGCTTTATTAAATATAGACAAAGATTATGGGCTAAATGTGAAGACCACGTCTTAAAACAGGAAGAGGAATATTGGAAAAATGATGGTTTGTGGAATGTTCAACCCCAAACACTTATTAATCTTTTAGACTCGTCTGATTCAGAATGAAAGTATATAGCCCCCACAATGTTGACCCCTATATTACCTTAAATTAGTTCAACAAACGGTCCTTATCAGGACCACACAACTATGAAATTGGACATACAGGTATACCTTGATATTATCGTCCGTCCTCGAACTGAGAAGACAATAATTCTCCTGGTGTTTTGTCTTATTAAGTTATTTCCCCATTACGGCCACGCCTTTACCTAGTGAAAATTAATCATAGACCAGCAACTACGGTAATTTCTATTATTTAGGGGTTCACAATTTACAATTTTGACAAACATCAAGAAATTCGCCCTTTAAGAAAACTGCAGCTGCAAGATATTGGTTAAATATACATTTAAAGGGTGTTTTGCATTCTAATAACATATGGAAAATTTCAACAGTTTTTAACAAACGGTTACTGAGTAATAGCGTTTTGAAGTTGGGCACGTGATTTGAAACGAGCTATAGTTAGTCATAAACTACAGCCGAAAGTCCAGTTTCTTTGTTTCAGAGAGAGAGAGAGAGAGAGAGAGAGAGAGAGAGAGAGAGAGAGAGAGATATGCTCGCCACACATCGCAGGGAACGGTGGCATAGAGAAGGAGAAGAAAGAACTGGCGACATGATATCACCACATAAAATGTAGACTGGAGAGAAGGACAAGAAAGATCTCGCGACATGATATCACCACCTAGAATGTAGACTGGAGAGAAGGAGAAGAAAGAACTGGCGACATGATATCACCACATAAAATGTAGACTGGAGAGAAGGAGAAGAAAGATCTCGCGACATGATATCACCACCTAGAATGTAGACTGGAGAGAAGGAGAAGAATGAACTGGAGACATGATATCACCACATAAAGGTAGACTGGAGAGAAGGAGTAGAAAGACCAGGGGAGATGATATCACCACCTAGAATGTAGACTGGGAGAAGGAGAAGAAAGATCTCGCGACATGATATCATCACCTAGAATGTAGACTAGAGAGAAGGAGACGAAAGAACTGGCGACATGATATCACCACCTAGAAGGTAGACTGGAGAGAATGAGAAGAAAGACCAGGGGAGATGATAACACCATAGAATGTAGACTGGGGAGAAGGACAAGAAAGATCTCGCGACATGATATCACCACCTAGAAGGTACTGGGGAGGAAGGAGAAGAAAATCTGGTGAGATATCACCACCTAGAATGTAGACTAGAGAGAAGGAGAAGAAAGATCTCGCGACATGATATCACCACCTAGAATGTAGACTAGAGAGAAGGAGAAGAAAGACCAGGGAGATGATAACAACCATAGAATGTAGACTAGAGAGAAGGAGAAGAAAGATCCGGTGAGATGATATCACCATCTAGAATGTAGACTGGAGAGAAGGAGAAGACCAGGGGAGATGATATCACCACCTAGAATGTAGGATAGAGAGAAGGAGAAGAAAGACCAGGGGAGATGATATCACCACCTAGAATGTAGGATAGAGAGAAGGAGAAGAAAGACCAGGGGAGATGATATTACCATCTAGATGTAGACGAGAGAGAAGGAGAAGAAAGATCCGGTGAGATGATATCACCATCTAGAAAGTAGACAACATCCAACTACAGACAGAATTAGCTGGATAGGTCAAAATTAGATGTTAGCAGCACAAGATCTTGATAGCTATTCAGTTAAGATACACTTAATAATATAGAGAATTTTGGTCCGTCTCGGACAATACTAAATCCTAAAGCCTCGATAGGTGTTAGATTAAAACTTGAGTAGCAGTTTGTAGAAATATGATTCCACTGAAATGGTTAGTATGATGTTTGAATAGAGAATATAGCCATTTATATTTAAATTAATATATTTATGGAGAGCTTGACAGTTCGAGCGACCCTCCTAAGATCTTAACAAGCCATCAGCCAGTTCGGTGCCTATTCAGTGTGTTTCTGTCAAGTACTGCCCACATCAATCTATCTTCAGAGATCACAAGGCCAACTAAACGAGTTTGTTTGGCGACCTTCACAGTCACAATGTTCTATAACAAACATCACGGCCATGGAAACACGTTAACAAGACTACGTCATGATATTCATTCTATTAACCAAGCGACATTCTCCATCTCCTCACATCTGCACTTTTATAAATAATCACTCTGCAATAAAACTCTGGCCAACTACGTACATCCAGCGAAATGTGTTTAACTGGCAACTACCAGCTGAAGGCACCATCTGACCAGACGGTTCAACTCAATATTCTAATGTAATGATTAGTCCAACTACCAACCTGGCTTCAGAGCTCGACAATTTATGTCAGATTTTCTCTTCAACAATAGGGTGCACTAATGGTATGATGACTACATCACCCTCTTAACGAGTCAATGCTTATTTTTAAAATATTAATAATACAACATTATTTTACAAAAATCCACATAACTGGACAGGTTCCTTCTCGATTTTAAGAATCTAAGACTATCATCTAGTGGTATGTAACATAATTTAATTATTCACCGAACTTTTAAATAAATGTCTAGCGATTTATCTAATTATCTAATTATTTAAATAAATAGTAAATTAGTTATTTAATGAATTATCTAATTATTTGGAAAATACCAAAATAGCTGATAATGTAGACATTTAACCTAAGGTATGCTGATGATACAGTCTTAATCGCTAGGTGTGAAAATGAGTTACAAGAAATGTTAGACATTATAGTGAAAGAGAGCAAAAATAAAGGACTCAGCCTTAAGAGCAAAAAGACAGAGGTAATGGTAACAACAAAGAAAAAGACATCATCTCAGTGCACAATAAACGGTTATGGTAGGCCCCGGCATCACTGCGAACGAATTAAATCCATAATTGCTCACCCCCAATGCCAGTGGAATCATCCGAATTAATAACTCATCTCCCAAACAAAGAAAGGCAGCCGCAATCTCCATTATATCAGTCTCAGCACACGCCAAAAAGACATAAGGCGAAACCACACAGAAAGTGAACACAACCATCTGTTTCCCCGTCATACAATATCATCATTCATTGTAAGCAATCTGAATATCGAAACACAATCCGGATGAAACACAGCTCACGGTGCGCACAGAGCACTCAACTCAGAAGCTCCAGCAGCAAGCCAGACTTGCAACATGAGGAGGCTGCAACAAGGAACACTTTTTGGACACAGCCTTTAACTGCTCCTGCGGGTTTCCGCCATATTGACCGGTATTCCAATGATGACGCATATTGCAATCTAAACAGAACACACTATTGAGCACACTATTGATGATTTCAGATCATATGCACGTAATCCGCTTCAACGTAGAAGATTGTAACAGTGGAACTTCCTATCTATAAACTTATCTGCATTGAAACGATTAAATTAACCATCTTTCCGGCAAAAAACTTAACAGTTTGACGCAAACATGATCGCGTCATCTTGAAACTGGAAGTCCAGGTGGACAATAAAGAAAAGTGGAACATATTAAAACAGGTAAATGAATTAAATATTTGGGAACTTTGTTAACCTCAGACGAGAGATGTACAACGAGGTGAGATGCAGAATTCCTCAGGCAAAAGCAGCTTTCCAAAAAATAAAATAGATATTATGCAACCCATTTTTTGACAACAGAAACAAGAAAATAGTTCTTAAATGTTATGTAGAGCCAGTCTTAACGTATGGATGTGAATCATGGACAATAGGACAACAGACAAGAAAATCACTGGATTCTGTAGAAATATGGTTTTACAGAAGAATGTTGAGAATACCATGGACAGCTAAGAAGAGTAATGAAAACGTACTGAAAGAGGCCAAAGCAAAAAGAGAGCTAATTTCCAATATTAGGTGGAAACAATCATCATTTTTTAGCCATGTGATGAGAATAGAACCACTGTAATATATTGTAATAACAGGAAAATTGACGGACGAAGAGATAGAGGGAAGCAAAGGGAAAAAATACCAGACAGCTTAAGAGAATACGTTTGTAGAAAGTCAATAACAGAAATGATAAATAACTGTCGAGATAGAAAGTTGTGGAGAGACATGTTCACCTACGCCAGTAGACTCGGTACTTAATGTTGACGAGATGTAGACATTATTTATTGTTTTGGCAAACTCTCTTATGATATAAATATGTCGCGTACTAACACAACGTTATATAGCACGTTATATCATCATCATCATCATGTACCCTGCCGGTTGGCGTAGGCGATCATGTCCCTCCACAATCTTCTATCTACAGTGCATCGTATCAGTTCTGTTGTTGACTGTTTTCCATGCCATTCACCAAGCTATCCAGTATTTTCTCTCTTTGTCGTCCGCTATCTCTCTTTCCTTTTATTTTGCCAGTTGTAACCAAGTATTCCAATTTTCCTCTTCTCATGATGTGCCTGAAAATGTTGATTGCTTCTTTCTGATGTTTTTTAAGAGCTCCATTTTTTGTGTTGGCCTTTTTGAGAACTTTCTCATTGGTCTCTTTAGCTGTCCAGGGAACTTTCACATTCTTCTGAGAAATCCCATCTCTGTGGCCTCTAATCGTCTTTTCATTTGTTTGTCTACTGTCCATGATTCGCTTCCATAGGTCAGAATTGGTTCTATATAGCACCGATGACTCTCTTTCTCACTTATATAGACATAGATTTGTTGCATAAGATATTTTTCATTTTCTGAAATGCTATTTTGCCTGAGCTATTCTGCTTTTTATTTCTGTGGTTCATCTCCCATCTGATGTAATTATTGTGCCCAGGTATTTGAAACGTTGTACTTGTTTCAGATTTGTCTCGTTTATTTAGCAACGTTATATAGCAACGAACGTCGCTGAATGTCGATGCTTTGGATGGTCCAGACTCACGTGCACTTGCTCAGTCGCACGGCCAAGAACGGGGAAATGAGAGAGCGGACAGGTTGGCTAGCTGCGCTGTCGTTGAGGACGGGCAACCGATGGATCGGCGACATCATCAATGCCCTTCGAGATGTGGGAAGAGCACAGGACTTCGACAAACACAGATCAACGTCGCTTCTTCGGATGGTGGAAATGGGAGTTAAGTGGGCACGGCCAGAAATGAGAACTTGGTGGCCGTGTAACTTATCAACCAACATAGAACTGGAGTCGTCAGTCGCTGGACACTGAGGAATTGCTGAGGAGGGATCTGAGCACCTATAGACATGTTCGGAGTGCAATGATGATGACCAGCAAATAACTCAATAACTCATAACTCAATAGCAACGAATCAATCTAATTTATTCATTTATAATTTTTAATCATCAAGATTAAAGAATTGTGACGCTGTTCCCTCCCTATCAGGCATGTTCGTAAAAGGCGACTCAAGAGGGTTGGTTGGGCATGGGACTGGCTATCATGTACTGTTAAAAATAAGCCGAAAAAACTCCGCAAACATGGATAAGTCAGTCCAAATATTCTTGGAGAAGATAATGGAACAGAGATGATAATGACGGAGAAGACATGGAATGATCTTAAACGAATGGCAAGAAACAGAACGGCTTGGAAAGTATTTGTTGAAGACCTATGCCTCACAGGGAGCTGAAAGGTAGAAGAGGAATAATAATTCAAGTATTTATTTATCTAATTATTTATCGTTTTCTGTAACTCTTTAAATAGAAAGAGTAGGCATTAAACCAAACCTAAGCTACACACATCGTCATCAAGTACCGAGCCTGCTGCTGGCGTAGGTGATCATGTCTCTCCACAACTTTCTATCTCGACAATTATTATCATTTCTGTTGTTGACCTTCTGCCAAGCCATTCCCTAAGCTGTTTTGTATCTGTTCTCTTTGCTTCCCTCTATCTCTCGTCCATCAATTTCCCAGTTGTTACAATATACTCTAGTTGTTCTCTTCTCATTACATGGCCAAAAAATGATGATTGTTTCTTCCTAATATTGCAAATTAGCTCTCTTTTTGCTTTGACCTCTCTCATAACATCTTCATTACTCTTCTTAGCTGTCCATGGTATTCTCAACATTCTTCTGTAAAACCACATTTCTACAGACCATTAATTTTCTTGTCTGTTTCCTATTGTCCATGATTCACATCCATATGTTAAAACTGATTCTACATAACATTTAAGAACTATTTTTCTTGTTTATATTGTCAAAATGGATAGCACAGTATCTTCCTTATTTTTTTAAAGCTGCTTTTGAAACCTACATACAGAAACAACAAATAAACTGGTTTGCCCATGTAGAAAGAATGCCGTGTGATTCCTTACCATGCAAAGCCTATATTAAGAGACAAGAAGGGAGAGAATAAGAGGCAGACGCAGAGTAAGAAGGACAGACATCAAAGAATCGCTACAACAACGATTTACATTTACATCATTACATGATTGAAGTCGCCCAAAAGGGCGAGAACCAGAACTTTGCATCTCCCTCGACACTCGAACGTGTACCAGAGGAAGTGAAGAAAGAGAGGAAGAAGAAAGTAGACTCTTTATCCATCTGGTTGTCCAGCGAATCATCTAATTACACTGCCACAAAAAATTATATTTTTTTTCTAATGAATCATTCTAAATTTGTAATTTCTAGGAAAATATGGAACTATCTTTCAAATATACAACTACACGTAACAATTATGAAGATTTCTTAACTTACATGTACAATTATGACAGGATTTCTTCAACTTACATGTAACAATTATGAAACGCTTCTTTCACTTACATGAACAATATAAGCTATTTCTTCAACTTACACTAACAATTATGAGGCGAACTATTTCAAGAAATATAATTTTCTAGCAAGAGTTATCGAATTATCGATGTAAAATATTAAATTACGTAAAATATAAAATAATTATCAAACATCAAGCGTTCTTTATCTAAATATCTCAGATCAAATAGCAGACCGATTTAAATTAAAAATAAAAAAAAACACGGCAAAAGTAAAAAAAAAAAAAATTATAATTTTCAGGGGCGTTGCAAAGCCATAGTTATATGACTTACGGATGTTACTGCTAATTAGGAACTATGACTGACGGTGTTACTACAATTAGGAAACTATCTGATGGATATTACTACTAGTTAGAACTATGACTGCGGGGTTACTACTAATTAGAAACTATGAATGACGGAGGTTACTACTAATTAGGAAACTATGACTGACGGATATTACTACTAAGTAGGAAACTATGACTGCGGAGGTTACACTAATTAGGAAACTATGACTGATGGATATTACTACTAATTAGGAAACTATGACTGCGGAGGTTACTACTAATTAGGAAACTATGAATGACGGAGGTACTACTAATTAGGAACTATGACTGACGGGATGTTACTCTAATTGAACCTATGACTGCGAGTTACTACTAAGAACGGAACTATACTACGGAGTTACTACTAATTAGGAAACTATAACTGCAGATGTTACTTACTAATTAGGAAACTATGACTGGCGGAAGTTACTATTTTAGAAACGATGAGACTGACGGATGTCTACTCATTAGGAAACTCTGACATGCCAGATGTTATGACTAATTCGAAACTATGACTGGCTGATATTACTACTATTAGGAAACTATGACTGACAGATGTCTACTATTAGGAACTATAACTGGCAGGTTACTCTAATTCGGACTATTACTGACAGATGCTACTACTAATTAGGAAACTATGACTGACAAGATTACTACTAATTATGAACTATGACTGATGGTGTACTACTATTAGGACTACGACTGACGATGTTACTAATAATTAGAAACTACGACTAACAGCTGTACTACTAATTAGAAACTATGACTGACGGATGTTACTACTATTTAGGACACTATGACTGGCGAGGTTACTACTAATTAGGACTATGACTGACGGATGTTTACTACTAATTAGGAAACTATGACTGACGGATGTTACTACTAATTAGGAAACTATGACTGACGATGTACTATAATTAGGAAACTATAGACTGGCGGAGTTTACTACTATTAGGAAACTATGACTGACGGATGTTACTACTAATTAGGAAACTATAACTGACAGATGCACTACTAATTAGTAACTATGACTGACAGATGTTACGACTATTAGGAAACTATGACTGACGGATGCTACTACTAATTAGGAAACTACGACTGACGGATGTTACTACTAATTAGGAACTACGACAAAGATGTTACTACTAATTAGGAACTATGACTGACGATGTTGCTATATTAGAAACTATGACTGGAGGAGTTACACTAATTAGGAAACTATGACTGACGGATGTTACTACTATTAGGAACCTATGACTAACGATGTTACTCTAATTAGGAAACTATGACTGACGTATATTACTAATATTAGGAAACTATGCTGACGGATGTTACTACTAATTAGGAAAACTATGACTGACGGATATTACTAATAATTAGGAAACTATGACTGACGGATGTTACTACTAATTAGGAAACTATGACTGACAGATGTTACTACTAATTAGGAAACTATGACTGACGGATGTACTACTAATTAGAACTATGACTGACGGAGGTTACTACTATTAGGAAACTATGACTGACGGATGTTACTACTAATTAGGAACTATACTGACAGATGCTAACTCTAATTAGGAAACTATGACTGACAGATGTTACTACTAATAGGAAACTATGACTGACGGATCTACTACTAATTAGGAAACTATGATTGACGAGGATTCTACTATTAGAAACTATGACATAATACCCGGCTGTCTAGGATTACTGACTAAACTAACTGATTACCTACTGGACGCTGACATAAAATGACATGATTTTATCTTCTAGAGAGACTACTTCTAGTGCACACCATAATTCGACGACAACTCTCACCAAAGAACGAAAATGATTTCTCCCCAAAGTGTTGCAGAAACAAAACCCTGTTTGTTTAGACCGATGTAGTTGGTCACGTGGTACACAAAATATCGATTAGTCGCCAGTAGTGCAGCCGGAGAGCTCTCGGAAACTAAAGCCAAGACCTGACGGCACTCGCGCATGCTCTCGATTAGTGTCGTTTCAAATGAGACCAACTCGTGTTGTTCCAGCAATCTGAGGCTAATTCTATTGAAAAGTCTATTTCTAGGGAATAGAAATTGTTGACACATGCATTTGTGATGGCGATATTTAACCATTTTAGCTAGGAAAATTAGCTGCAACAATGAGATACATACAGGAGGCAATCTAGACAACAAATGTATGCTAACATATGAAGGCAACCATTGCCCCAAACAATTAGAGAAAAAAAGAATGAACTTGAGCAGGGTTACCCAACCTGGGGTAGACGTCACATGCAGTCTCGGCTTGTTTTGTGGGTCATGGTGGCTATTTTAATTTCATTTATTCTTTTGTACATTTTCACCACGGACGATTAAAAAAGTCATTATAACTGACATATTGTATGATTATAACTGACATATTGTATGATTATAACTGACATTTTGTATTATTATAACTGACATATTTGTATGATTATAACTGACATATTTTATCATTATAACTGACATATTTTATCATTATAACTGACATATTTTATCATTATAACTGACATATTTTATCATTATAGCTGGCATATTTATCATTAACTGACATATTTTATCATTATCTGACATATTTTATCATTATAACTGACATATTTTATCATTATAACTGACATATTTTATCATTATAACTGACATATTTTATCATTATAACTGACATATTTTATCATTATACTGACATATTTTATCATTATACTGACATATTTATCATTATAACTGACATATTTTATCATTAAACTGACTATTGTATGATTATAACTGACTATTTTATCATTATAACTGACATATTTTATCATTATAACTGACTATTCACTAAAAAAAGTAAAGTAAAGTACCCTCGTCACGCCAAGTGGGCGTATAGGGAATAAGGTGTTAGTGACCATAATTTTACAGCCTTCGCACATGTTTTTGGGTAATGTGTCGGTGTTGCGCCCGTGCCGTTTACTTTCCACTTAGCTATCGGGGGCCCCTAATTTAGATTCTATCTAGGCTATCTGTAAATTTGTCTATCTCAATTCACCTTCAGTGGTATAGACCACAGTGTTTGTATGCACTTGTCTTTTTGCTGTATCTATACTGTCTTATATTTGAATCATTACTCAGAGACAAAGCATTTGAAATGTTTCTTGTTTGTCTTTTCTTTATTTACCCACTTGGTACAATCTTAGTACAGTGTATCTGCATAGGCCGCAGACATCCTGGGGCGATAACGCCAGCGGCAGAAAGTAGAAGTTATATGCCGATTCTATATATATCTGTAATTATTTTCTTGTACCGTTATTAATTACAATCAAGATGCAACAAAGCTGTCAAATCATCGGCAGTTATCACCACTATTGTCCACAAGGAAATAACTCGGAGGCAAAACGAGAACTATACAATACAATCTTCATCCAACGTTGCTACCAATGCAGACCTGGACCCTAGATGCAAGAACAATAAGTAAAATAACCGCTACAGAGATGAATGTTTTAGACGAATGACCGGAAACGTCTGAGAGATAAGATCATAAATGAAGAACTGAGAAAAAGCTAGGAATAGTCCCCGCCATAGGATATATAACAAATACAAAACAACAGATAAAATGGTTTGGCCACGTGACAAGGCAGAAAGATCACAACACAACGAGCGCTTCAACACGTTTTGAGACACCAGACCCAAGGGTCGACCACGAAAAGATGGATCGATGGAATATTAGAAGCACTAGGAAATATAATTGCAGCAGAGGCGAACAGAAGAGCAAAAGACCGCAAATTATATATCCCCTCGACCATGAAAGGCAGATGAGGAAAGAGGAAGAAGTAGAAGTTATTAATTACATTTGCTACGTATTTGAAACGTTATTTTTCTCTTACGTCGCAGCTGTAAAATTTATCACGTTCGTATGCCTCGATCCTCTCCGTGGTTAATCATTACCTTTTTTGTTTTTTACAATGAGACCAATGTCTCTTTCTCTCCGATAAAGTAATGTAAATTTTACGATTAGTGAAGTAAATAAAACATTGATTGATTGTGTAACAAAATACACTGTGTCTCACTCGCTGCCGAACCCTGCATTGATTTAATGAAGTTACCACTAAACACTCCCCTCATAGTCTATCACAAATGTTCAGCTGTCCTGTGGGAACTCATAGTTACTGTACACATAACACTCACCACAACAACCGTATTGTGTAGGCACCCTTCGGAATTGACAGAGATAACAGAAAGATGTGTCAGATAGATTGCTCTACTTCAAGGTTCTGTTTTGGGACAATGAGCACACTGGACATTTTCCAAAGAACTGTGAGCGCCAGTATCCATCATTAACAACGGCTACTCCTATCTATAACACAGCTTTTTGCTCGTCGCACAGTTATTATTTGCTCATTTTCAAAGAAAAATAAATATAAAGCACGGTAAGTAAA
>JAVIAB010000092.1:10725966-11055966 GCA_032433765.1 Megaustenia siamemsis
GACTCCTTACGACTTTCTCCGGCTTGCATCCCGTCATACGTCTCTTAGACAGAGAGCCATAACATTCCTGAATGGTGGATTTACTTTTACTATCTTTGACTTGTCCATGTTTGTGAAGTTTTTTTCGGCTTATTTTCTTACAGTATGGGATAGCCAGTCCCATCCATGCCCAACCCTCCGTTCTCGCCTCTTACGAACAAGCCTGGTAGGGTACAGCGCCGCTATTCTTTACTCCCCTTTCGGGCCCCGGCAACGCATGGGCGAAAAGCAAAAATGTATGGTCACTAACACAATATTCCCTATACGCTACTTGGCGTGACGGAGGAGAATTTACTTTTTTTTACTTAATGCTAACTTAGATGTGTGCCCTTGGCAGTGATTTAACACATGAGAAGATTACTCTTACAGTACATTAGCATATTCAATTGAATTGATAAATTACAATGGTTCGATCAGCACCAGTCTTTACTCTTATGTCTACATGTCAGTAACATTCACACAACAGTGGAATCATATCTCTGCTATATTATAATATGATTTTGGAGGGACTTCTTAGTCAACGTACAGTGTATATGCACCCACGCCGTGTCATATATAACATCTCTGAATGTTCTTGTGTTCTATCATATCAGCTTGACACTAGCCTGCACAACTCCATTATCAATATCCTTAGGAGTTCTGTAGACAACTCTTCTCTGGTTTATAATACACCATCGTTGTAGAATTCACTGATAGCTTCTATATCTCTATCTGACTATATTACTATGCTAATGGTTCTACAAATCTGCTGATAACTTCTAATTTCTAATTCCTGAACTATCTAATTGCAATCTTTTACCTCGAGGCAGTTACTAAATCAGTTTAACTTTACATCTTCGTGTCATCTCCTCCACGCTTGGAAGGGGTAACTGAAAAGTGTATGAAAGGTCTCCACTTGTATTTTATTGCCAATTAGACTCTTTCATTTCTTAGGCATTCAGGGTATCTGGCGTAGTCAGTCATGTGAACTCCGCCATACAATGCTAGAACACTCATTCTATTTACTGATTGCTTGTCAATAGCTTAACATTTAATGAGAAGTCTTGACAACATCTGTCAATCACTTCTCTCAGTTGACTCCTCAAACAAAACAGTCCTTAACCTTTCCTGACTACCCAGATTCTATCGTAGACATCTTTTGATCTCGTTCACTCTCTGGCATCAGATAACTCTTCATGTCTACCACTGCTGGACATCAGAGCATGTTGTCTGCCCTTGGAATCTTCCGTTCGGTTCCAGACATCAAGCCAGCTGTTTCCCTGATAAATCTACCCTTCTTAATGCTGGTTACCTCGTCCACGAATCAATTCAGAGGAAGAGCTATGTTTACAGCACTTGGACAAATTGACAAATAATCAACAACAGAAAAAAATATGGACCAAAGCAGGATCGAACCCGTACTCAGTGGCACAGCGCTGTTAGCTGAGTGACAGTGTTCCCTAGCTTTTGGCTTTTCGTGGCAAAGCGCTGTGCCACTGAGTACGGTTCGATCCTGCTTTGGTCCATATTTTTTTCTGTTGTTGATTATTTGTCAATTTCTCCAAGCGCTGTAAACATACCTCTTCCTCTGAATTGATTCGCTGATTATCGCCTCGGAAGTTTTCTTCTATAATAATATTCATTTATTATTATTTGTCTCTTACCTCGTCCAACTGTGTTCGTGAATGCTAGCGAAACCTCCGTCTCCCTCCTTCGGCCTCGTTATATTAATTTCCTAGGCTGGTTATCTCCAAATATTTCTGAGTCCGTCTAACGATCTCTCTGTCAAAGTGTACCGACATACGTAGAATCGCCGTTCTATGATCGTTAACTTCTTGATATCTTTGACTCTTGTTTCTTGTTTTATTATTTTCCTGTTGTATCACTCCGAATTAATCACACTGTTACAGTTACACGTCTGTGTAGCTCTCATGCCGCTACACGCCTGTGATATTAACACGTTTTTTTACACCTCGGTGCTGCTCTCTTGTCGTTACACGTCTGTCGTCACGCGTCTGTATAGCTTTCATGTCGTAACACGCCTGTGCTACTAACGTATTTACACCTCAGTGCTGCTCTCTTGTCGTAACACGTCTGTCGTCATGCGTCTGTGTAGCTCTCATGTCGTTACACGCCTGTGCTACTGACGTTTTTACACCTCGGTGCGGCTCTTTTGTCGCTTCACGTCTGTGCTCCTACCATATCGTTACACGTCTGTGCTCCTACCATATCGTTACACGTCTGTGCTCCTACCATATCGTTACACGTCTGTGCTCCTACCATATCGTTACACGTCTGTGCTCCTACCATATCGTTACACGTCTGTGCTCCTACCATATCGTTACACGTCTGTCCTCCTACCATATCGTTACACGTCTGTGCAACTCTCACGTCGTCATCTATCACGTTCAAAGACTTACCAGATAATCAGATTAATGATTCCGCGAACCCCTCTAGGGTTGTCGACTTCACGAAGGTTTACCGGAGAACACACGTCATTTTTATGAAAATGGATGGCTACTTCAGGTGCCCAGAGATCCTACGGGCATGAACGATCGATGTTAGTTTTGCATGCAGACATAGGCGTATCCAAGGAGAGGATAAAGTAAATACTTTTTCTCTAAATTTCCAGAAAAATAGCAGACTAGTTCAGTCAGTGTTAAATGGAAGAGGATTATTGTGGAAATATGAGAGATGTGCCAATGATAAGATAAGAGGCTTCTAGTAAACGGGGGCTGCAAGTGTTAAAACAAGAGAAAGGGGCTGAGTAAAATAGGATGGGCGGTGGGGGATGTTTTCAAATCAAGGTAGGAGGTGTTAGAACACATGTTGTGAGTGTTGTAAGAGCAGAAATAGAGTATTAAAATTAAGGTAGTCTTATTAATTAAGATTAGGTTTTATTGTATTATTAATTAAAATTAGGTGTGTTTATTTAAAGGGAGAGTGTGTTAAAATAAAGGTGGAGTGTGTTTATTTAAATGTAGAGAATGTTAAAATAAAGGTAAAGTGTGTTTATTTAAATATAGAGAGTGTTAAAATAAAGGTAAAGTGTGTTTATTTAAATATAGAGAGTGTTAAAATAAAGGTAAAGTGTGTTTATTTAAATGAAGAGAGTGTTAAAATAAAGGTAAAGTGTGTTCATTTAAATGTAGAGAATGTTAAAATAAAGGTAAAGTGTGTTTATTTAAATATAGAGAGTGTTAAATAAAGGTAAAGTGTGTTTATTTAAATGTAGAGAGTGTTAAAATAAAGGTAAAGTGTGTGTTATTTAAATGTACAGTGTTAAAATAACGGTAAAGTGTGTTTATTTAAATGTAAGAGTGTTAAAATAATGGTAAAGTGTGTTTATTTAAATATAGAGAGTGTTAAAATAAAGGTAAAGTGTGTTTATTTAAATGTAGATAGTTTTTAATAAGAGTAGAAGGTTTTAACATGGAAGTAGGGGATATTCATTTAGTGGTACAGGCTGTTAAATAGAGGTAGAGAGTTTGAAATAGAGATAGAGAGTTTGAAATAGAGGTAGAGAGTTTGAAATAGAGGTAGAGAGTTTGAAATAGAGGTAGAGAGTTTGAAATAGAGGTAGGGGTGTTAAAATAGAGGCTGTAGTTTTTAAAGTAGACCAGGGATGGTGTACTGTACAAGAATGTTGGGTGTAAAAACAATGATGAAAACGATTATACAAGATATATAAACAGAATATGATTTGATGGCAATTTACACTAATCAAATTCAGAGTGACGCACTGTGCGGCTAAACGTACATAACCGAAATACGCATGGCTCATGGTGAGCCGAATCGTACGGACAAAGTTAAAGCGAGGCACCAGTTTGGAAAATAAGTAAATGAATTCCAAAACTAGTGGCTGACATGAAGAAAGAAAAGACACATTGTAATTAAAGTGGTATGAAAAGAGAGAATAAAGAAGAACATGTCAAAAATAAAGAGATATGTAAAAATTAAGATTATAATATCTAGAATAACAACGAAGATGTCAGAAAAAAAAAAGTGATGTATAAATAACCGTAAAGATGTCATAATATAGAAAGTTAAAAAAAAAAAGTAAAGTACCCCCGTCACGCCAAGTGGCGTATAGGGAATATGGTGTTGGAGACATACATTTTACAGACCTTCGTCACATGATTTTTGGGGTAATGTGGTCGGTATTACGCTCGTGCCGCTTTACTTTCCCAGAAAAAAAAATCCGGTACCCATTAAAGGCTGGGTGAACCGGACCCCGTCGATTGGGATCGAACCCTACCGCTTGTCTTTTGTAGTCCAGTTCACTAACCAGCGAGCTATCGCGGTTCCCATAAATATAGAAAGTGGTTTATAAAATACCAGGAAATCTGCCAGAAATGAAGAGATGATGTCAAAATACGACAGAAAGAGATGTAACAGTAAAAAAGCGCGGCAGTAAGATATCAGGAAGATGTCAGAAATTAGTCTCACACACAAAAATAAAATAACTAATTTCGCAAATTAAGTGAGGCAGAATCGCCACAAAAGAGTCACATGTGTAAAGGTAGATAAGAAATAGTAATAATTAAAGAAAATAAATGATATCTATATATAAGAATAAAAAAAGAATAAAAGGAGCGTGTCGGAAACAAATAAGGTAGGAGTAAAACATGTCGAGACGTTTGTCATAGAGGACAGGAGTATCGAAAACTTGTTTATTGTATATCTCAAATATGTGTGGTACCGCTTTTCAATAATTGAACATGTCTAGGATTTGTTTCTAATTATCCACGTCCCAGTACTTCTGACTGACGGGCCCCAGTACTTCTGACTGACGGGCTCCAGTACTTCTGACTGACGGGCCTCAGTACTTCTGACTGACGGGCTCCAGTATTTCTGACTGACGGCTCCAGTACTTCTGACTGACGGGCCCAGTACTTCTGACTGACGGGCCCCAGTACTTCTGACTGACGGGCTCCAGTATTTCTGACTGACGGGCTCCAGTACTTCTGACTGACGGGCTCCAGTACTTCTGACTGACGGGCGCCAGTACTTCTGACTGACGGGCCCCAGTACTTCTGACTGACGGGCTCCAGTACTTCTGACTGACGGCCCCAGTACTTTTGACTGACGAGCCTCAGTACTTCTGACTGACGGGCTCCAGTACGTCTAACTGACGGGCCCCAGTACTTCTGACTGACGGGCCCCAGTACTTCTGACGAACAGACTCCAGAATTTCTGACGAACACGCCCAAGTATTTTTAGCGACGCGATCCTGTATTTCTAACTGACACGTCCCAGTATTTATGATTGGCACCCCCACCTCCCCACTATCTGACTGACAAGCCCCGATATTTCTTTCTAATACGTCGCAGTAATTAAAACAGACACGGCCTAGTATTTCTGGCTGACAGGCCCCAGTATTTTTTAACAGACACATCCCAGTATTTTTAACAGACACATCCCAGTATTTCTGACATACAGCCCCAATATTTATAACTGGCACGTCCCAGTATTTTTGACTGACACGTCCCAGTATTTTTGACTGACACGTCCCAGTATTTTTGACTGACACATCCCAGTATTTTTGACTGACACGTCCCAGTATTTTTGACTGACACGTCCCAGTATTTCTGACTGACACTTCTCAGCATTTCTGACTGATACTTCCCAGTAATTCTGACTGACCGGCCCCAGTATTTATGACTGACAAGTCTCAGTATTTCTAACAGACACATACCAGTATTTCTGACGGACATCCTCGTGTATTTATAACGGACACCACACACCCCCCCCCCCCCCCCCAGTATGTTTGACTAGCACCTCCCAGGTTTTAGGAAGGTATCAGGTGACTTGACTGTAATATTTGGTGCCTGACTTATAAAGCTATTTAAAGTAGGGAGATTTGAGAAAAGTCCTCTCATATACAAATGCTGCAGCTTAGGAATGTGATTTTAACACACTCTTCCCTGTAAGATTATCTTTACACACAGACCTGGGTAACATGGTCTGTGCCTTCATTAAGTTCCCTAGTTTGTTGTGTGTCACGATGAATGACTAATTACAAAGTTACTCATCATCATCATCATGTGCCATGCTAATTGGTGTAGGTAATCGTGTCCTTTCACAATTTTCTATCCACAGTGCATCATATAAATTATGTTGTTGGCCGTTTTCTGTGCCACGACACCAAGCCATCTTTGTCGTCCACGATCTCTTTCCCTATATTTTTCCAGTTTTCACCAAGTATTCAAATTTTCCCACTTCTCATGATGTGGCGAAAAATGTCGATTGTTTGTCTCTGATGTTTCTAAGGAGCTCCCTTTTTATGTTGACCTCTTTGAGAATGTCCTCGTTGATCTATTTAGCTGTTCCAGGAACTCTCAACATTCTTCTGAGAAATTCTATCTCTGTGGTCTTTAATTGTGTTTTCATTTGTTTGTTCACTGTCCATGTTTCGCTTGCATAGGGTCTGATTTGGCTCTATATAGCAGCGATAAACTCTCTCAACAAAGCTACTACGTGATTTAAAAACTAGCCGAGATGACGACGTGGTTAGTATATTTAGCGATGTCGTCTGTGCACATAGCGAGGCGGCTAGTGCACATAGCGAAGTGGCCGGTACACAGAGAATGGTGACTAGTGCACATAGCGTGGTGACTAACTCAGATAGCGAGGTAGCCAGTACACAGAGAATGGTGACTAGTGCACATAGCGTGGTGACTAGCTTACATAGCGAGGTAGCCAGTACACAAAGCGAGGTGACCAGCGCACATAACAAGGTGTCTAGTGCACAAAGAACGATGTGATCAGCGCACATAGCGAGTTGACCAATACACAGAGCGCGGTGGCCAGTGCAATCGACTTCTTGCCAAATGGTCGTAGTTTTCCGCTAAATAGTTATCAGCTTAATTCGACCACGGCATCTGTAAATTCTATGTTATGGTGACAACTTCCTGCAACTTCTGTCGACATCTATCCCTTACAGTATAGACTAAAATTAGCCCTTGGCATCTACATCTCCGATTAGCCATTAACAGTTACGCCAGATATTTTAGTCACACGAGATGAATTCCAGTAATGCACGAAATAGACAAATCCAACACGGATATTCAGCGGCTTATTATTAATAGAGTATTGATCGTGTCCTTATATTGATTCAAGTATTAATGATAGGTACTTCGCGATGAAAGGCTCTGTAAGAATAGCTTCTAATGCTCGCAGACAGTAGCAAGATTTTGTGCATTACTTCACCATCTCCCGGGACACTCGTGACATTTTGGCGGATCGTTGTCTGTTCAATCAGCGGTTGGTAAAGCGACATCGTGGGTAGAAGAATTAAGTCAGTGGGCCGTATCTGCGAGAATCGCGCCGTCAAAGAGAAGGGTATTCCTGGATTAGAAACGCATTTGAGTTCAATAAATCTTTAAAATGGGTGTAGTGTCAGCTCTCTACAGAATGTCAAACAAATTGTTATATCATGTTTGCTCGTTATTATCTGATTTGTCAGTGCTAAAAGTGATGCCAAAGACGCCTGATTACGTGTTTTCACTCTCTCTAAAGTGTTGCCTCAGTTATAAATAGTTTCTTTGCCTTTGAAAAATAATAGAGAGGGTTTTCCAATATCTTTTACGCCAATATGCTTATTAAGAAATAAAGTGAATCACGAAGAATCGTTTTGTTAGCCTATCTTGTCTAAAAATATCACATTTCTCATGCTTCAGTACTGAACTATGTGCCAGTACTGAACTATGTGCCAGTACTGAACTATGTGCCAATACTTAGGAAAGAATTACTTGTTCTTTTTTCATTCCAGTATAAACATAAACATGTGTGTGTGTGTGTGTATACTTGCCAGGATGAATATAGAAATGTGTGTATATGTGTGTCTCAATGGTAAGATAACAGAGGTAATGATCATATGGGGAAACAACCATCGTCATATTGCAGCATAAAAATAAAGAGGACAAATCTGAAACAAGTGCAACGTTTCAAATACTTGGGGACCATATTAAGATCAGCTGGAAGATGCACCACAAAAATAAAAAAAAACGGAATAGCTCAGGCCAAAAAAGCATTTCAGAAAATGAAAAACATCTTATGCAACACATCTACATCAATAGAGGTGAGAAAGTGAATTCATCGGTGCTATATAGAGCCAATTCTGACCTATGGAAGAGAATCACTGACAGTGGACAAACAAATGAAAAGACAATTGGAGGCCACAGAGATAGGATTTCTCAGAAGAATGTTGACAGTTCCTTGGGCAGTTAGAAGGACCAACGAGGAAATTTGTAAAGAGGCCAACAAAAAAAAAGGCGCTCCTGAGAAACATTAGAAAGAAACAATCAACATTTTTTGGGCACATCATGAGAAGAGGAAAGTCGGAGTGCTTGGTTACAACTGGCAAAATATAGGGAAAGAGAGATCGCGAGCGACAGAGAGAGAAACTACTGGATATCTTGGTGTCATTGCATGGAAAAACAGTTAACAACAGAACTGATACAATGGACAGTAGATAGAGATTGTGGAAGGACATGATCGTCTACACCAACCGGTATGGCACATGATGATGTTGATATGTGTGTGTGCGCGGGTATGTGTGTTTCTATGTACGTCAGGTCATGTTTCCATACTGCCGTGCGCTGTATGACTGTCAAACCATCGCCATCTTTAGAAGGTAAGCTTGAGGGTTGAAAGGGAAACAAAACACCACCCTTGCTAGCGTGACGTAAGCCATTATGCGAGCTATTGATGACTGACGTCATTCTACCCACAACTGCCCCTGCTCACAAAACTGAAAACGTCACGCTGGTTGGAGCTTTTCCGGGGTACCTCTTTCAGCCCTCGCGCTTTTATTCTATAGTTGGCGATGGTCAAACCCACGACAGTGTCGGAACCAGGAAGAGTTTGTAGGCTACCGATGAGGAGGACGCCAAGAATTTTGTTGGCCAGTCGTGTCCAGCCCCCTCACTTTCTCTCCTACTCTTTCTGCCCCGGATGTATGAACTTTGACCCACCTTTGGGGCTTGTTGATGATATGTCTAGCAGGGACTACCGCAACATGTCAACAGATTGTGAATGTCACAGCAACCCAGATCACTATTACACCTTTAACTCTTTCAGTACAGAAAGTTATCAATTTAGCAGTAGAGATTTTGGAGAAAATTTTTAAAAAATGTTTTTAAATATTACTTTACATGTTTATATTTATCTAAAAGTTAACATATTATGTATGATTTTTTAGATAATTAAACTAGGAATTATATAGCACCCAAACCAAGATGATACAAGACATGGAAATAATATGGTTTGATGACAGTTTACACTATTCAAATTGAGAGTGACGCACTGTGCGGCTAGACGTACATGACCGAAGTCGGCATGGCGCATGGTGCGTCGAAACGTACGGAGAGAGTTAATAGTCGTTCCTACCAAACGTTCATGAAATCGACATCTTTGGTTGATGTCTCAACTAACACCGATTGTCCACTCTTTAACCGATGTTCTATCAGGTCCATGTGATTTCATTATCTTTGATTGCCACTTTTAAGTGAGATTATATTTTTTTCCTCTAATCAATATTCTAACCAGTTTTGATCAAATCATTTTTGATTAACGTCTCAGCTATTATCAAGTGTTCAATAACAGTTTACTCTTTCATGATTCAGTGCGTAGTCGAATGATACGAATATAATTTGTGTTTCCAATAATGGAAACCAAAATACATTGCACTTCCCTTATCCTAAGGATAATGATAATATCATATCTCAGCTATACTTTGAAATATTGGAATATATTGTAACAGCTGGGAAAATTGAGGGACGATAAGATAGAGGCCAGCAAAGAGAAAAGAACCCAGACAGCTTTAGAGAATGCCTTGGTAGAAGGTCAACAACAGAAATGATAAATAACTGTCGTGATGGAAAGTTGTGGAGAGACATGATCACCTACGCCAGCAGGCCCGGTATTTGATGAAGATGATACTTTGCAAGGGTGTTAAGACCTGTATCCTGAATATTTGAAATGGTAACAGCTAAATCAGGACACAGAGAAGCAAGTGAAGATTTCTTCAATCGCTGTAACTAGGACCGATAACTCCGACAAATATGCCGAGCTTGCGTCATGAAACTTAATTTTGAGGCTACATTTGGAAACGAGCCTAGAAAGATGATCGCAGTGACTTCCCTTGAGAGTTGGAAAATATCCAATTATTCAGAACGATGAGATATGAGTTCAATAAAGAAAACAGAATGTTGGGTGGGAGGGAGGTATTTCAATTTTTTTTTTTTTTCGATACAGTTTTACAAGCATCACACGTGGTTGATGATTAAATCCGTATCTGTCTCCAGCCGTTAGAAAGTTTGTTGTGTGCCACTACTTTATCACTGTTAGCGACTCAACGACAACACACTGTACACACTCACTAGGCTAAAATATCTATCTATCAATCTATTGACCTCTCGAGCCGTAGCCGGCCCGTAGGGCATAAACCAAGATACTCCTTCTCTTATCGAAATTTTTATTCTAGCAGTTTTCAATTCTTTTAAAGATATTTTAACAAATCTCGTCATTTGTCTCTGTTCTGTGCAAGCAGTTCTATCTCATTGAGGGAGCCGATTCCTGCTGCTCTTGCCTCTCTCATCAATGGTCTTCTCAGTGTCTCTCTGGGTCTTCCTGTTTTCCTCTTACCTGTTGTTTCCCACATGAGGGCTTGCTTTGCTGTTCGGTTATTACCTCTTCTCATCACATGTCCAACATATGACCATCGTCGTTTCTTTATTACTGAAGATATTAATGGTTGATTAGCTAAAATATAAATGCACATAATTCATCCGTTTTTTTTTTCCGGAAAACATAATATGGTGCAACCGTGTAGTGGACGAGCTGCGAAGAAGTGTTTGCCTTCAAACTTACCTGTCACGAGAATCTGAGCAACGGTCCGTTTTATGCTGCTTAATCTGTACTCCTCTATAGCTCTCCAATACTATTCAATGACAGTTGTAAGAACGCAAGAGTTATAACCATTAGTTCATACTGCAATGTGAATATTTCTGCTCTTTGACTACTTGTTCTCTCGATAATCTTACAAGAGAGTTCTTGTTTCCGTTGAAACTGTTCAATTAACTCAGAGTAACTGAGTGCTCTCATGTTAGGGTAGTCCTATTATATGGCTGTGAGACATGGAGAACAACAAAATTGACAATCACGAAGATACAAACTTTCATGAATGGGTGCTTGCGCAGAATAAAAGGATGGATACCAGTCAAATACCAGTGGATAAAGAGATACAGTGAAGACAATGGCGCTGGATAGGACACACACTACGGAAGCCAACTGAGAGTATTACACAACAGGCCCTTTTTTGGAATCCCTAGGGGAAAAGACGAAGAGGAAAACCAAGGAATTCTTGGAGAAGACAGATAGAAGCAGAGATGAAGATGATGGGGAAGACATGGAATGATCTTAAAAGAATAGCAAAAGACAGAACGACTTGGAAAGTGTTTGTTGAAGACCTATCCACTGGGAGCTAAAAAGGTACAAGAAGAAAAAGAACTGAGTGCTCTTACAAAAAACGCACGATAACAAATTGTCCCTTGCGATTTCACTTTGGTTTGTACTTGTAGCTAAAACATATAGTCAGGCACAGGCAAAACCCACAGCAACTGGGATGATAGCGATTAGCGTCTCACAGCTAACTGAGTGTAGACAAATAATAATAAATGAATATTATTATGGAGGGAGACTTCCGAGGCGGTACAAGGAGTACTGGTTCGATCCTGCTTCGGGCTGTCAATTGTTCTTTTTTTTTTTTTGTTTGTTTATTATTTTTTCCCGAGATTTGTAAACATAGCTCTTCCTCTGAAATGATTCGCTAAAAGTTTAAGTTCCCGAGTTTAAACTAATCATAATCGCTACTTACCTGCCGTGGCAGGCTACACGAACTGACCAAACGTAAAGCTACGAGACTTGAATCAGCGTTTTAGCACGCGAGTTTTTCACCAATATGTACTCGGCCGTCTATCCAGAAGTGTTCGGAGACTTCTGGATAGTGTCGCTTCAAACATTGAAACTCACGATGCGAGGCGGAATTCCTTACCTTCCCAGAGTACTAACCTGATATCCAATTGTACCAGCGGCTGAACAAAGCGAGTAGAAACTGATGAAAGGTGGGACAATGTGGTACAAGTAAATACTGAAGGCGGGACAATGTGGTAACAGTAAATACTGAAGGCGGGACAATGTGGTACTAGTAAATACTGAAGGCGGGGCAATGTGGTACTAGTAAATACTGAAGGCGGGGCAATGTGGTACTGGTAAATAATGAAGGCGGGACAATGTGGTACTAGTAAATAATGAAGGCGGGGCAATGTGGTACAAGTAAATACTGAAGGCGGGACAATGTGGTACAAGTAAATACTGAAGGCGGGACAATGTGGGACAAGTAAATACTGAAGGCGGAACAATGTGGTACAAGTAAATACTGAAGTCGGGGCAATGTGGTACAAGTAAATACTGAAGTCGAATGTTCTCGATAGAAATTCTCAAACATGGCTGCTTGCCGTAAACCACTACAATTCTCATCTTAGCCTATTAGACGCACTTTTTTACATCATGATTGGCAAGACAATAAAACACGTTCTACAGGATTGCCACCCCAGTACACAGACCTTAAGAGGTCAATGTGACCCACACCCACCACCCTGGAAGGAAACTACATGCACACGAATCAACTACGAGCACATGAATCAACTACGGGGTACCTGAATCAACTAAGAGCACACAAATCAACTACGGGGTACACGAATCAACTAAGAGCACACGAATCAACTACGAGCACACGAATCAACTACGGGGTACACGAATCAACTACGAGCACACGAATCAACTACGGGGTACACGAATCAACTACGAGCACACGAATCAACTACGGGGTACACGAATCAACTACGAGCACACGAATCAACTACGGGGTACACGAATCAACTACGAGCACACGAATCACTGAAGCAGGCAGTAGCCTTCGTAAGAGAATTTTTTGTTGTTGTCAGGATCATCATCACACCGGACGGATCTAGAGATGCTTCGGTATACTCCCCCCCCCCCCCCTTTAGAGAAAATCCGAGGAGAATCCTGGCCCACGTGCACGAACTCCGTGATCCTCGGTGTGGGTGGGTTTTTGCTGATAAAGAACAGGTAGGCCCGTTCTTTTCGATTTTAACTGCCATGAGATCATTAACGTAGAGAGTGCACACGGGTCGTCATGCCTGTTGCCGTTATTCGAGAGGGCTAGACATCGGATCTCACTACCCAAGAAAGCAGGGGAAGGTAGCGCCATAAGGAAACCACGGATTATTTTTTTTTAATCACCACCTTTTCTGTAATGCTAGAACCTAGTTCCTTCCTGTCCTGTAGCCAACGTCGTACCTCTAGACCACCAAGTCATACGAGAGTCCGGAATCCTAATCCGAATGAACCGTGATCGCATAGATCAATATCATGATGATGCTGGTGATGATAATAATGCCGGTGTCGTGCGTTGTCGTCGAGGAAACGCATAGTAAGAACAAGGGGACATTTTGTGTGAAAGGGAAGGCTGGTATCATTGCAACGGAAGAGATTTCATAGTCAAAATTTGTTATCGTTTTAAATATCGCAGTACATGTTTATATTTATCTAACACATAACATAAAAAAGTAAAGTACTCCCGTCACGCCAAGTGACGTATAGGTAATATGGTGTTAGTGACCATACATTTTACAGACCTTCGGCACATGATTTTTGGGTTAATGAGGTCAGTATTACGCCCGTGCCGCTTTACTTTCCCAGAAAAAATCCGGTACGCATTAATGGTGGGTGAACCCGGAAGCCGTCGGTTGGGATCGAACCCTACCTCTTGTCCTTTGTAGTCCAGTTCACTAACCACTAAGCTATCGCGGCTCCTTAATACATAACATACTGTACATGAAACATCAGAAAGAAACAATCAACATTTTTTGGGCACCTCATGAGAAGAGGAAAGTTGGAATAATTGGTTACAACTGGCAAAATAAAAGAAAATAGAGATCGCGGACAACAAAGAGATAAAATACTGGATAGCTTGGCGACATGGCATGGAAAACAGTCAATAACAGAACCGATACGATGCACTGTAGAAAGAAACTTGTTGAAGGACATGATCGCCTACGCCAACCGGTATGGCACATGATGATGACTGTATATGATTTTTTTTTTTAATTGAACAAGGAATTAGATTTGACCAATACCAATATGATACAAGATATGTTAGAATAGTACGGTTTACACGAATCAAAGTGACGCACTCGGTGCCTATACATACGTGAACGAACTCAACATGACGTACAGTGCGGCGAACCGTGCTGAAAGAGTTAATCATATTGCGTCCCAACCTGAGTTAGATATATTTCTTTACGCCACTCAAGGGCGGCACATTTACAACCGAAATAAACCAAATATATGGGAGAGCTGTCAAAATACGTGTGAACTGTGATGCGCTCTTGAAACATCAAAACCGAATTCTCTTTGTCCATCGCGATCATGTTTACACCGCAAAAAAAACTGTTACCTTCAAATAAAACACGTGCAGTGAACGTGACTTTTCATGGTCCTGTCTGATTTGAGCTTTCCGTTCTATGACCAATTTTCAGACGTCACATTTGATGAGAACCACGTGACTACGACGACAATACAGTCAGATCTAGTCTGAATAAATTCATCATTAATATTAGTTCGCCTGTTCCACTTAAAACTGCGGGAGATCCGATTTGTTCACCAATAAGAGACGCTTATCATAACTTTAGGTGCTCTGGATTGTTCACCAATAAGAGAGCGCGTCTCCTAACATTGTGTACTCTGGATTGTTCACGAATAAGAGAGCGCTTCTCCTAACTTTGGGTACTCTGGATTGTTCATCAATAAGATGCGCTTATCCTAACTTTGGGTGCTCTGGATTGTTCACCAATAAGATGCGCTTATTCTACCTTTGAGTGCTCTGATTGATTTACCATTAAGAGGGCGCTTGTCCTAACTTGGAATGTTCTGGTAAGTTCATAACTAAGGTTCCGTTTACTTGAACTTTTGGTATTCTATCTAGTTCACCATAAGAGGACACTTGTTCTAAATTTGGTGCGTTCTGTTTAGTTCAGCGTGAAGTAAACACTTGTTCTAAATTTGGTGCGTTCTGTTTAGTTCAGCGTGAAGAAAGCACTTGTTCTAAATTTGGTGCGTTCTGTTTAGTTCAGCGTGAAGAAAACACTTGTTCTAAATTTGGTGTGTTCTGTTTAGTTCAGCGTGAAGTAAACACTTGTTATAAATTTGGTGCGTTCTGTTTAGTTCAGCGTGAAGAAAACACTTGTTCTAAATTTGGTGTGTTCTGTTTAGTTCAGCGTGAAGTAAACACTTGTTATAAATTTGGTGCGTTCTGTTTAGTTCAGCGTGAAGAAAACACTTGCTCTAAATTTGGTGCGTTCTGTTTAGTTCACCGTGAAGAAAACACTTGTTCTAAATTTGGTGCGTTCTGTTTAGTTCAGCGTGAAGAAAACACTTTTTCTAAATTTGGTGCGTTCTGTTTAGTTCAGCGTGAAGAAAACACTGGTTCTAAATTTGGTGCATTCTGTTTAGTTCAGCGTGAAAAAAACACTTGTTCTAAATTTGGTGCGTTCTGTTTAGTTCCGCGTGAAGAAAAAACTTGTTCTAAATTTGGTGCGTTCTGTTTAGTTCAGCGTGAAGAAAACACTTGTTCTAAATTTGGTGCGTTCTGTTTAGTTCAGCGTGAAGAAAACACTTGTTCTAAATTTGGTGCGTTCTGTTTAGTTCAGCATCAAGAAAACGCTTGTCCTAAATTTGGTGAGTTCTGTTTAGTTCAGCATCAAGAAAACACTTGTCCTAAATTTGGTGCGTTCTGTTTAGTTCAGCGTGAAGAAAACACTTGTCCTAAATTTGGTGCGTTCTGTTTAGTTCAGCGTGAAGAAAACACTTGTCCTAAATTTGGTGCGTTCTGTTTAGTTCAGCGTCAAGAAAACACTTGCTCTAAATTTGGTGCGTTCTGTTTAGTTCAGCATCAAGAAAACACTTGGTCTAAATTTGGTGCGTTCTGTTTAGTTCAGCATCAAGAAAACACTTGCTCTAAATTTTGTGCGTTCTCTTTAGTTCAGCGTCAAGAAAACACTTGTCCTAAATTTGGTGCGTTCTGTTTAGTTCAGCGTCAAGACAACACTTGTCCTAAATTTGGTGCGTTCTGTTTAGTTCAGCGTCAAAAAACACGTGTCCTAAATTTGGTGTGTTCTGTTTAGTTCAGCGTGAAGAAAACACTTGTCCTAAATTTGGTGCGTTCTGTTTAGTTCAGCGTCAAGACAACCCTTGTCCTAAATTTGGTGCGTTCTGTCTATTTCAACATCAAGAAGACATTTGTCCTAAATTTAGTGCGTTCTATCTAGTTACCATCAACAAGACACTTATCCTAAATTTGGTGCGTTCTATCTTGTTACCATCAAGAATACACGTATCCTAAATTTGGTGCGTTCTATCTAGTTACCATCAAGAAGACACGTATCCTAAATTTGGTGCGTTCTATCTAGTTACCATCAAGAAGACACGTATCCTAAATTTGGTGCGTTCTATCTAGTTACCATCAAGAAGACACGTATCCTAAATTTGGTGCGTTCTATCTAGTTACCATCAAGAATACACGTATCCTAAATTTGGTGCGTTCTATCTAGTTACCATCAAGAAGACATATTATTTAAACTTGGTGCGTTCTATCTAGTTACCATCAACAAGACACTTATCCTAAATTTGGTGCGTTCTATCTAGTTACCATCAAGAAGACACGTATCCTAAATTTGGTGCGTTCTATCTAGTTACCATCAAGAAGACACGTATCCTAAATTTGGTGCGTTCTATCTAGTTACCATCAAGAATACACGTATCCTAAATTTGGTGCGTTCTATCTAGTTACCATCAAGAAGACACATTATTTAAACTTGGTGCGTTCTATCTATTTATCATCAAGAAGACACCTATCCTAAACTTGGTGCCTTCTATCTATTTACCATCACGAAGACACATATCCTAAACTTGGTGTGTTCTATCTAGTTACCATCAAGAAGACACATTATTTAAACTTGGTGCGTTCTATCTAGTTACCATCAAGAAGACACCTATCCTAAACTTGGTGCCTTCTATCTAGTTACCATCACGAAGACACATATCCTAAACTTGGTGTGTTCTATCTAGTTACCATCACCAAGACACCTATCCTAAACTTGGTGTGTTCTATCTAGTTACCATCACGAAGACACCTATCCTAAACTTGGTGTGTTCTATCTAGCTACGATCACGAAGACACATATCCTAAACTTGGTGTGTTCTATCTAGTTACCATCACGAAGACACCTATCCTAAACTTGGTGTGTTCTATCTAGTTACCATCAAGAAGACACCAATCCTAAACTTGGTGCCTTCTATCTAGTTACCATCACGAAGACACCTATCCTAAACTTGGTGTGTTCTATCTATCTACCATCACGAAGACACATCCTAAACTTGGTGTGTTCTATCTAGTTACCATCACGAAGACACCTATCCTAAACTTGGTGTGTTCTATCTAGTTACCATCAAGAAGACACCTATCCTGAATTTGGTATGTTCTATCTAATTACCATCAAGAAGACACGTATCCTATATTTGGTGCCCTATGGTTAGTTCGTGATCAAAAAGGCCTGAAAGAGGCTCACATTGAACTTGTGCTGGCTCACATTGAACTTGTGCTGGCTCACATTGAACTTATGCTGGCTTACATTGAAGCGTTTAATTTATAGTTCTTGCTCACAAACGCGTCTGACAACATGGCGGTCTTTCTGGAGAAACATTGTTGGCTTCATTCTCCGACCCCTTGTGGCCTTGTCTGTCTCCTGGATCAACACGAGGGGTGCATTTGTGTCTTGGTAAGCTTTGGTTCCGTAATTGTGACTTTTAAACTCGTGAACACCGCTATGAGTCATGCGTCATGCAGCGACGATTTGTGGAATATTGTCTATGATCTTGACCTACGCTATCATTATACTGTGAGTAACCAGGTCGGTGACTCAGTATCATCATAATGCCAGACGATTAAGCTCTACTTTCATTGGATGGGCCAGGTTTTTTATTTGTCGTCTTTATATCTGTTTGAGCAAGACGTAGTCCTAGCTGTTTCTCGTTGTCCTAGTCCTTTCTCGTCGTGACCCTTCTTGGAAAATCAATGATTTTCTTAATCATCTTCTACGTGTGTGTGTTGTCAATTTCCGCTACATATTTATTTATTTATTTTTTAGGGGGGAGGTGCTTGTTTGACACTGAGGGTTAGGGACTGCAATATAATTATCTTTACGGCACATATTACCATTGCTGATGTATGTCGAGGACTCACCACAAGACTAGAGGGATATAGGGCGCTTGGTCAAGGCGGTTACCACTACGTGTGAGACTCAGGATTTTTAATTCGATCCAGATAGAAAAAATCATTTCTGTCTACTGTGGGTTTTCGTACACTGTATCCCGGATTTTCAGACAGCGAAACCGTGGATTTCGTCTCACGACCCAGCACTGCTTGTGCAATAGCGTTACCTTGTGGTTAATTGTCGTTTTGGGTATCTCTAAGTTAAATGAAGAGCTACATGTCTGGCCATGACGTAATCTCATCTATTCATAGATTCGTATGGTCTACAGTTTTCCAAACCTACCCCAGGTTCACGCAGTATCTGCTCTATCCATGTGTCGGAACATCTTAATCTTCCTCTCCTTGGGCACAACAAGTTATACGGACATATAGCAAGGTCGCCGACCCAAAATTGATCAAGAAATAAGGACCTGCTAAGTAGGTGAAGATCACAGTCGATATAACAGGAAATAGATATGTTGATCTGAAGACCTAATATGACAATTCCTCTAGGATTGGAAAACCCCAACTCCTCAAGAATAGCAGCTTTTGTAGTTTATGATGAAGACTCTGGTCTCTTATCTCTATCAAATACTGTATTTTAACACGTTCTCCCTCTGTCTCTCTGATGTACTTTCATATAAGGGCCGGTTTTGTTACAACTATATGTAGGCGATAGGTGTAACAAGTTCATATAGAGGGTTATACTTCCTTCAGACAATAGTTCTAGTAATAGTTATTCGAAGGCCCCGGTATCACTGCAAACATAATTGCTCAATGACCGCCCGTGCCTATGGGAACATCAGACTTAACATTTCATGGAATATCCAAAGAAAGAAAGACAACTTCTGTCCCCACCGTAGCAAATACAGCGCACGTCAAAAGACATAATTCATAGTAGCAGCGACAGTGAACGCAACTGAACTGTTCTTCGTCATACGATATCAATTCATCGTCAGCAATCTGAATATAGAAACACCATAGGATGAAATACACAGCTTCTTCAGACAATCAGTGGTATCTGATATTGAATAGTTATCTTGTTCAGCGGACTAGTTGCCACTTTACTTATTATCTTAGATGATGTCCTGACGACTCTAGGTTAGTTACTTCTTGCTTGCTATTTGTCCCTTACTATCTTATATGACAGAGGTAATGGTAACAAGAAAGAAAAAGACATCACCTCAGTGCAAAATAAAGACAAGTGAAACAATATTAAACAAGGTAAATGAATTTAAATATTTGGGAACTTTGTTGACCTCAGACGGAAGATGTACAAAAGAGGTGAAATGCAGAATGGCTGAGGCAAAAGCAGCTTTCCAAAAAATGAGGAAGATACTATGCAATCCATTTTTGACAATAGAAACAAGAAAAAGAGTTCTTAAATGTTATGTAGAGCCAGTCTTAACATATGGATGCGAATCATGAACAATAGGACAACAGACAAGAAAATCACTGGAGTCTGTAGAAATGTGGTTTTACAGAAGAATGTTGAGAGTACCATGGACAGCTAAGAAGAGTAATGAAAATGTTCTGAGAGAGGTCAAAGCAAAAAGAGAGCTAATTTCCAATGTTAGGAAGACACAATAATAATTTTTTGGCCATGTAATGAGAAGAGAACTGGAATATATTGTAACAACTGGAAAAATTGAGGGACGAAGAGATAGAGGGAAGCAAGGAGAAAAAATAACATACAGCTTAAGAGAATGCCTTGGCAGAAGGTCAACAAGAGAAATGATAAATAGCTGCCGAGCTCGAAAGTTGTGGAGAAACATGATCACCTACGCCAGTAGGCCCGGTACTTGATGATGATGATGATCTTAGATGATGTCCTGACGACTCTAGATAAGTTACTTCTTGCTTGCTATTTGTCCCTTATTATCTTAGATGATGTCCTGACGACTATAGATAAGTTACTTCTTGCTTGCTATTTGTCCCTTATTATCTTAGATGATGTCCTGACGACTCTAGATAAGTTACTTCTTGCTTGCTATTTGTCCCTTATTATCTTAGATGATGTCCTGACGACTCTAGATAAGTTACTTCTTGCTTGTAATGTGTCCCTTACTATCTTAGATGATGTCCTGACGACTCTAGATAAGTTACTTCTTGCTTGTAATGTGTCCCTTACTATCTTAGATGATGTCCTGACGACTCTAGATAAGTTACTTCTTGCTTGTAATGTGTCCCTTACTATCTTAGATGATGTCCTGACGACTCTAGATAAGTTACTTCTTGCTTGTAATGTGTCCCTTACTATCTTAGATGATGTCCTGACGACTCTAGATAAGTTACTTCTTGCTTGTAATGTGTCCCTTACTATCTTAGATGATGTCCTGACGACTCTAGATAAGTTACTTCTTGCTTGTAATGTGTCCCTTACTATCTTAGATGATGTCCTGACGACTCTAGATAAGTTACTTCAGGCTTGCTATTTGTCCCTTATTATCTTAGATGATGTCCTGACGACTCTAGATAAGTTACTTCTTGCTTGCTATTTGTCCCTTATTATCTTAGATGATGTCCTGACGACTCTAGATAAGTTACTTCTTGCTTGCTATTTGTCCCTTATTATCTTAGATGATGTCCTGACGACTCTAGATAAGTTACTTCTTGCTTGCTATTTGTCCCTTATTATCTTAGATGATGTCCTGACGACTCTAGATAAGTTACTTCTTGCTTGCTATTTGTCCCTTATTATCTTAGATGATGTCCTGACGACTCTAGATAAGTTACTTCTTGCTTGCTATTTATCCCTTACTATCTTACTCTAAGCCTGCAGTTATTACTATCTGTCTGGGGTCATTTACGCCTGTCTATCTAACTGGCTGGGGTCATTTACGCCTGTCTATCTAACTAGGAAAGGCAAAAAGTTATTTTAATGCCATGAAGAACATACTAACATCAAAACAAATAACACCGGGGCTTAAACTAAGAATAGCAAAATGTTACTTCTTCTCAATATTCCTATATGGTGCAGAAACATGGACATTAGACAAGAAAACAGAACAGAGAATTGAAGCCTTTGAAATGTGGATATATAGAAGAATAGGTAGAATTGGATGGAAGGAAAAGAAAACAAACGATGAAGTGTTAAAACAACTAAAAATGAAAAGAGAACTGCTTAGCACAATTCAAACAAGACAAATGCGATTTTTGGGCCATGTTAAAAGACACAACAGCCTACTAAAAGTAACCCTGGAGGGGAAAATACAAGGTAAAAGAGGCAGAGGCAGACCAAGACTAACATGGACGAGTAACATCAAAAGATGGACAAATCAGCCTATGACAACCTGCACCATCAAAGCAAGAGACAGAGCAGAATGGCGCTCCATGGTAGCCAACCTTTGTTGCGGAGAAGGCACTCGATGATGATGATGATGATGATCTAACTTTCTGGGGTCATGTACGCTTGTCTATCTAACTGCCTGGGGTCATTTACGCTTGTTTATCTAACTGCCTGGGGTCATTTACGCTTGTCTATCTAACTACCTTCTCATCAGCAGCCTTCAGGTGTTTATACAAGTTATGCCTCGTCACTGGTACACGTGCAGTCTAGACTTTTTGACCGGAAATTGTTGAATTGTCAGTCATGCTCGTCTGTCATGTTCAAGAGTGTCCCCTAATAACATGTACAGTCTGGTCTCCCAAATGGAAACTGATAAAGTTTACAAAATAACAAACATTTGATGCATTCATCTGTTGTCTGGCCTCCTGACCGGAAATTGTTAACGTGTCAACCATCTGCTCGTCTGTGACTTTTGGAATTGTCGACCCCACTAGCAAGTGCATTCTAAGCCTCTGATACTCTTACACAAGCAGAACAAGAGAAATCAGGAAAGCCATTCAATCCGACATATCCGATTTCTGAGTCTATGATGATGATGATGATGATGCGTTCGTCCGATGATTTGAGGTATTCTAACGGATACGAACCGTAGACTTCCTCCTCGTCATTCGCCCTTAAAAGGACGTTAAGTGGACGTAGTTACGTTGTGTTGCAGTTTGCAGTGTAACACTGTGATATCTGCGCCTTTCGGCCCAACACATCCGATTTCAGCCGACGCTTTTTTGTGTACCGGGTTCGTCTTCCCACTTCGATCCCTGCTCGCTTGGCCAGACTAGACAGGTTAGTCTGTTTCTAGAGGCACCACGAAGAGGTGTAGCAGGGTCTGGATGGTTCTGGTTCACCGATCCTGGCGCAAGCCATCAGTTATGAGACACTGACGACTTCCAGCTCTGGTGCTGGGTGGGGCGCGCCTTCGCCTCCATTTCTGAGTCTAAGAACTAACGTTTTGCGTCAGTCACGTGTCATTAAATCACCCTCATTATAATTACAGTAATCCCTCAGTTATCGCGGTTAATAGGGACCAGAACCGACCGCGATAAGTGAAAAACTGCGAATTAGTGTCACCCTCTCATTTTTAACATACGTACATTTGTTGTGTATGTATAATATCAATAAGTGTATATGAAACCATATAAGTGCATATGTAATCATTAGAATATTAAAGAATAGTTTCAAACATGTAAATAAAATGTTATTTTTATAAATAACATAATAACATAAAATAATGTATAAATGATATAAATATGATATAATATAAACTTTTCTTTTATAACAAGGTCAGTAACTCACCTCTGACAATAGCTTCTCTTCGCTTGATCTTTATAAATGTCAATGAAACACCTGTGCATTACGGTGGAGGTGAAGAAGATGAAGATGATTTACTGCACAGGTTAATGAGGGCTTTACTGCTCCTCAGATGACGCCTCAACGTCAGGTGCTAGGGGCACTGGATGGTCGCAGGCAGCTTCTGATAGAGCTGGGGTAGCTGCAGTAGACGGCATAGATGCAGCAGTAGGCGGCGTAGAGGCAGCAGGAGGAGCTTCTGCAGAACGTTTTCGGCGCACAAGGAACATCGTGATAGCAACTTTCGCTCCATAATTCCTCAATTTTGAATTTTTGAACAATCCGCGATGTATTGAGGCCGCGATAAATGAACCGCGAAGTAGCGAGGGATGACTGTACATTACCATCATTATTTTCATTTGCTTCCTCGGATAATAACTTAATTCTGTCCTCTCCGTTATTGCAACCCACAATACAAGAACTATAGCTCGTTTCAAATCACTTGCCCAACTTCAAAACGCTATTGCTCAGTAACCGTTTGTTAAAAAACTGTTGAAATTTTCCAAATGTTATTAGAATGCAAAAGACCCTTTAAATGTATATTTAACAAATATCTTGCAGCTGCAGTTTTCTTAAAGCGGCGATATTTCTTTGATGTTTGTCAAAATTGTAAATTGTGAACCCCTAAATAATAGAAATTACCGAAGTTGCTGGTCTATGATTAATTTTCACTAGGTAAAGGCGTGGCCGTAATGGGGAAATACCAGGAGAATTATTGTCTTCTCAGTTCGAGGACGGACGATAATATCAAGGTATACCTGTATGTCCAATTTTCATAGTTGTGTGGTCCTGAAAAGGACCGTTTGTTGAACTAATTTAAGGTAATATGCGGCCAACATTGTGGGGGCTATATACTTTCATTCTGAATCAGACGAGTCTAAAAGATTAATAACTGTTTGGGGTTGAACATTCCACAAACCATCATTTTCCAATATTCCTCTTCCTGTTTTAAGACGTGGTCTTCACATTTAGCCCAATAATCTTTGTCTATATTTAATAAAGCGAGATTAGCAAGAGTCTTTACATCGCATATTTTGAATGTTGTATTTTCATCTGCCACTTGTCCTTTTAATTTTGCCCAGATTAGTTCTATTGAATTTAAATGAGCATGGTGAGGTGGCAGCCTCAAACTTATATGACCGTGCTCTTGGATAATCTTATCTATTTGAAAAATCTTTGTCCTTTGTTTTTGCTTTACTAGAGATAGTAATTCAGGTTTTAAGTACATATTATTAAATTGTATGTGCTCCTTTGTGAGCCATATCTTAATAGCATCTTTTGTACTGGATGACGTCAGGACTTTATCTTCAAGTGTAACAATGTTGTGGTACACTGCATTGTCCATTATTAGGCAAGATGGTCTATCTAGTGATGGGAGAACAGAATTTTCAATCCAATGTCTAAATATGTGACCATTCATCTCAGAGTGATAATCCCGATTGTCTATGGATTTTGAAAGAAAAATGAGCTCTGCATTCTGTATTAGTCCATGTTGTCGACTACCTGCATGAGCAATTATCAAGCGCTGTCCTTTGCTGCTAGGTATTAATCTCTTAATCTTTCCATCTGATGACTGCCATTCCCTTTGGTTAGTGTGGTGAGCATTGATCCATGTTTCATCCAAGTACACAATATCATAACCTTGCTTGCGCACCTCTTTTACTTCACGTAAGTACTTGCTTCTCATGACTACTATATGTGGCTTCTCACAGATGATGTTTCGTCCATTGGAACACTTTCTGAATGTAAAGCCTGCAGCTCTCACATTCCTCCATAATGTAGACTTTGATATTTCAATACTGTTGTTCTTTTTCAGCGAAATTTTTAATTTTCTTATTGTAACAGTTTCATTCATACCCAACATTTTGCGAATTTCACTTCTAATAAGTTCACTGTCGAAATTATCCAACATTTTTGCTCTTCCTTGTGATTTTGTATATTTTGAACATTGGCGGTCACGTGCTTGAATCCAGCGATTAAATGACCGTTTAGATAAATCCAAAATGTGTCTTGTCCTATTCTCAGGGTTTTCTAAAGAATGAAATAATCTTCCTCGTTTAGCCTCTTTGCAAAAATAGTCATACATTTTTATTGCGATGTTTTGTAAACTGCAGAATTTCATTTTAAGACTCATGATAAATATTATCGTTCCACGTCTTCACCTATGAATGAACGGAAATGGAACACACAATTTCTCAAGTGTCTAATTGTGTCAAAAAAACCACGGGGAAAGCGTGCAAACACGTCAATTTTACCGTGTAGGGATTTTTACTCGCTATTTTTAACTTAAAATACTATAAACATTAAATTTTGACTACATCAATGGGTCGTTATAAATTTATATAAATCAAATAAGCAACAATAATAACCATATGTTTTTTTTTTATGAAATTAATTCCCTGTTGGGTTCTAATCATTATAACTTTACATGCAAATTTTGAACAACTTACAACAAGCGGTTAAAAAGCTATCGATTTTAAAAGTTGGGCACGAGTTATGAAACAAGCTATAATGGCTTCTGTTATTGCAACCCAACATACAAGAACTAATGGCTTCTGTTATTGCAACCCAAAATACAAGAACTAATGGCTTCTGTTATTGCAACCCACAATACAAGAACTAATGGCTTCTGTTTTTGCAACCCACAATACAAGAACTAATGGCTTCTGTTATTGCAACCCACAATACAAGAACTAATGGCTTCTATTATTGCAACCCACAATACAAGAACTAATGGCTTCTGTTATTGCAACCCACAATACAAGAACTAATGGCTTCTGTTATTGCAACCCACAATACAAGAACTAATGGCTTCAGTTATTGCAACCCACAATACAAGAACTAATGGCTTCTGTTATTGCAACCCACAATACAAGAACTAATGGCTTCTGTTATTGCAACCCACAATACAAGAACTAATGGCTTCTGTTATTGCAAATTTAGTTGTTAATTATTGCAGGGGCTTTTGGGCCCGTGTCTTTTGGCTCAATGCAACTCACTTAAGGTATCTTCTATACTGTGGAGTCTGTGAATGTCTGCACCCAGAAAAAAGAACCTCACTTCAGTGTGAGATACGCTATGTTATGTTGCGTTACATTATGTTATGTTGCGTTATGTTGTGTTATGTTGCGTTACATTATGTTATGTTGCGTTACATTATGTTATGCTGCGTTACATTATGTTATGTTGCGTTACATTATGTTATGTTGCGTTATGTTATGTTATGTTGCGTTACATTATGTTATGTTGCGTTACATTATGTTATGTTGCGTTACATTATGTTATGTTGCGTTACATTATGTTATGTTGCGTTACATTATGTTATGTTGCGTTATGTTATGTTATGTTGCGTTACATTATGTTATGTTGCGTTACATTATGTTATGTTGCGTTATGTTACGTTATGTTGCGTTACATTATGTTATGTTGCGTAATGTTATGTTATGTTGCGTTACATTATGTTATGTTGCGTTACATTATGTTATGTTGCTTTACATTATGTTATGTTGCGTTACATTATGTTATGTTGCGTTATGTTATGTTATGTTGCGTTACATTATGTTATGTTGCGTTACATTATGTTATTTTGCGTTATGTTATGTTATGTTGCGTTACATTATGTTATGTTGCGTAATGTTATGTTATGTTGCGTTACATTATGTTATGTTGCGTTACATTATGTTATGTTGCTTTACATTATGTTATGTTGCGTTACATTATGTTATGTTGCGTTATGTTATGTTATGTTGCGTTACATTATGTTATGTTGCGTTACATTATGTTATGTTGCGTTATGTTATGTTATGTTGCGTTACATTATGTTATGTTGCGTTACATTATGTTATGTTGCGTTACATTATGTTATGTTTCGTTGTGTTATGACCATCATCGCTGTACTCCATACACAGCCATAGGTGATATTTCCTCCAAATGTTCATTGGTAAACCACAGTTCGGTGTTTGTGGAAAATTCCTTTCATTGGCCCAGAATATCGTTTTGTTCTGGCAAAGCAAGCTTCACACACAACCTCCCACCCAGTTCCCGCAGCCTAGATAGCAAGGTAGCTTCACGTTTCTTAACTCTTTCAGGACCAGAACAGGAAACAGTCCTTTATTCTACCCATACCTTTGAGGTATTAATTGTATATGCCCTATCCGATGGCTAGGGAGCCGTGGTAGTTCAGTGGTTAGTGAACAAAGGACAAGATATCCTGATCAACGGCATTCGGGTTCACCCAGCCTTAAATGAGTACCGGATTTTTTCAGGGAAAGTAACGCGGCACGGGCGTAATACCGACCACATTACCCCAGCAATTATGTGTCGAAGGTCTATATAAATTATGGTCACTAACACCATATTCCCTATACGCCACTTGGCGTGACGGGGCTCTTTACTATTTTTTTTACTATCCATTGGCTGCACATCTGATATGATCGTTGAGCGAGCTAATTTGTCTGCTCATTTGCTCCATCCATCACAAGCGTGGACGTAGTGTAAACAAGATTGTAACACTAGAGATATTGACTTCAGCCAATAACGGCGGTCGGACTTTGCCGATCAGACTCATCGAGTCACTCACTCATCACACCGACTATGGATGTTATTTTGTGACTAGCCAGTAAGCACTTGTGCTCTGCTTCACGGTAAAGTAGTTCCGTGCGCCCATTCTCCATCACAATGTGTCTGTGAGGTATGATAAACAACTCTATCATTCTAGGCACATACACATACCATGCAGGTAATGGTATCATCATGTCCTGAGTAAATGTGATTTGTTCTGGGTTTAATTAACTCATCTAATCTTCCTAGAGTTCGCCAGTTTAGTTGTGTCCCTGGTTTACGACAAAGTCCATATATCTGTGCCTTTCGGCCGGAGACATTCGTCTTTGGCACGGGTAGATTTTACATAAGAATTTATGCGCGGACAGCGACCATTTTAGCCTACTCATTTCGACTTCTGTCAAGGATTCTTTAACGTGTACTAGTTCACACGGGACCTCCTGCTTGTCCCCGTATTTTTCTAGAAGGCCAGATATTGTCTCTCATATACAGAAGCAAGGAGATGGTAAAGCCACGAAGAGATCACATATTTAAAGTGACAATTTTCAACTGCCTGTATCAGTGTTCAAACCAAAGACTATCCTGTTCAGAGTTCGGCGCGTTATCTCTAAACCACCCGCGACCATCGGTCTCAGTACCAAAAGACTTCCCTGTACTTCTCCATGTCTGCCGTTGAGAACTGTTCATCCTGCCAATTACAGAGTGCATATCTAGTTACATATTATAAATAAGACATACATTTGTACAGATGCGCTGCCGGCAAGATTTAAGGCCTCCAACATCATAATAGAACATCTACTGGGTAATGCTTTAGCATGACGTCATACTGATAGTTCTGAAAAAGTGGCTGACGTCATGTACTTGACGTTGGATCAATCCTATAGCTGTTAACTGATAACAATCAGTGACTCATAACTGATTTGAAATATGGCGTTAAGATCAGAGAAACAGAGTTAATCACGTCACTATTCCACCTCCGTGTGTTAGACTACGTCGGGTCACATGACCGGAGGGCCTTTTCGCTAGCGATCCAAAGCGGGAAAGTAAATCCGATCCGACAAAATACCGGGAGTAAATCGAATGTTTCGGGGCGAAAGGGATATGACTGGTTGGACGAAAATTTAGAGACACTGCTCTTATCATATTGAAGAGTGATGTAGGAAGAGGTCAAGTAATAATAGGTTGTACAATCTTATTTTGTTTCTTATAACCTGCAGCAAAATAAAAAGAATTGCTGTATCGGGAAAATCAGATTGAAATATGAATGAGATGATGAAGTAACAGATGATAGTAGATATTGAAATGAACACATTATTGGCAGATCCCAGGCAGACACAGCAAGCATGCCGCCGGGAGAGGGGTAGACAGCTCTCTGCTTCCGAGAGAGACAGCGGGGTAACAAGCTATGATTGACGTGTAGGGGAGTGCATCTGCACACAGAAGATCGCAGGCCTAACTGAATTAAATAACCGGTGACGTCATGCAGGGTGATTCTCGCTGGAATAATCGTAGAGATTATTATGGTAGCGATCAGTTCTGTGACGGAAATAGCAATATCTTCAGATTTATATCTGCTTGCATGACGGCCATTTTTATTGTATTATTTTTGTTAGCAGTCAATGCTGTAATGGCAAGCTTATGTAGGAGTCAGGCGTATCGTTAAGCGCACTCTTTGTAGTAACAGAAGCAATAAACAAAAAATAAAACAATAATATAACCAGATATGTTACATCGTTACGACATGAATGAGTGCATGAAAAGATGGCCAACTCTGCTGACTAAGACCTAGTTAAGGAAGAAAGACAACGGGAATTGCTAAGATATTTTCGGATCAAAACGTGAGTCATACTCTGAACTTGTCCGGTTGAAATTCGCATTTTCTCTGTTTTATTTTAAACTTTGACGTTTGTCTTTTGTCATGTAAAGGGCGTTTGAGCGCATCTAGTGCCACCATATATACACGAGAGAGAGAGAGAGAAAAAAATGTAGCGGAGTTATTTAAACCCTAGCCTTTGTTTCTGGAAGAGTCAAATATATTTACTGCTCAGACACTGCGTGGCGACAGCTAGAAGAGCAAGAGACCATTACTCTATCAGCCATATTTGAATCCCAGTAGAACTCAGAGATTGAATAAATGTTTCGGTGCGAGGGTTTTTTTCTGGTTTTACACACACACACACACACACACACACACACACACACACACCCCGTCCTTTTCCTTAATGTGTTGGATTTGCTTTGAAAGCTGTATATCTTGAGCAGATAGACCCAGGTAGAGTGTGGCTAATGAGATGCTGAGGTTGTTGACGAGGGAGACATTGATGAGTCGTCGGCCGTCTCACCAGATTAACCTCAGGTAATCTAATTGAGGAGTTCGTTTCAGGACCAAGCAGGAAATGAGATGCTAGATCGAGCCAGACAGTCTAGGAATATCAGAGCACAAGACTGGGTAGGAGATGTGGACACAACAGTGAGTCGATGATATGGTTAATTCAGTTATCTTTCAGCATAATGTGTGTTGTACAGCACAGCTGCGTACTGCTGGATTATGTTTCAGCATAATGTGTGTTGTACAGCACAGCTGTGTACTGCTGGATTATGTTTCATAGCTTGGGATTGGTATCTCGTTAGCAGGGATCTGTCAATCAATCTTGGGCTATGATCTGATTGGTCACGAGAATATTGAGGGGAAAATAAGAAGTGCATTATGTTAAAGTAATGTTGGAACAGTCGTCATTGAAGTGTTGAAGTTGATCCGTCATTACACAGAAATATGGTAAGGATGTTGTAGTCACTGCATTACCTTCAATAAAGTTGCTGCGATCTCCTATATAGAGCCACATTATTGTTCCATCACAGGCACCGTGATCCATCGCTTACAGTTCATGTTTTCTCCTCATTAAATCATTGTATTCCTACCTCAAAGGATTCCTACCTCAAAGTATTCCTACCTCAAAGTATTCCTACCTCAAAGTATTCCTACCTCAAAGTATTCCTACCTCAAAGTATTCCTACCTCAAAGTATTCCTACCTCAAAGTATTCCTACCTCAAAGTATTCCTACCTCAAAGTATTCCTACCTCAAAGTATTCCTACCTCAAAGTATTCCTACCTCATTGTGTTCCCTTGGCTGAATAATTAGTCAACTACAGAACTCTTACATCCCTTCCCCATTCTTCACTCAAACCAAAATGAAAAACACTTTCACCATGTAAAGATGACTACTGAATCACACGGCGATTTACACGATTTACTCAACGATTTACACGCTTTACTCGACAATTCACACAACGATCTAACTGCCTGTAGTTGCAATGCAGTGTATAAGGTTTCCTGTCATAGAATTGTCACATCAAAATCACTCTCTATGTCGTAGGACTACCTTTACCATGTATTTATACTTTAAATCTGTTTTCATAAAGCACATACAGCAAATGAATGACACAGCAGTAAGAGAGTCATTCAGACATCAATGACTATGCTATGATACACAGAAGAGTTTTTATAGTCGTAAATAAACATAGACTGAACTGAGATAATGAACTAGAACGGTCTATAAATAGGAGTTCCGGACGGCCACTACTTCTTTTGCCATCTTCTCGTTGTCCATAAAATATATTTTTTTCTATGTGGCCATCTTTCATATTGTGTAAGTAGCCAAGACAGCGTAACTTACTTTATTTGAGCAGTATGTAGATGTTTTGGGGGGTGGGGACGCAGAGATACTTTACACTAAATTACGTATACGAATCTACTGTTGAAAATAAAATTATTTTATTTACTTCAATAACATTTTAATACTTGCACAATCATCAAGTGCCCATCGGATTGTGAATTTTGCTGAATTTTGCTGAAATTATTGCTCCTATTTCAGTAATGCAAACTGACACCGTCGGTTCACTTACCCTTTTGTACCGACTTGAGTCATAACTTTCAAAAGTCAAGTAAAGAGCACCGGTCACGCCAAGTGGCGTGGTGTTTGTTTCCATAATTGTTATAGACCTTCGGAACATGATTTTTTGGGGTAATATGGTTGGTATTACTCCCGTTCCGTTTAACCTCAAAGAAAAGTTATCCGGTGCCCATTTAAGGTTCATTTGCAGTCCCGTTGACTAACCAGTGAGCTACCGCAGCTTCCTATATCCTAACTTGCATAGGTCTATTCCATTGATTTCTCCGCAGAGTTTAGTTAAAGACAGTTCTGTGGTTAATGGAAGCATAAGAGGCTGCTATTGATAAGAATCTTTTAGCTTCGACTGCAATTTTGTGATTGTTAAACATAGCTTCATGTGTATGTGGCTTAACACGTCTGGAATGAACCTAACCAATAAGTAATGTGTTATTTATTTATTTAGTTATAAATAAGTAATGTGTATTTAACGTTAAGCTCCCCTCACGGTGACGTCTTTCCTCTGGTTAAACCAACCATAAACTCAGGTTAACCGTCAATAAAACTCACAGTCTGCATTTAAATGAACTGAGAACAGCATTTCTTGGGTTGGAAATACGAAGCCTGGACTAGACCTTTAGTCAACGTCGTCACGTGACGAAAACCAGAGATCATTATCATCATCATGTGTCATACCCATTGGCGTAAGCGATCATGCCATTCCACAATCTTCTGTCCACTGTACATCGTATCAATTCTGTTGTTGACTGTTTCCCAAGCCATGACATCAAGCTATCTAGTATCTTCCCTCTTTGTCGTCCGCTATTTCTCTTTCCCTGTATTTTGCCAGTTATAATCAAGTATTCCAACTTTCCTCTTCTCATGATGTGCCCGAAAAATGTTGATTGTTTCTTTCTGATGTTTTTATGAGCTCCCTTTTTGTGTTGGCCTCTTTGAGAATTTCTTCATTGGTCTTTTTAGCTGTCAGGGAACTTTCAACATTCTTCTGAGAAATCCCATCTCTGTGGCCTCTAATCGTCTTTTCATTTGTTTGTCTACTGTCCATGATTCGTTTCCATAGGTCAGAATTGGTTCTATATAGCATCAATGAACTCTCTTTCTCACTTCTATTGAATAGACCTGTTGCATACGACTTTTCTCTTTTTTTGAAATGCTATTCTGGTCTGAGCTATTCTGCTTTTTGATTTCTGTGGTGCATCCTCCATCTGATGTAAATACTAGAGAAGCATTTTATTTTTCTTGTCACTCAAAAAAAAAAAAAACTTGGTGAGGTTAACGTGTTCCTTTTCACTGATGATTGTGTACTCCACAAACATGTGCAGAAAATCATCGCTTATTTCTTCACCACACAATGAGAAATGATCATTTGGGTTATTTTTATAAACAGAAAAAAAAATATGGAAAAAGAGAGAAACGAAAAGCAGATAGATGGTACCAGACAGCATAGAAAAATTGTTTGGTAGTAAGTGGGCGACTAAAGTAGCAGAGACAGAAAGTTGTGTAAAAACATGATCGCCTACCGCAGCACACATTAGTTGGTGATCTTGTTTAATGTTCTTATGAGTTATTATGAGAACATTCCCGGAAGACAAGTGTGTGCTCTGTTGATTTCAGCAGATGACGACGTGTGTTGATGGTCTGAGTAGCAGACATGCTTTGTCCACAGCTCGCACTGGTAGACAGTCATTACTGCTTGATATGTTTAACCTGTCTTCACTGCCTGGTGTGTTTATCTTGTGCAGTCCCGATACTCTGTCGTTACTGCCTTGTGTGTTTATCTTGTGCAGTCCCGATACTCTGTCATTACTGCCTTGTGTGTTTATCTTGTGCAGTCCCGATACTCTGTCATTACTGCCTTGTGTGTTTATTTTGTACAGTCCCGATACTCTGTCATTACTGCCTTGTGTGTTTATCTTGTGCAGTCCCGATACTCTGTCATTACTGCCTTGTGTGTTTATTTTGTACAGTCCCGATACTCTGTCATTACTGCCTTGTGTGTTTATTTTGTACAGTCCCGATACTCTGTCATTACTGCCTTGTGTATTTATCCTGTGCAGTTCCGATACTCTGTCATGTCTGCCTTGTGTGTTTATTTTGTACAGTCCCCCAACTCTGTCATGACTGCCCTGTGTATTTAATTTGGGCAGTCCCCCAACTCTGTCATGACTGCCTTGTGTGTTTATTTTGTACAGTCCCCCAACTCTGTCATGACTGCCTTGTGTGTTTATTTTGTACAGTCCCGATACTCTGTCATTACTGCCTTGTGTGTTTATTTTGTGCAGTTCCCCAACTCTGTCATGACTGCCTTGTGTATTTATTTTGTACAGTCCCGATACTCTGTCATGACTGCCTTGTGTGTTTATTTTGTACAGTCCCGATACTCTGTCATGACTGCCTTGTGTGTTTATTTTGTGCAGTCCCCCAACTCTGTCATGACTGCCTTGTGTATTTATTTTGTACAGTCCCGATACTCTGTCATGAATGCCTTGTGTATTTATTTTGTACAGTCCCGATACTCTGTCATGACTGCCTTGTGTGTTTATTTTGTACAGTCCCCCAACTCTGTCATGACTGCCTTGTGTGTTTATTTTGTGCAGTCCCCCAACTCTGTCATGACTGACTTGTGTATTTATTTTGTGCAGTCCCGATACTCTGTCATGACTGCCTTGTGTGTTTATTTTGTGCAGCCCCTATACTCTGTCATGACTGCCTTGTGTGTTTATCTAGTGTAGTCCCGATACTCTGTCATTACTGCCTTGTGTGTTTATCTAGTGTAGTCCCGATACTCTGTCATTACTGCCTTGTGCAGTCCCGATACTCTGTCATTACTGCCTTGTGCAGTCCCGATACTCTGTCATTACTGCCTTGTGTTTATTTTGTGCAGTCCCGATACTCTGTCATTACTGCCTAGTGCAGTCCCGATACTCTGTCATTACTGCCTTGTGTGTTTATTTTGTGCAGTCCCGATACTCTGTCATTACTGCCTAGTGCAGTCCCGATACTCTGTCATTACTGCCTTGTGTGTTTATTTTGTGCTGTCCCGATACTCTGTTAATACTGCCTTGTGTGTTTATCTTGTGCAGTCCCGATACTCTGTCATTACTACCTTGTGCAGTCCCGATACTCTGTCATTACTGCCTTGTGCAGTCCCGATACTCTGTCATTACTGCCTTGTGCAGTCCCGATACTCTGTCATTACTGCCTTGTGTGTTTATCTAGTGTAGTCACGATACTCTGTCATTGCTGCCTTGTGTTATTATCTTGTGCAGTCCCGATACTCTGTCATTACTGCCTTGTGTGTTTATTTTGTGCAGTCCCGATACTCTGTCATTGCTGCCTTGTGTGTTTAACTTGTGCAGTCCCGATACTCTGTCATTGCTGCCTTGTGTGTTTATCTTGTGCAGTCCCGATACTTTGTCATTACTGCCTTGTGTGTTTATTTTGTGCAGTCCCGATACTCTGTCATTGCTGCCTTGTGTGTTTATTTTGTGCAGTCCCGATACTCTGTCATTACTGCCTTGTGTGTTTATTTTGTGCAGTCCCGATACTCTGTCATTGCTGCCTTGTGTGTTTATCTTGTGTAGTCCCGATACTCTGTCATTGCTGCCTTATGTGTTTATCTTGTGCAGTCCCGATACTTGAGTCCCGAGACTGCAGTGGAGTGTTTAACTGTTGCAGTTTTAATACTATGCCATTGCGACATGGTTTGTTTAATTGTTACACTTCTAAGACTGCATTTTCATTAGCATCCGTAATAATATGCAACTTACAACCTTCCATGACGTATGTGAAAGAAATTCCCTTTATTTAGAAGACCATTAATCTCAGTTCCCGGATTTGATTTTTATTTTTTTTTATTTTTTTTTTTTGCGTTCGCCAGCTTTCACCTCTGACGAAGTCCCTAGATACTAGGAACTGAATGTTTGCGTGTTAATCCGTTTTTCTTTGGCAGCCGTGTGCACAGGGGTCCCTCGCCGCACAGGCAAATAACTCCGTCTTCGGAGGTACTTATATTTTTTTCCGTTCATGAGTAAATGACGTTTCAAGCCAGGCCTCGCTGCTGAGACCAGGTGTGGTTGCCGCAGAGGGAAATCGTAAATAAAAATCCCAACCAGTGAGGCCAGGATTTGAACCCACAACCTTTCTGTCTCGAGGCCGATGTTTTGCCTTGAAATCAACCAGTTCCCCTTCCCCGGATTTGAATGTAATTCTCAAATGTTGTTCTCAAATCCGTGAACCGAATATAAAAAAAACTGAATTGTTTTAGCTAATACATAAATAATGTTGTAAATATATGAAAAGCTGTAATCATGAAACCATCTTCAATTTTTATCTATAAATCGTTACTATTATTCTGATTAATTTTAAGGGAGTTTTCGAATCTGGAGCTTGATTTTAGAAAAATTGTAATAATGGTTGAAATATTGGTTAAGTTTAATGTCCACGGCCTCATCTATATAATCATTATGACACCAATGGAGTGCATGGGCATTTACAGCACGCTCGGCAGGCAGAATAGTCAAGGAAGACAGTGGTGTATACATTATGACCACGAGTAGCATGATGATGGAGGTAATGGCAGTGACCAATGCATGCATCTGGTTAGAGTCACAAGACTGCACCCACGCCTGAAAACTTAGTGATTTGATGAGCATGATAAGAAAAGGGAAGGCGGGCTCTGTATGTATACAATGGGTAGAATCATTGCAGAAGTCCAAAATACTTATGGTCACTAATGTCCACGTCCCCGGACATGCGGAAGTACAGAGAAATGAAAGAGCGGACAGGTTGGCTAGCTGCGCTATTGTTGAGGACGGTCAACCAATGGATCGGGCGGACATCATCAATGCAGTCCGGGAACTGGAAAGGACACAGAACTTCGACAACCATGAGTCCATGTCTTTCCTTCGGATGAAAGAGATGGGAGTTAAGATAGGCAAAGCCAGAAACGAGAAACTTAGTGGCCGTGTAAGAAGACTTATCAACCAACACAGAACAGGAGTCGTCTGTCGCTGGACACTGCGAGACTTGCTGAAGAGGGGATCTGGACACCTATGGACATATTCGGAGTGCAATGATAATGACCCGCAAATAAATCTAAAAATTAATAACTCATTACCTCAATAACTCATTTATAAAATTATTTTGAACTTAGCGAGCCTTACAAAGGATTAGATTGCGACTTTAAAATGTTTCAGTTGAAAGCCAGGTGGTGAAATATCTCAATGTGGGTTAATGAATTATTTCAGTTGAAAGCCAGGTGGTGAAATATCTCAATGTGGGCTAATGAATTATTTCAGTTAAAAGCCAGGTGATGAAATATCTCAATGTGGGTTAATGAATTATTTCAGTTTTCAGTGTCACCATTATTCATGTGGGGAAATTATTTTAAATCTGTGTGTGGCATGTCTTGAATAACAGTTGCAGGTTGTAATATAAATAATCTCAGGTATGCTGATGATACAGTCTTAATCGCTAAAAATGAAAATGAGTTACAAGAAATGTTAGACATTATAGTGAAAGAAAACAAAAATAAAGGACTCAGCCTTAATAGAAAAAAAAAAGAACTAATGGTAGCAACCATGGAAAAGTCATCACCGCAATGCACAATAAAGACAAGTGGAGCAATATTAAAACAGGTAAATGAATTTAAATATCTGTGAATAATGTTAACATCAGATGGTTGATGTACAAAAGAGGTGAGATGCAGAATGGCTCAGGCAAAAACAGTTTTCCAAAAAGTGAGGAATATACTGTGCAATACATTTTTGACAATAGAAACAAGAAAACTAATTCTTAAATGTTATGTACAGCCAGTCTTAATAGATGACTGTGAATCTTGGACAATAGTACAACAGACAAGAATGTCATTGGAGGCTGTAGAAAAGTGGTTTCACAGAAGAATGTTGAGAATGCCATGGACAGCTAAGAAAGGTTATCAAAACGTTCTGAGAGAGGCCAAGGCAAAGTAAGAGCTAATTTACAGTATTAGGAAGAAACAATCATTATCTTTTGGTCAGGTAATGAGAAGATAACAGATGTAAAATATTGTGACAACTGAGAAAGTTGAGGGACGTTTGAGATAGAGGGAAGCAAAGAGAAAAGATACCAGGCAACTTAAAAGAATACCTAGGCAGAAGATCAACTCCAGAAATGACAAATAACTGTCGAGATAGAAAATTGTGGACAGAAATGGTCACCTACGCCAGCTGGCTTGGTACTTGATGATGATGACAGTTCGTGTGTTGTTCTATAGAACATACTCAATGACAGCTGAAAGATTTCTCTAACACGTGGGTACAGTAGTCACTACTGTACGCGTGTAGAGTTGTATGCAACAAGTACAATAAACATAAATGGTATGGAGCAGCTAAACTAATAGAAAGACAAGGTAAACTTCGACGTTTCGGCTAAAGGCTTCAACAGGTATAACATTCAAACTAATCAAATTAAATAAAGAAATCCAAGCGAGAAAACAAGACAGATTATTTATGTTGTTTAATTTATCAGTGTAGCTTTTCCTGGCTTGGATTTATGTGTTAAATTTGAGTAGTTTGTTTGTTATACTCCATGAATTCTTTTGCCGAATTGTTTATTTTATCTTTCTATTAGTCTAGCTGTTCCATGTGTTTTATGTTTATTTTACATAGATATGTTCTACTGTAGTTTTACGTTTCTTCTTCTACGTTTCAGGTCCATGTGGAACATAGGTCTTCAACAAATACTTTCAGCTCCATGTGGAACATAGGTCTTCAACAAATACTTTCAGTTCCATGTGGAGCATAGGTCTTCAACAAATACTTTCAGCTCCCTGTGGAGCATAGGTCTTCAACAAACACTTTCAGCTCCCTGTGGAACATATGTCTTCAAAAAACACTTTCAACTCCCTGTGGAGAATAGGTTTTCAAACAAACACTTTCAACTCCCTGTGGAGAATAGGTTTTCAAACAAACACTTTCCAAGCAGTTTTACTTCTTGCCATTCTTTTAAAATCATTCTATGTCATGCCCATCATCTTCATCTCAGCTTCCATCTATCTTCTTCAAGAATATTTTGTCTTCCTCTTTATCTTTTCCCTTGGGGATTCCAAAAAGGACATGTCGTACAATACTCGCAGTTGCCTTGGAAAATGTTTGTTCCATCCAGCGCCGTTGTCTTCTTTGTATCTCTTTATCCACTGGTATTTGACTGCTAGTTTTCCATAATTATACGCTTGTGATTTTATCCTGCCATTCCCATCTTTTTATTCTGTGTAAGAATCCATTAATGAAGGTCTGTATCTTCGTGATTGTTTTCCGCATCAGTGATTGTAAATTATTTTGGCTTTAACTGAGGGTAGTTTTAAATCACAATGTCCCTGAGTGCTGTATAGTTCAAATATACGGTAGTTTAGAAATGAAATGTTATTGCAACAACTATTGATTACAGCTACAGTGGCTTTCAGATAGTATAGCTTAAAAGAGACGTAGCTCAGGACTAATATAAATATAAATTATGTCAGTTTTAGAGAACATATCATGCGAAATGAAGCATTAAGAATACAATAACAATAGGCAGAATGAATGGAAAGAAGAACAGGGGAAAGCCAAGAGAATAAATATTGAACAGCTTATCCAAATGGCATAATAATCACCGACTGAAATGACGACATGATTGAAGAGAGGGCATCGGTAGCCTATTTGGGAAAACCACCCCACTAGCTACCAACGTGGGGACAACCTGTGTTCGATTCCCGCTGGAAGCAGTTTGTGAGTTGTACTCGTAGTTGGAAAAACAAATACCCCCGCGGTCTACCCAGCCGCTGGCAGAAATGGGTACCAGGGATCATACTCAGGAAAGATGAGTAATGGCGCCTAACTTGTATGTTACGATGCTTGAGGTGACACTAGACAGGAGTTTCCGAAAACTACTGGGGAGGTCCAGCACATATGGGTAAAAAAAAAAAACCCGGGTGCTGAAACGTCGATTCAAATCTCGTATCTTTGCCTTTGAATTGCCGGTGATGTGGAGAGAAATGAGCGCCAACGCCAACATTCATGGCACCTGATCTATCTATCTATCTTTCGTTCGCCTGAAGCATTGTCTATATCTGCAATGTCGTTTCCTGTATAAATGTTACTGTCTTTTGTAATTCTTGCAGTGGCCCATATAGTTTTGTCTGTAGTGTTGTATCTATGGGCCAATGGATTTTCCTCAGTCTACTATATTCAGTGCAGTCTTGAAGTATGTGTTCAGCAGTCTGGGGCGCCTGTCCACATGTACAAGTAGTTGAGGTGCCGATCTTGAATTTTGTATACATGTGACTATGGAGTCGATTGTGTCCTGTTCTGAGACGTATAATGATAACTTGTTCATATCTATTCATATTATAAAAGGCATCCTGATTTGGGGCTTGTGGTCCTCTGATTGATTTGATTATCTGTTTCTTATGATGGTATGTAACAGGTGTATCTAGTTGTGTGCCTGTTGAACCTTCCTTTGCCAACTGATCTGCTTTCTCATTTCCTGGTATTCCACAGTGAGATGGGATCCACTGCAGGGCAACCTGTGGTGCTTGCAGAGTTCAGTCAATAAGGTCTGCAGATGTGGTAATTTTCTGGATTGTAGTGCCTGGAGTACTGATCTTGCATCTGTCAAAAACACTACAGGCTGCGGGCTAAGATTAATGTTCAGCAGTTTTTCTATTGCTAACTTTATTGCTTGTATTTCTGCATCATAATTGTGACAATATTTCCCTGTTGCTATTTTATTCATATCCCTAGTGTTATTTGGGTATTCTATATATGCACCTGCTCCCCCATTTTTTACTGCATTCTGTGCTGATCCATCTGTATACACACGAATCCATAGGTCTTGTGGGTATTCTTCATCCAGGAAACTGAGAGTTATTGTTTTTCGCTGTAGACTATTCTGTTCCTCTTTATCAACTATTCCTTTCACTTCTGTCCGTATTTGAACTGATAATCCAGATTCCTCTGTCCAGGGAGTCTGTTCTGGTATGGGCAGTAGGGGGTTAACAGCTCTTGGCATGTCTGGTGTTTGTCTACTAATACGCTTGGCTTGGTGGATAAAACTGCTTCTCTTAAGTCGTCCCAATGCAAGATTTTGGAATCGGTCCTTCATTGGATGTCTCGGCATGCAAGCAAATTTTTCTGCCTGTATCAGCACCTTTGTGTCCCTCCGTTCTCTCAGTGCTGGTATCCTCCACAATTTCTCCATCTCTAATATTGGTGTTGATTTCATTGCTCCTGTGATGACCCTAAGTGCCTGGTTTTGTACTTTATCCAGTTCTTGAAGTGTGGTGTTTGATGCTGAACACCATGCAGATGATCCATATTCTAAATGTGGGCGTATACTCTGTTGGTAAACTTTACTGAGTATTTTCCCACTCGCACCCCACGTAGTTCCACACAGCTTTCTTAGAATAGCCAATTTTCTCCTTGCTTTTTGGGTTGCCTTATTTATCTGCTGTTTCCAAGATAGTTTGTTATCAAATGTAACTCCGAGATACGTAGCCTGTATGTCTTCTTTCACAGGCTCATTGTTTATATAGATGGCTCCTGCTTTTTGTTTTGGGGAAAGAGTGAAAAGTGTAGTACTGCATTTGTCTGTATTGATGCTGATACACCATCTATTTGTCCATGAATTCAGTGCATTCATAGCTCTTTGTAACAATTTGGAGGCCACTGTTGCATACTCCTCTGTGCACCACATTACCAAGTCATCTGCATACATTGCCACTTTGATACCATGTGGTAGTTCAGTAACTAGGTCATTGATGTAGATCAGAAAAAGTGTTGGAGATAGTACCCCTCCCTGTGGAACGCCCTGGCGCAGTAAGACCTTCTTACTCTTAAGACCATCCAGTTGCACTCTGGCTCTCCTGTTATGCAGGTATGCTTTGACCCATTTGTACATCCTGCCATTTACTCCATAATTTCTCAGTTTCTTCAAAAGCCCTTCCTTCCATACCTTATCAAATGCTTTCTTTAGGTCTATCCATGCTGCTAGTACCAGTTTCTTTTCTTGAAACGCATCCTCAATTTCCTGGGAAAGATAGGTTGCCTGATCTTCGGTAGAGTAACACTGTCTAAAGCCTGCTTGTTGTGGGACAAGGAGATTTTCACTTTCCAGGTACCACTGCAGTCTGAGATTGATTATACGTTCCATTGTTTTACACAAACAGCTTGTAAGGCTGATTGGTCTATAGCTGGATGTCATTGAACCATCTTTTCCTGGCTTTAGTAATGGTATCATAATTGCTTCTCTCCATGCCTGTGGCACTTTACCTGTGATCCAGCAAATGTTGTAGATCTGCAGTAGTTTTGCTTTAGCTGCAGTTCCAAGTTCTTAATCATTTCATTAGACACTCCATCACTACCTGGTGACTTTTTCATTTTTAATTTGGATATTGCCAGCTCTAGCTCTCTTTGTGTAATGGGTATTTCCATGACTTCATGTGCAGTCTCTTCTTGTCTTGCATTTTGTTGTTTTAGACGGGTCTCTTGACGTTTCTCTAGGCTAATTTCAATATTGTTGTCATTTGCAAAGGAGTCTGCAAAGTGATTTGCTGCATGTTTACCTGTTAGAATGTTTCCATCCTTCTTCAGTGTAATTTTTGTGTTCCCTTCTGTACCCTCATCATTCAGCTGTTTTACAAGCTTCCACACTTTTCTTGTGTCTCGTTCTAGATTCATGTACTCTGTTTTCTCTTTCCAACTTCTCCGTCTGGCTTGTAGTTTAGCCCATTGAAATTTGGCTTTAGCATGCTGATAGTTATTGTGGTGTTCCTGGCAGGGGTTATTTTCTGCTTGTTTTCGAGATGTTTCCATGTCATTGTGCAGTTGCTCTAGTTCACTATTCCAGTATGGTTTGTAGTGTTTCCGTGCCCCTCTGGGTATTGTTTCACTGGCAGCTTGTATTATTAGTCTACTGAATTCATCAACTATTTTGTTGATGTCTCTGTCTGTATTTAGATCTTTAGTCAGTACACTGGTGTAATGTTGATACATTTTCCAGTCTGCCTTTTTGTAATTCCATCTGGAGAGAGTGCTGCTCTCCCTGACGGCCTCATTTTGCACCACTAAAAAGACAGGTCGGTGGTCGCTGCCTCCAAGTTGTTTCCCAACAATACGTGTGATATTCCAATCCAGGTCTGGTGAATGGAAAGCAAGGTCTGGTGTAGATGTGGTATGCCATGATCTGGAATAGAATGTTGGTGGATCTGTTGCCTGGTTTAATAGTATAAGCCCATTGTCATCCTGCCAATTTTCAAGTTCTTCACCTCTCTTGTCCATATCTTCATAGCCCCAGCTCTGTGAATGGCTGTTAAAGTCTCCACATACAATTATTCTTTCTTTTAATGTAATTGTGTCTAGTGCTAGTGGGCGGTCACTCGGACAGTAGTAGTTTAGTAGATGGAAGTCTGTATTTCCTGTCCTGAGGTGCAGTATTTGATATTCCGCCCCATCCATATACACTTCAATCTGACATGCATTAATGTTGTTCCTTACAAGAGTCAGTATTCCGCCCTTTTGTCTGTTTTTCCTGTCAGATCGGTAGCACTGGTATCCCCTAATCTTCAAGGCTATGTCGTTGTTTAGATGGGTTTCCTGCAAACAGCATATGCTTACTTGTTCTTCATGCAGGATATTTTCTAATTCTATCTTTTTACTGTACCCATCTCTTTTGCTGTTGATGCCTTCAGCATTCCAGTGCATTATTTTGAGTGGTCTTATTTTGGGTTGGCCAGTAACTCTATTCTCTCGCCCCCTGACTCCACAGAGCGATTGAGAAGGACATCCAGTAATATAGGTTGGGCCCTTTCGAGGCTGAGGGCCCGGCGCTGCACCTGCCTGAGTGTCCATCACAGGGCGAGTGCCATATCGATTTGCAGTTATAGGCATGCTTCCCATTGGCGTGAGTGCGTGGCATCCTGATTTTTGTAGTGCGCCTTTTGGCTGGTTGCCTCCGACTTCAGCACTTAAAATTGCTAGAGCAGACTGTGGTCTTGCACGGGTGTAGGAAGGCCTGGCCAGTCTTGGTTTTCAGTCCCTGGTGACTGTTAAGCCCCATCCCCACGACAAGGAGCTGGCCTTGATGGGGATGGCACCTGATGATGATGATGATAGCAATTTACAGCTACTGTAGCTTTGAAGAACAGCACATAAGGAAAAACTGTGGCTTTAGACTGCTGTAGGGTAATGTAGCAGTAGCTGTATGCTACACTAGTTTTAAGCTGCAACAATAGCAACCTACAACAGTTGCAACTTTGTATCTTGCTATAAACTGTTAATGGCCCAAGATATAGTAAATTTTAGCTACTTTGATTATCAGCTACAGTAGATGCTAGCAACACTATCTGTAAGTTACGCTAGCTCTAACTATATTGTGTTTGGGTTACATTTGCTCTCACCTACAAGGGCATGCGTTCAATATTCCTATACACAATAGTTCCAAGCTACCAACACTCCGGAACTACAGTTGTACAGAATTATAGTAATGTTTCGCTAATGTAGCTCTCCGCTACAGTAATTATGAGATTTATATCTTTCCGATCATGCCGGAAGCATTGACAGACAAATGACTACAAGAAAGTACAACGTCATGAACCAATGTCTAAGCTATTCCCATTCTCTGGCCATGTTCCAGAGAAGTCAGACAATTAATATATTCGGTGTCGCCTCCAGTAAAAATTGCGCGATCCTTTAGGGTGTATTTGAAATATGGTGTCCGAGGCCACATTCTAACATCACCAACTGTGCGTTTTATTGATGAGATGGTCAATATTTTTCCCATAACGACACGTCTCAGAAAAATAAATAACCCTCGTTACTCATTTCTTTCTTGTATAAAGAGAAGATAGAATGAAGACCTATTTGATTATAAACTTTCAGCTTTAAAGGTTACAGCTCGCTAGGATTAGTTTCATTAAAGCTCCCAGTCTGTCCAATGATGGTAAGTATTACTCCGCGAGGCCCTAGATTCATTCTCTCCATAAATAACACACTTCGTGCGGAAGGTTACTAGAGGCTAATGGCAGCGCCGAAAAAATGGCGGCGGTTGGAGAAGCTGTATCAGACTATCTGTACGTTGATGGCCGTTTGTATAAACAAGATATCGATTGGTACAGCTTACTTGATTTCATTGCTCCGGGCTTCTCTGTTGCTTCTTTGATTCTTCTTCCTTCGTATGGTTATAAATTAGCTGAAACCAGTAACGGGGACATTGTAAACGTGACCAAAAACTAAAAGAAATCTCCCAGCCAAAATTAGGGGAAAACAGTCACAATTTGCTTGGACATGTTTTCTGAGGAGATGAGGAGTAATGTGTTGTGACAACTGGAAATATGAGTAAAGAGGAGTTGAAGAGTAATGTGTTGTGACAACTGGAAATATGAGTAAAGAGGAGTTGAGGAGTAATGTGTTGTGACAACTGGAAATATGAGTAAAGAGGAGATGAGGAGTAATGTGTTGTGACAACTGGAAATATGAGTAAAGAGGAGTTGAGGAGTAATGTGTTGTGACAACTGGAAATATGAGTAAAGAGGAGTTGAAGAGTAATGTGTTGTGACAACTGGAAATATGAGTAAAGAGGAGTTGAAGAGTAATGTGTTGTGACAACTGGAAATATGAGTAAAGAGGAGTTGAGGAGTAATGTGTTGTGACAACTGGAAATATGAGTAAAGAGGAGATGAGAAGTAATGTGTTGTGACAACTGGAAATATGAGTAAAGAGGAGATGAGAAGTAATGTGTTGTGACAACTGGAAACGATGAGTAAAGAGGAGATGAGAAGTAATGTGTTGTGACAACTGGAAACGATGAGTAAAGAGGAGATGAGAAGTAATGTGTTGTGACAACTGGAAATATAAGTAAAGAGGAGATGAAGAGTAATGTGTTGTGATAACTGGAAACGATGAGTAAAGAGGAGATGAGAAGTAATGTGTTGTGATAACTGGAAACGATGAGTAAAGAGGAGATGAGAAGTAATGTGTTGTGACAACTGGAAATATGAGTAAAGAGGAGATGAGAAGTAATGTGTTGTGACAACTGGAAATATGAGTAAAGAGGAGATGAGAAGTAATGTGTTGTGACAACTGGAAATATGAGTAAAGAGGAGATGAGAAGTAATGTGTTGTGGCAACTGGAAACGATGAGTAAAGAGGAGATGAGAAGTAATGTGTTGTGACAACTGGAAACGATGAGTAAAGAGGAGATGAGGAGTAATGTGTTGTGATAACTGGAAACGTTGAGAAAAGAGGAGATAATGAGTAATGTGTTGTACAACTGGAAACGCTTTGTAAAGAGGAGATAATGAGTCATGTTTTGTGATAAGTGTGAACGATGAATAGAGAGGAGATAATGAGTCATGTGTTGTTATAAGTGGGGACGATGAATAGAGAGGAGATAATGAGTCATGTGTTGTTATAAGTGGGGACGTTATTATAACACACCACGATACCAATCCGAAGCGACAAACACAAATGTTAAACACAGATCTCACAATGAAAATGGTGGAACTAAAATAATTAATAAATTCTGTGGGCACGAATTTCTGAACTAACTATTATAAACAACTGTGAGGAACCATGCTTTCCATTATTGTTCTTTCCAGCCCGCTGTGTCTTTTGACATGGCCATAGCATTTTAATTGGCTGTGTAGTATGGTGTTTATACGCCAGTTCTTTTTAATATTTAAGTCTCTTCTAATGTCTTTGTTGCTCTTTTTCATTATCAAAGTTATCTTAAGGATTTTTCTGTAGCATTTTGTTTTCATTGAATCGAATTTCTTCTTTGCTGTTTGTGAGATTGTCTATGATTCACAACCATATGTTGCTCTCGGGAAGATACATGTCCACAGTCATTTTAATTCTACTTCCTTCCTGGTATTGTGTCACGTGTTCTTCATGGCATTCAATCTTTATATTTTGCTTTGCTAATCCCTCTTTTAATCTCTGTCTGACAGTCTTCATTCTTAGTTACTACAGATCCCAGTTATTCGTAGTTTGTTACAATGTCAAGCTCTTCAGTGTTTACGTAAATGTTGGGTTGGAATCTGTTTTGTCAATGGGCATTATCTTAGTTTTCTGTTTGTTTAGATAGATGTTTTGTTCTTGACTGTGTTTTATGTTTTTAACATACTCGTCCCATTTGATACTTTTGCGCTATTGGAGAGGAGGACTGTGTCATCAACGTGTCTGAGTTCTGAAATTGTGTTGCCATTTTTTGTTAAAGAGTCAAACTCCATAAATCTTTCATCAACAACAATGTAGGTTACTTTAAATCACAATCTTTACTTTTTTCTTAACATTTCAGGCTCTTCATTTGCTGTTTTTTTTCATTCATAACATTTTTAGTTGTGTTTTAGAAAATTTAATCATATCTACGATTATTATTTCTATGAACTTAATGAAGTATTCCCTTGAAATAACGTATGCTACATTAACTTACACATGTCAATGAATTCGTTCACAAAAGTTACCTGGGCCTACTGTTTACATTTTCATATACTTTTATACCATTTTTTTACAATATGTTTCTGTTCTCTCCGACTTTTCTAGAATGAAGTGTTTCATATATGGTTGTTATGTGCGCGTGCCCAAACATATGGAATCATACATCAGTTAACTGCAAATATATAATGTTTAATTTTGTAAAATACCGGAGGTGACGACATAATGACGAACCTTACACGATAGTGGCCGGCAATCACCTCAATGTAGATCCTTTCTGAATGTTGAATTCCGTACCTTCGGTGCTGCCCCTTTCAGAAGCATCCTGGCAATTATTTTGTTTCAAGAGAGGAGAGGCAGTTATGTTGTTATGGTTGCTTTGTCGTTTCTGCTTTTGGTCATGTGGCGCGCCGCATCATCGAGTCCTCCATTAAAGTTCCGTGACAGCTTTCAATGCTACTTTCTGCTAGATGATTCCAGTGGTTCGGTTGTTAACTTCACTGATAATGTGAGGCATTCTCTCTACAATTTGTGTCCAACAATTGGAACTGCATAAACACCGGACGACCTTGACGTTCGTCAGCCACAACCAATGTTCAGCATCCATGCACCCTACTGAAAACCTGTTCCCTAAAAACTGTCATCAGAAATAGAAAGTGTTACATTTGTAACCATTTCTCTCAACTTCAAACATAATTTGATAAAATTACTAATCTCAGAAATCCATATTTATCAAATCTCAGAGAGTGCATAACACGTGTTATAACATGTCCTTGCGTCACTTCCGTTACACACCAAATTTCCACTTTCATCACACTGTTCGCACACACAATGCGGGTCATCAGCGCACGTCACAGCTACTCTCCATTCGAGCACAGTAAATTCAGTTCGTGTAATTTTGTTACTCTACCTCGTAAAATGAACAAACAGGTATGTTAATACAAGTGAATGAGCAATTTACCAAATATAACGGAGACAGCGAATATATTAATAAAACATGATCAAGTAGACTGCGTATATTAATAAAACATTCTCACGAATGCAATGAATCTATCTATCTATTGACCTTTCGAGCCGTAACCGGCCCATAGGGCGTAGACCAAGATACACCTTCTCCTATATGAATTTTTGTTCTAGCAGTTTTCTTTTAAAGATATTTTATCAAATCACGCCATCTGTCTCTGTTCTGTGCAAGCAGTTCTATCTCATTGAGGGAGCCGATTCCTGCTGCTCTTGCCTCTCTCATCAATGTTTCTTCTCAGTGTCTCCCTGGGTCTTCCTCTTTTGATGCAATGAATACGTTAACAGAAAACGATCAGAAAACAAGTTCTATAGTATATATAACAAACAAGCCAAAAGTTAGCGGCTGTATTAAAAAAAATGGTAAAGAAGATAATTAGTATGTTAACAAAATACGATTAAGAAAGCTGAGAATATTAACAAAATATAACCAGGAAGTGATCAATTGTGCCAATTCTCAGCTTCATTTACAGTTCATTACGAGTGTTGTTGTTCTCTGTTTGAATAGAAATCATTAATCTTGTTTTTAGAACTTTGCCATTAACACTCATATTTCTTGCGTCATTACACAAGACGATTACAGCAGAAATAGAAGAAGCAGAAACCGTGATGGTCACTAATTCAGATTCACTCTTTCAGTACGGAAGATTTTTATCAATTTAGCGGTAGAGACTTCAGAGACAAAATTTGTCATTTTTTTAAATATTAAACTACATGTTAATTTTTATCTAACACTTAACATATTATATATGAACGATATATAATATGTTATACAATATATACTATGCAATCCATTTTGACAATAGAAACAAGAAAAAGAGTTCTTAAATGTTATGTAGATCCAGTCTTAACATATGGATGTGAATCATGGACAATAGGACAACAGACAAGAAAATCACTGGAGTTTGTAGAAAAGTAGTTTTACAGAAGAATGTTGAAAAGACCATGGACTGCAAAGAAGAGTAATGAAAACGTTTTGAAAGAGGCCAAAGCAGAAAGAGAGCTAATTTCATTATCAAGAAGAAATAATCATCATTTTTTGGCCATGTAATGAGAGGGGAACAACTGGAATATATTGTAACAACTGGGAAAATTGAGGGACGAAGAGATAGAGGTAAGCAAAGAGAAAAGATACCAGATGGCTTAAGAGAATGGCTTGGCAGAAAGTCAACAAAAGAAATGATAAATAACTGTCGAGATCGAAAATTGTTGAGAGACATGATCACCTACGCCAGCAGGCCCAATACTTGATGATAGTGAATACCAAGATGATACAAAACCTATAAATAGAAAATGGTTTGATGACAGTTGACACTAATCAAATTGAGAGTGACGCACTGTGCGGCTAAACGTACACGACCGAAATCAGCATGACGCATCGTGCGTCGAAACGTACAGAAAGAGTTAAGAAAACTCATGAATGTCATTTCTTAATGACGGTCGACAATCCCATGTTTGTGTGACCAAGATCTGCTATAAGCGATCTCATCTTGCAAGTTTTAACTTGACTTCCTCAACTCATGCATGTCATCTAGATATTTTCATCATCTCCGAAAAGATTATGCATTTTATTCTATTGCCACAAAAAAAAAAAAAAACAATGGTGAAAACAACTGTAATAAATCACAGAAGTGTATGATAATTTATAGGGACAAACACATTCAACAGTTGAAAAAAAAAAAAAAAATTAAAGAGCCCCCGTCACGCCAAGTGGCGGATAGGGAATATGGTGTTAGTGACCATACATTTTACAGACCATCAGCACATGATTTTTAGAGTAATGTGGTCGGTATTACGCCGCGCCGCTTTACTTTCCCAGAAAAAAAATCCGGTACCCATTTAAGGCTATGTGAACCCGGAAGCCGTCGTTTGGGGTTGAACCCTACCTCTTGACCTTATTACTCCAGTTCACTAACCAATGAGCTATCGCGGCTTCCACATTCAACAGTACCTTCACTGAAAGTTATTAGCGACTCATAGCTGACTGTTTGCGTCAGCATCATGTAATTAAAATCCTATTGTCCCTTTCAGCTGTGGGCTGGCCACGCGTGTAGAGTACAAAGTGGAACGTAATACAGGACTAAAGAAATGTGTTGATGTAGGGTATGTTGTGCCACTAGGGCAAATATTATATTTGGTTCTAAACGACAACACAACACGTCTATGCTCCTTGAACGTCATTTTAAGACGACAATGAAGAGTAGGAAAGGAAGGGAACACCGTTAGGTGGAAGCGGAACGATGCAGGGAACTTGATTACGGATTTAAAACCTGTACGGATATTTAATATCGGTCAGAAGAAAATAATCAAGACTTTGTTCGGATGTAATATGTGTAGCCGTGTTGTGACGAGATGTACAATGTGTAGCCCTGTTGTTACGAGATGTACAATGTGTAGTCACCTATTACAGAGATGTAGAATGTGTAATTCCTGGTACAGATATGTAGAATGTGTAGTCTCATGTTACAGAGATGTAGAATGTGTAGTCACCTGTTACAGAGATGTAGAATGTGTAGTCTCATGTTACAGAGATGTAGAATGTGTAGTCACCTGTTACAGAGATGTAGAATGTGTAGTCACCTGTTACAGAGATGTAGAATGTGTAGTCTCATGTTACAGAGATGTAGAATGTGTAGTCTCATGTTACAGAGATGTAGAATGTGTAGTCTCATGTTACAGAGATGTAGAATGTGTAGTCTCATGTTACAGAGATGTAGAATGTGTAGTCACCTGTTACAGAGATGTAGAATGTGTAGTCACCTGTTACAGAGATGTAGAATGTGTAGTCACCTGTTACAGAGATGTAGAATGTGTAGTCACCTGTTACAGAGATGTAGAATATGTAACTCCTGTTACAGAGTTGTAGAATGTGTAGTCCTGTGGTGCCGAGATGTAGAATGTGCAGCCCTCTGCTGTCGAGACATGGAATGTGTAGCCTCCTGAAAGAGCCGAGGACGGTTATCGATTTCTTAAAGACCAACCCTACTATTTGAGCAAACAAAATAATATTCGATTTTTCTCAACGGCTGTCGGAAATGTGAATTCGAATTCTTAAAGAAAGTGTTTTTTTTTTTACTTTACCCTGTGTACTTAGAGAGAAAATTCATCACATTTCTTGAAGTGACAGCTCATTCATTCAGTAAGATTAATTAGTGCCTTAGTTGGATTTGAATTAACAATATGGCAATGCCGGTTTGAATTAAGATATTTTATTATTCGAGCGGTTTCAGCTATTGTATTTATTTTTCTATAAACACCCATACATATTATAGGACATATACAGATATTATGCCCAGCTTATTTAAAGTAATGGTTGCAACGAAGACAAAAATCATCACCATCATGTAGCATAAAAATTAATCTGAAACTGCCACGTGTCAAATATTTGGGCACAAAAATAACATCAGATGAAAGATGCACCACGGAAATAAATGGCAGAATAGTTCAGGTCAAAGTAGCTTTTCAGAATATGAAAAACATCTTTTGCAATAAGCCAATGTCATTAGAAATGAGAAATAGAAATAATCGGTGCTATATAGAGCCAATTCTGACCTATGGAAGCGAATCATGGACAGTAGACAAATAACAGAAAAGACGGATAGAAGCCACACAGATGGGATTTCTCAGATGAATGTTGTGAGTTCTCTGGACAACTAAAAAGATCAATGAGGACATTCTCAAAGAGGACAACACAAAAAGGGAGCTCCTAAGAAACATCAGAAAGAAACAATCAACGTTTTTCGGACACATCATGAGAAGAGGAAAGTTGGAATACTTGGTTACAACTGGCAAAATACAGGGAAAGAGAGATCACGGATGACCATGAGAGACGGTACTAGATAGTTTAGTGTCATGGGATGGAAAACAGTCAACAACAACATTGATAAGATACACTGGATAGTAAATTGTGGAAGAGCATGATCGCCTACACCAACGGTATGGCGCATGATGATGTTGATGATATATATGTGGCGGAATTGCGTGTATGTCACACTTCACTTTCCCCCATGTGCATACATCCGCTCACATATATAAGTCGATATATTGTTGCATTTCATCGTCATCATCATCATTATCATCATCATCATCATCATCAACATCATCGAGTGCCGTCTCCGCAACGAAGGTTGGCTACCATGGATCGCCATTCCAATCTGTTTCTTGCTTTGACGGTGCAGGTTGTCACAGATTGACTTGTCCATCATTTGATGTTACTCGTCCATGTTGCATTTAACATTTTTTAAAAAATGTATGCGATGTTAGAACCGAAGGAGAGAACTGGCTCTCTAACTACCAATAATAACGTGACGTAATCAAGTGACGTTTACTATTTTACTCATCAGAACCGTATTTGGTTGTAGATATACAATAAACATAAAATTGTATTGAGCAGCTAGACTAACAGAAAGAAACATTAGTCATTGTTTTTTCATTCTTGGATTTTTGTGTTTAATGTGTATAGTTTGATTGCTATACCTGATGAAATCTTTTGCCGAAACGTAGCAATTTGGCTTGTCTTTCTGTTAGTTTACCTGATCAATATCATTTTATGTTTATTGTATGTTTTCTGCAGCTATACACGCCACCCCGCATAGTATTTAATATATTTTTTTTTTAATCTCAGCTTATCTACTAGTTGTAGACCATTACACTTGTATAATTTGATATGGTAGGTATGTTTACTTGTGAGACACATATACAATCAGTCACTATATGTCAGGTTATGCTTAAGTTAATAAACCCATGGGAGATGGGATAGCTCTGTTAGTGAATTTGACTGCTAAGGACAAGAGGTCCAGTCCAATCTTGTGTAATAGTATATAGACTAGGATATAATAATTCACAATCAATGAGAAATGAATGGAGATATAGCTTGGGTCAGAGCAGTAGTTACCCATAAATTATGTAGAGATCATAGCAGTACCATAATTAGAAAACAGTCACATAAATAACAGCAACAAGTTTTGGGAATGGAGAATTGTAGCTGTTATTGGAGAAGTGGGGGAATATATGTCAACTTGATTTGACTATCACATGTCCAGAAATTGGGGGCCTCTGTAGCCTATGTGGGAAAACCACCCTACTGGGCTACTGCCTTCAAAAAACCCGTGATCAATTCCCGCTGGGAGGTTTATGAATTGTACTCGTGGTTGGAACAAAAATACCCCCGCGGTCGACCCAGCCACTGGCAGAAATAGGTACTAGTGTTGTACTCTGGGAAAATGAGGAATGCCGCCTTGCATCGTGAGTTTCGATGCTTGAAGCGACAATATCCAGCAGTCTCCGAACACTTCCGGATAGGCGGCCGAGCACATATGGGTAAAAACTAGCGTGCTAAGACGCCACTTCATGTCTCGTACTTTGCCTTGACCTTGGTGTTCAGAAATGAAGTTGATAAACAAACTCAGGGGTAGGTTAAGTTTATGAGAGAGATGTCGCTTTTAGAGTTCCTGTTGGCCTTATTTTTAAAACTCAGAGGTTAGATAAAATGTTAAGATGGAATGTTCTGTTGCAGAATTTAACACAAAAGTCATCTAGAGTTGAACTTTGCATTCAACCATTGACTAAGAGATCACTAGACAGCGACTAAGCTAATAAATTATGCAAATGAGACAATGATATTTAACCTGATGCATTACCATAATTAGAGAATTTTTAGAGCCTCGCGATAGTGAAACACCCAGAAAATGTAAAATAGACGGACTTAGTCCGGCTTCGGTCGAAAATGCCTGAAGGCAGACATGCGATTTTGTAGTTTTGGACTTCCACACAGTTAGTTTTGAAGAAATAGAGATGTTGAAGGAAGATACAGAGATCATCATCATCAAGAACCGGGCCTACTGGCGTAGATGATCATGTCGCTCCACAACTTTCGATCTCGGCGGTTATTTATCATTTCTGTTGTTGACCTTCTGCCAAGCCATTCTCTTAAGCTGTCTGTTATTTTTTTCTCTTTGCTTCCCTCTATTTCTTCGTCCCTCAATTTTTCCAGTTGTTACAATATATTCCAGATGTTTTCTTCTCATTACATGGCCAAAAAATGATGATTGTTTCTTCCTAATATTGGAAATTAGCTCTCTTTTTGCTTTGACCTCTCTCAGAACATCTTCATTACTCTTCTTAGCTGTCCATGGTACTCTCAACATTCTTCTGTAAAACCACATTTCTACAGACTCCAGTGATTTTCTTGTCTGTTGTCCTATTGTCCACGATTCGCATCCATATGTTAAGACTGGCTCTACATAACATTTAAGAACTCTTTTTCTTGTTTCTATTGTCAAAAATGGATTGCATAGTATCTTCCTCATTTTTTGGAAAGCTGCTTTTGCCTCAGCCATTCTGCATCTCACCTCATTTGTACATCTTCCGTCTGAGGTTAACAAAGTTCCCAAATATTTAAATTCATTTACCTGTTTTAATATTGTTCCACTTGTCTTTTTTTTGCACTGAGGTGATGTCTTTTTCTTTGTTGTTACTATTATCTCTGTCTTTTTGCTATTAAGTCTGAGTCCTTTATTTTTGCTTTCTTTCACTATAATGTCCAACATTTCTTGATACAGAGATAGTTTAGCCGGAATGACATAGCTTAGTTGAGAGGTGTTTAAAGTCTAATTCGGATGCTTTGTGTTTCAGCGAACAATAGTAAGTAGATTAAGAGTAGCTTTGAATAAGTCAAGACATATAAGCAAGTGTAACACAGGACGAGTTGAGATATTTTGATAGATATAATTATAAATGTCTAAGGCAAAATTTATTAAGACATGTCTCAATGTACACCGGTGATAACCTTTCGAGCGCATCCAGACCAAGAACAGTCATTTTGGCATTAGATGTACTCTATTTTACATCACTTGTACAACTGACGATTAAATAAGCCTGTATACGCAACATTTCATAGTCTGTGATTATTGACTACAGGAATCTATGTCAAGACATTGTTAGTACGTCGTGTTGTGATCTATGTGTGATAATTACGAAAATATCTAAACTTTGTATCATTAAATATGTAGTAGCCGTTCCCTGTCTAAAGATATAAATCTGGAGAAACTTTTGTCGATGCTACCACAACTTGAAAGACAGCTTCGAGGTTCACTCAGCCTTAAATGGGTACCGAATTTCTTTTCTGAGAAAGAAAAGCGGTACAGTCGTAATACCGACCACATTACCCCAAAAAATCACTTGTCGATGATGTATTAAAAATATATGCTAACAGCATAATCCATGGTACGTCACGTGGCGTGACGGGGCGTTTCTCTTTCCCCTAATAAACACGCAGCCTCGACCGAGCAAATTCAAAATAAACCGTGGCACAAGTAGGAAAGAAGAACAAGTCACAGTACAAACAACATATGTACATAACTAGCGAGCTATTGGGATCATGTTCCTTTTTCACCATCAGCTGGAGGGGCTGGAGTTTTGCCGGTACATGACTGATGTCGCAACTGATATTTCACTAAAGAACTAAATGTGTATTTTTCCTTAATGTTTACAAAAGAGCCGTAATTTATGAGAAAGATCAACGTGCAAATCTTTCTGAGACGTAAAAAAATTAATGTTTGAGATTAATTTAAGACACAAATGTGAAAAAAAAGAATAATTAAATTAGTCTTTTATTCCACATTTCTACTACTTCCTATTTCGTTACTCGTTTTGCTTTCAGCGTTCATGAGAGAGATAATTTGTGATCACTTGCTCGTCTGTTGATTTCTCTTCTGTTATATTTCCTAGTGCTTCTAATACTCCATGGATCCACCTTTTTTTTTTGTTTTTGACAAGGAGTCTGAAGTTTTCTTATCGTTTGTTGACGGCTCGATGCGTTTTGATCTTTTTGTCTAATCACATGGTTAAACAACTGTATATGTTGTTTCTTTATGTATTCTATGGCGGGAATTATTCATAGCCCTTTTTATTCTCTCAACATTTGTGTTCTGATCTTGCCTGTTGGGCTACTTCCTGCGGCAGACAAATTTCATTTCAGTGGAAGTTTTTTTTTATTCTAACGTCGTGGTCTGGTATCATTGGTTGTGCAACGTTGGAAAAACGAATGTTACATTGGTAGTAGAACATTGGAGAAATGAATGTTACATTGGTAGTAGAACATTGGAGAAATGAATGTTACATTGGTAGTAGAACGTTGGAGAAATGAATGTTACATTGGTAGTAGAACATTGGAGAAATGAATGTTACATTAGTAGTAGAACATTGGAGAAATGAATGTTACATGGGTAGTAGAACATTGGAGAAATGAATGTTACATTGGTAGTAGAACATTGGAGAAATGAATGTTACATTGGTAGTAGAACATTGGAGAAATTAATGTTACATTGGTAGAAGAACATTGGAGAAAAGAATGTTACATTGGTAGTAGAACATTGGAGAAATGAATGTTACATTGGTAGTAGAACATTGGAGAAATGAATGTTACATGGGTAGTAGAACATTGGAGAAATGAATGTTACATTGGTAGTAGAACATTGGAGAAATGAATGTTACATTGGTAGTAGAACATTGGAGAAATTAATGTTACATTGGTAGAAGAACATTGGAGAAAAGAATGTTACATTGGTAGTAGAACATTGGAGAAATGAATGTTACATGGGTAGTAGAACATTGGAGAAATGAATGTTACATTGGTAGTAGAACATTGGAGAAATGAATGTTACATTGGTAGTAGAACATTGGAGAAATTAATGTTACATTGGTAGAAGAACATTGGAGAAAAGAATGTTACATTGGTAGTAGAACATTCGAGAAATGAATGTTACATTGGTAGTAGAACATTGGAGAAATGAATGTTACATGGGTAGTAGAACATTGGAGAAATGAATGTTACATTGGTAGTAGAACATTGGAGAAATGAATGTTACATTGGTAGTAGAACATTGGAGAAATTAATGTTACATTGGTAGAAGAACATTGGAGAAAAGAACATTATATTGGTCGTAGAAGATGGAGTAAAGAATGTTACATTGGTAGTAGAACGTTGCAGAAAAGAACATTATATTGGTCGTAGAAGATGGAGTAAAGAATGTTACATTGGTAGTAGAATGTTGGAGAAAAGAATGTTACATTGGTAGTAGAATGTTGGAGAAAAGAGTGTTATATTGGTAGTAGAACGTTGCAGAAAAGAACAGTATATTGGTCGTAGAAGATGGAGTAAAGAATGTTACATTGGTAGTAGAATGTTGGAGAAAAGAATGTTACATTGGTAGTAGAATGTTGGAGAAATGAATGTTACATTGGTAGTAGAACATTGGAGAAATGAATGTTACATTGGTAGTAGAACGTTGGAGAAATGAATGTTACATTGGTAGTAGAACGTTGGAGAAATGAATGTTACATTGGTAGTAGAACGTTGGAGAAATGAATGTTACATTGATAGTAGAACGTTGAAGAAATGAATGTTACATTGGTAGTAGAACGTTGGAGAAATGAATGTTACATTGGTAGCAGAACTATGGTGAAAGGAATGTTACTTTGGTAGTAGAACGTTGCAGAAAAGAACATTATATTGGTCGTAGAAGATGGAGTAAAGAATGTTACATTGGTAGTAGAATGTTGGAGAAAAGAATGTTACATTGGTAGTAGAATGTTGGCGAAAAGAATGTTACATTGGTAGTAGAACGTTGCAGAAATGAACATTACATTGGTATTAGAACTTTGAAGAAAAGAATGTTACATTGGTAGTAGAACTTTGAAGAAAAGAATGTTACATTGGTAGTAGAACATTGGAGAAAAGAATGTTACATTGGTATTAGAACCTTGGAGAAAAGAATGTTACATTGGTAGTAGAACGTTGCAGAAAAGAACATTACATTGGTATTAGAACTTTGAAGAAGAGAATGTTACATTGGTAGTAGAATGTTGAGAAAAGAATGTTACATTGGTAGTAGAATGTTGAGAAAAGAATGTTACATTGCTAGTAGAATGTAGAGAAAAGAATGTTACATTGGTAGTAGAATGTTGGAGAAAAGAATGTTACATTGGTAGTAGAATGTAGAGAAAAGAATGTTACATTGGTAGTAGAATGTTGAGAAAAGAATGTTACATTGGTAGTAGAATGTTGAGAAAAGAATGTTACATTGGTAGTAGAATGTTGAGAAAAGAATGTTACATTGGTAGTAGAATGTTGAGAAAAGAATGTTACATTGGTAGTAGAATGTTGAGAAAAGAATGTTACATTGGTAGTAGAATTTGGAGAAAAGAATGATACATTGGTAGTAGAATGTTGAAGAAAATAATGTTAAATTGGTAGTAGAATGTTGGAGAAAATAATGTTACATTTGTAGTAGAACATTGGAGAAAAGAATGTTACATCGGTAGTTGAATGTTGGAGAAAATAATGTTAAATTGGAAGTAGAATGTTGGAGAAAATAATGTTACATCGGTAGTAGAACATTGGAGAAAAGAATGTTACATCGGTAGTAGAATGTTGGCAATTCAGAACCGTTACAATGCAATAGAGAAGATACAAAGCACTGATGAACAGTAGGAAGTGCTAAAAGAATCAATGCAACAAACATCAAAAGAGTTCATACCACCAGTGAGGACAAATTCAAGAAAGAAATGGATGACAGACGACATTTTGCAGCTAATGGATACAAGAAGAAGAAATAAAGAAAATAAACATGAGTATAAGATATTAATAAGAAATTGTAGTAAAATGCAATGAAGCAAAAGAAGCATGGCTAAAAGAGAGATTCAAAGAGATTGAAATGCAACAAAAAGGGGATGCTAAAGCTATATACAAACAAATTGAGGAATTAACAGGAAGAAAAACGCGATTTAAAAAATGGATGTCTAAGATTAAAGGAAGGAGAACTGTTGATTGATCAAGAAAACATAAGGGAACGATGGACAGAATACATTAGAGATCTTTATAATGATGAACGAACGGAAGTAAATATTAAAGATAATGGAGAAGTACCAGAAATACTCAGAGAAGAAGTGGAAGATGCCTTGCGCAATTTGAAAGAAGGCAAAGCTCCTGGACCAGATAATATAACTAAAGAAGAGATTGAAGCCATGGGTGATTTTGGAATAGAAATAATAACAAAAATATTGAATGATATCTACAACAGCGGATATATACCAGACGACATTCTCAAATCAATATTTATAGCCTTACCAAAGAAATCGGGTGCGATTGAATGCGATGATCATCGCACAATAAGCCTTATGAGTCATATGACTAAGATATTGCTAAGAATCATCATGCGAAGAATGCGAAACAAAATCAGTCCAGAAATTAGCGATGAACAGTGTGGTTTTGTTAGAGATAAAGGAACAAGCAATGCCATTTATATCATAAGATCTATAGTAGAAAGAGCCAAAGAGGTGAAAACAGATCTATACCTATGTTTCATAGATTACACCAAGACGTTTGACAAAGTAAAGCACCAAGAAATAATCAACATTTTAGAAAGCATAAACGTAGACAGCAAAGATCTAAGAATAATGAAGAACATGTACTGGCAACAAACAGCGGCTATAACAACTGGAAACCAATTGGGAATGTTTCAACAAATAAAACAGGGTGCTAGACAAGGTTGTGTGCTGTCACCAGATTTGTTTAATATTTATAGTGAGATTATTTTAAGATCCATAAGGGGCATGCCAGGAATAACAATTGGAGGTCATAATATAAATAATCTAAGGTATGCTGATGATACAGTCTTAATCGCTAAGAGTGAAAATGAGTTACAAGAAATGTTGGACATTATAATGAAAGACAGCAAAAATAAAGGACTCAGTCTTAATAGCAAAAAGACAGAGGTAATGGTAACAACAAAGAAAAAGACATCACCTGAGTGCAAAAGACTAGTGGAACAATATTAAAACATGTAAATGAATTTAAATATTTGGGAACCTTGTTAACCTCAGACAGAAGATGTCCAAAAGAGGTGAGATGCAGAATGGCTGAGGCAAAAGCAGCTTTCCAAAAAAATGAGGAAGATACTATGCAATCCATTTTTGACAATAGAAACAAGAAAAAGAGTTCTTAAATGTTATGTAGAGCCAATCTTAACATATGGATGCGAATCGTGGACAATAGGACAGCAGACAAGAAAATCACTGGAGTCTGTTGAAATGTGGTTTTATAGAAGAATGTTGAGAGTACCATGGACAGCTAAGAAGAGTAATGAAGATGTTCTGAGAGAGGTCAAATTAAAAAGAGAGCTAATTTCCAATATTAGGAAGAAATAATCATCAAGAAATAAGGTTACACTGATAGTAGCTGGAGAAAAGAATGTTACATTGATAGTAGGTGGTGGAGTAAAGATTGTTACATTGGTAGTAGGTGGTGGAGTAAAGATTGTTACACTTGTAGTAGAACGTTGGAGAAAAGAATGTTACACTGGTAGTAGAAGGTGGAGTAAAGAATGTTACACTGGTAGTAGAAGGTGGAGTAAAGAATGTTACATTGGTAGTAGAAGGTGGAGTAAAAAATGTTACATTGGTAGTAGAAAGTGGAGTAAAAAATGTTACATTGGTAGTAGAAGGTGGAGTAAAAAATGTTACATTGGTAGTAGAAGGTGGAGTAAAGAATGTTACATTGGTAGTAGAAGGTGGAGTAAAGATTGTTACATTGATAGTAGAAGGTAGAGTAAAGAATGTTACACTGGTAGTAGAAGGTGGAGTAAAGAATGTTACACTGGTAGTAGGTGGTGGAGTAAAGATTTTTACATGGGTAGCATGTGGTGGAGTAAAAAATGTTACATTGGTAGTATAAGGTGGAGAAAAGAATGTTACATTGGTAGTAGGTGATGGAGTAAAGAATGTTACATTGGTAGTAGGTGGTGGAGTAATGAATGTTACATTGGTAGTAGGTGGTGGAGTAAAGAATGTTACATCGGTAGTAGGTGGTGGTGTAAAGATTGTTACATCGGTAGTAGGTGATGGAGTAAAGAATGTTACATTGGTAGTAGGTGGTGGAGTAAAGAATGTTACATTGGTAGTAGGTGGTGGTGTAAAGAATGTTACATTGGTAGTAGGTGGTGGAGTAAAGAATGTTATATTGGTAGTTTGTGGTGCAGTAAAAATGTTACATTGGTAGTAGGTGGTGGAGTATAGAATGTTACATTGGTAGTTTGTGGTGGAGTAAAAATGTTACATTGGTAGTAGGTGGTGGAGTAAAGAATGTTACAAATGTAGTAGAACTTTTAAGTAAAGATTATTACATTTTTGGTACAACTTTGTTGTCAAGAATATTATTTTAACACATTTTTACAAATATGCTGATTTGAAGAGACGAACTTAACACACTGATGACAGCGTTTTAGTTTGTCGAATGCTTATGCTACTCTTTAAATTCTGGATTGTGTCAAACTCTATATCTGAGCTGGTACTGCAGCTTATCCTAGAGTCATCACATTAAACCTTCACATAGAAACCGTTGAACAACGTTAATAGTTGCTTCTCTAATATTCGTCTACAGCTGTGAAGCTTCAAAAAAATATGCTCATATTTTAAAATATTAATATAGTAGGTGACGTCATGCATCGTTTCATTGAACATTTTAGGTCGTGCATGCCTGATGCAGGCTTGGTTGTATCATTAAAACGACACATAAAACAATCATGGTAATGTTGCCTCTCGCGCTACCGAACATCTTAATAATTCTATCAAGCAAATAAATTTGAGCAGGTGTGCTGGTCATTGTGTTAGAAATTTACTTGAAATGTGTCTGTTGTAAATGTGACGCCTAATTCTTGTTACACTGAATTGAGCAGTGGTTCTCAACGAGGTGCCCGTGGGGGCCATTGTGCCTGCCGCGTGTTTTCTTGATGCCCGGGAGGTTCCAGCCTCATTCCAGCGAGTGACGTCATTTATCGTCCAATATTTAATTGATTGATAGATTGAGAAAAAGAAGGGATGAAGCCAACGCTGACGTTTTTCTAATATGAATGAACAGAAGCGGTAATCGTCGACATCAAATGGTCATAACAAAGCACATTTAGACAAAATCACTAACATAGAATTATGGAAATGTACCAGTCAAACACCAGTGAATAAAGAGATACAGCGAAGACAATGGCGCTGGATAGGACACACGCTGCGGAAGTCAACTGAGAGTATTACATAACAAGCCCTTTTTTTGGAATCCCTAAGGAAAAGGACAAAGAGGAAGACTAAGGAATTCTTGGAGAAGACAGATAGAAGCAGAGATGAAGATGATGGGAAAGACATGGAACGATCTTAAAAGAGTGGCATGAAACAGAACGGCTTGAAGAGTGTTTGTTTGAAGACCTATGCTCCACAAGGAGCTGAACGGTAGAAGAAGAAGAAGAAGAAGAAGAAGAAAGCAGATTTAGCGATTGGAATAAGCCTTGATACGGTATCTTCAAAGGTTTGAGTAGAGGTGAACGCGAATTGACATAAATCATACTTCCGCAAGTTTGAAAATGTAGCAGAAAAAATTGCAATGCAAAAATCACATGAGTTTAGTTCAGTGCAAAATTCTTTTTTCGTGTTAATTTTGCTGTTTATCTTCAGAAGGTATGAAACGTTTTTTTTGCTAAGATACCGTGCTTTATATTTATTTTTCTTTGAAAATGAGCAGATAATAACTGTGCGACGAGCAAAAAGCTGTATTATAGATAGGAGTAGCCGTTGTTAATGATAAACTTGGATACTGGCGCTCACAGTTCTTTGGAAAATGTCCAGTGTGCTCATTGTCCCAAAACAGAACCCTTGAAGTAGAGCAATCTATCTGACACATCTTTGTGTTATCTCTGTCAATTTCCGAAGGGTGCCTACACAATACGGTTGTTGTTGGTGAGTGTTATGTGTACAGTAACTATGAGTTCCCACAGGACAGATGGAACATTTTTTGATAGACTATGAGGGGAGTGTTTAGTGGTAACTTCATTAAATCAATGCAGGGTTCGGCAGCGAGTGAGACACAGTGTATTTTTGTTACACAATCAATCAATGTTTTTATTTACTTCACTAATTCGTAAATTTACATTACTTTATCGGAGAGAAAGAGACATTGGTCTCATTGTAAAAAACAATAAAGATAATGATTAACCACGGAGAGGATCGAGGCATTGCGAACGTGATAAATGTTACAGCTGCGACGTAAGAGAAAAATAACGTTTCAAATACGGTAGCAAATGTAATTAATAACTTCTTCTTCTTCTTTCTTTCCTCATCTGCCTTTCATGGTCGAGGGGATATATAATTTGCGGTCTTTTGCTCTTCTGTTCGCCTCTGCTGCAATTATATTTCCTAGTGCTTCTAATATTCCATCGATCCATCTTTTTCGTGGTCGACCCTTGGGTCTGGTGTTCTCACAAAGTTTGTTGAAGGCTCGTTGTGTTGTGTTTTGATCTTTCTGCCTTGTCACGTGGCCAAACCATTTTATCTGTTGTTTTGTATATCTTATATATCCTATGGCGGGGGCTATTCCTAGCTTTTTTCTCAGTTCTACATTTCTGATCTTATCTCTCAGACTGTTTCCTGTCATTCTTCTAACACATTTCATCTCTGTAGCGGTTATTTTTCTTATTGTTTTTGCATCTAGGGTCAAGGTCTGGCATTGGTAGCACAACGTTGGGATGAAGATTGATTTTGTGTAGTGCTCGTTTTGCCTCCAGAGTTATTTCCTTGTTGGACAATAGTGGTGATAACTGCCCGATGATTTGACAAGCTTTGTTGCATCTTGATTGTAATTAATAACGGAACAAGAAAATAATGTTACAGATATATATAGAATCCGGCATACAACTTCTACTTTCAGCCGCTGGCGTTATCGTCCCAGGATGTCTGCGGCCATATGCAGATACTAAGATTGTACCAAGTGGGTAAATAAAGAAAAGACAAACAAGAAACATTTCAAATACTTTGTCTCTGAGTAATGATTCAAATATAAGACAGTATAGATACAGCAAAAAGACAACTGCATACAAAACACTGTGGTCTGTACCACTGAAGGTGAATTGAGATCAGACAAATTTACAGATAGCCTAGATAGAATCTAAATTAGGGGCCCACGATAGCTAAGTGGAAAGTAAACGGCACGGGCGCAACACCGACCACATTGCCCCAAAAATCATGTGCCGAAGGTCTGTAAAATTTATGGTCACTAACACCATATTTCCCTATACGCCACTTGCAGTGACGAGGGTACTTTACTTTACTTTTTTTAGTGAAATATGTCAGTTATAATGATAAAATATGTAAGTTATAATGATAAAATATGTCAGTTATAATGATAAAATATGTCAGTTATAATGATAAAATATGTCAGTTATAATGATAAAATATGTCATTTATAATGATAAAATATGTCAGTTATAATGATAAAATATGTCAGTTATAATGATAAAATATGTCAGTTATAATGATAAAATATGTCAGTTATAATGACGTTTTTTTAATCGTCCGTGGAGAAAATTTACAAAATAATAAATGAAATTAAAATAGCCACCATGACCCACAAAACAAGCCGAGACTGCCTGGGACGTCTACCCCCAGGTTGGGTAACCCCTGCTCAAGTTCATTCTTTTTCTCTAATTGTTTGGGGCAATGGTTGCCTTCATATGTTAGCATACATTTTGTTGTCTAGATTGCCTCCCTGTATGTATCTCATTGTTGCAGCTAATTTTCCTAGCGAAAATTGGTTAAATATCGCCATCACAAATGCATGTGTCAACAATTTCTATTCCCTAGAAATAGACTTTTCAATAGAATTAGCCTCAGATTGCTGGAACAACACGAGTTGGTCTCATTTGAAACGACACTAATCGAGAGCATGCGCGAGTGTCGTTTTAGTTTCCGAGAGCTCTCTAATCTGCACTACTTGGCGACTAATCGATATTTCAGTGTACCACGTGACCAACTACATCGGTCTAAACAAACCAGGTGGTTTTGTTTCTGCAACACTTTAGGGAGAAATCATTTTGGTTCTTTGGTGAGAGTTGTCGTCAATTATGGTGTGCACTAGAAGTAGTCTTCTCTAGAAGATGAAATCATGTCATTTTATGTCAGCGTCCAATAGTTAATCAGTTATTTTAGTCAGTTAATTCCTAGACAGCCGGGTATTATGTAAAAGTTTCCTAATTAGTAGTAACCTCCGTCAGTCATAGTTTCCTAATTAGTAGTAACATCCGTGAGTCATAGTTTCCTAATTAGTAGTAACATCCGTCAGTCATAGTTTCCTAATTAGTAGTAATCTCCGCCAGTCATAGTTTCCTAAATAGTAGTAACATCCGTCAGTCATAGTTTTTTAATTAGTAATAACATCCGTCAGTCATAGTTTTTTAATTAGTAGTAACATCCGTCAGTCATAGTTTTTTAATTAGTAGTAACATCCGTCAGTCATAGTTTTTTAATTAGTATTAACATCCGTCAGTCATAGTTTCCTAATAAGTAGTAACATCGACATTGATCGAGAAGGGGATACGAGCAAAGAAATTAGAATCAGACTGGCTAAAGCAGCAATGTCTTTCAGAAGCCTTGAAAAGTTGTGGAAATCAAACTCATTAGCACAAACACAAAACTTAGGCTATTCAAATCAAATGTACTATCAACCCTTACGTATGCGTGTGAAAGCTGGAAAACAACAAGAGATATAGAAACAAAGTTGAACGCATTCGAAAATAAATGTCTAAGGAAAATACTTGGTATAGAATGGAACGAATTCAAAACAAACGAGGAAATTAGAGAAATCGCCAATCAACCACTAATATCTTCAGTAATAAAGAAAAGACGATGGTCATACGTTGGACATGTGATGAGAAGAGATAATAATCGAATAGCAAAGCAAGCCCTCATATGGGAAACAACAGGTAAAAGAAAAAGAGGAAGACCCAGGGAGACACTGAGAAGAACATTGATGAGAGAGGCAAGAGCAGCAGGAATCGGCTCCCTCAATGAGATAGAACTGCTTGCACATAACAGAGACAGATGGCGAGATTTGATAAAATATCTTTAAAAGAAAACTGCTAGAACAAAAATTCATATAGGAGAAGGTGTATCTTGGTCTACGCCCTATGGGCCGGTTACGGTTCGAAAGGTCAATAGATAGATAGATAGTAACATCCGTCAGTCATAGTTTCCTAATTAGTAGTAACCTCCGCCAGTCATAGTTTCCTAATTAGTAGTAACCTCCGTCATTCATAGTTTTCTAATTAGTAGTAACATCCGTTAGTCATAGTTTTCTAATTAGTAGTAACCTCCGGAAGTCATAGTTTCCTAATTAGTAGTAACCTCCGCCAGTCATAGTTTTCTAATTAGTAGTAATATCCGTCAGTCATAGTTAACTATGGCTTTTGCAACGCCCCTTGGAAATATTATTATTATTTTTTTTTTTTTTACTTTTGCCGTGTTTTTTTAATTTTTAATTTAAAACGGTCTGCTATTTTATCTGAGATATTTAAATAAAGAACGCTTGATGTTTTGATAATTATTTTATATTTTACGTAATTTAATATTTACATCGATAATTCGATAACTCTTGCTAGAAAATTATATTTCTTGAAATAGTTCGCCTCATAATTGTTACGTGTAAGTTGAAGAAATAGCTTTATAATTGTTACATGTAAATTGAAGAAATCCCGTCATAATTGTTACGTGTAAGTTGTATATTTGAAAGATAGTTCCATATTTTCCTAGAAAATTACAAATTTAGAATGATTCATGAGAAAAAATAGATTATTTTTTGTTGGCAGTGTAATTAGATGATTCGCTGGACAACCAGATGGATAAAGAGTCTACTTTCTTATTCCTCTCTTTCTTCCCTTCCTCTGGTACACGTTCGAGTGTCGAGGGAGATGCAAAGTTCTGGTTCTCGCCCTTTTGGGCGACTTCAATCATTGTTAATGATGTAAATGTAAATAGTTGTTGTAGCGATTCTTTGATGTCTGTCCTTCTTACTCTGCGTCTGCCTCTTATTCTCTCCCTTCTTGTCTCTTAATATAGGCTTTGCATGGTAAGGAATCACACGGCATTCTTTCTACATGGGCAAACCAGTTTATTTGTTGTTTCTGTATGTAGGTTGTATGTAGGCAAAAGCAGCTTTAAAAAAATGAGGAAGATACTGTGCTATCCATTTTTGACAATATAATCAAGAAAAAGAGTTCTTAAATGTTATGTAGAATCAGTTTTAACATATGGATGTGAATCATGGACAATAGGACAACAGACAAGAAAATTACTGAAGTCTGTAGAAATGTGGTTTTACAGAAGAATGTTGAGAATACCATGGACAGCTAAGAAGAGTAATGAAGATGTTATGAGAGAGGTCAAAGCAAAAAGAGAGCTAATTTCCAATATTAGGAAGAAACAATCATCATTTTTTGGCCATGTAATGAGAAGAGAACAACTAGAGTATATTGTAACAACTGGGAAAATTGATGGACGAGGAGATAGAGGGAGGCAAAGAGAACAGATACAAAACAGCTTAAGAGAATGGCTTGGCAGAAGGTCAACAACAGAAATGATAAATAACTGTCGAGATAGAAAGTTGTGGAGAGACATGATCACCTACGCCAGCAGCAGGCTCGGTACTTGATGACGATGTGTGTAGCTTATGATTGGTTTAATGCCTACTCTTTCTCTTTAAAGAGTTACAGAAAACGATAAATAATTAGATAAATAAATACCTTGAATTATTATTCCTCTTCAACCTTTCAGCTCCCTGTGAGGCATAGGTCTTGAACAAACACTTTCCAAGCCGTTCTGTTTCTTGCCTTTCGTTTAAGATCATTCCATGTCTTCTCCGTCATTATCATCTCTGCTTCCATTTATCTTCTCCAAGAATATTTGGACTTGACTTATCCATGTTTGCGGAGTTTTTTCGGCTTATTTTTTAACAGTACATGATAGCCAGTCCCATGCCCAACCAACCCTCTTGAGTCGCCTTTTACGAACATGCCTGATAGGGAGGGAACAGCGTCACAATTCTTTAATATTGAAGATTAAAAAATTATAAATGAATAAATTAGATTGATTCGTTGCTATTGAGTTATTGAGTTATTGAGTTATTTGCGGGTCATCATCATTGCACTCCGAACATGTCCATAGGTGCTCAGATCCCCTCCTCAGCAATTCCCTCAGTATCCAGCGACTGACGACTCTAGTTCTGTGTTGGTTGATAAGTCTTCTCATACGGCCACCAAGTGTCTCATTTCTGGCTGTGCCCAACTTAACTCCCATTTCCATCATCCGAAGAAGTGACGTTGATCTGTGTTTGTCGAAGTCCTGTCCTCTTCCCACATCTCGGAGGGCATTGATGATGTCCGCCCGATCCATCGGTTGCCCGTCCTCAACGACAGCGCAGCTAGCCAACCTGTCTGCTCTCTCATTTCCCCGTTCTGGGCCGTGCGACTGAGCAAGTGCACGTGAGTCTGGACCATCCAAAGCATCGACATTCAGAGACGTTCGTTGCTATATAACGTTGCTAAATAAACGAGACAAATCTGAAACAAGTACAACGTTTCAAATACCTGGGCACAATAATTACATCAGATGGGAGATGCACCACAGAAATAAAAAGCAGAATAGCTCAGGCCAAAATAGCATTTCAGAAAATGAAAAATATCTTATGCAACAAATCTATGTCTATATAAGTGAGAAAGAGAATTCATCGGTGCTATATAGAACCAATTCTGACCTATGGAAGCGAATCATGGACAGTAGACAAACAAATGAAAAGACGATTAGAGGCCACAGAGATTGGATTTCTCAGAAGAATGTTGAAAGTTCCCTGGACAGATTAAAAAGACCAATGAGGTAGTTCTCAAAGAGGCCAACACAAAAAGGAGCTCTTAAAAAACATCAGAAAGAAGCAATCAACATTTTTCAGGCACATCATGAGAAGAGGAAAGTTGGAATACTTGGTTACAACTGGCAAAATAAAAGGAAAGAGAGATAGCGGACGACAAAGAGAGAAAATACTGGATAGCTTGGTGCAATGGCATGGAAAACAGTCAACAACAGAACTGATACGATGCACTGTATATAGAAGATTGTGGAGGGACATGATCGCCTACGCCAACCGGCAGGGTACATGATGATGATGATGATATAACGTTGCTTGTTAGTACGCGACATATTTATATCATAAGAGAGTTTGCCAAAACAATAAATAAATGTCTACATCGTCGTCAACATTAAGTACCGAGTCTACTGGCGTAGGTGAACATGTCTCTCCACAACTTTTTATCTCGACAGTTATTTATCATTTCTGTTATTGACTTTCTACAACGCCATTCTCTTAAGCTGTCTGGTATTTTTTCCCTTTGCTTCCCTCTATCTCTTCGTCCGTCAATTTTCCCTGTTATTACAATATATTACAGTGGTTCTATTCTCATCACATGGCTAAAAAATGATGATTGTTTCCACCTAATTTTGGAAATTAGCTCTCTTTTTGCTTTGGCCTCTTTCAGTACGTTTTCATTACTCTTCTTAGCTGTCCATGGTATTCTCAACATTCTTCTGTAAAACCATATTTCTACAGAATCCAGTGATTTTCTTGTCTGTTGTCCTATTGTCCATGATTCACATCCATACGTTAAGACTGGCTCTACATAACATTTAAGAACTATTTTTCTTGTTTCTGTTGTCAAAAAATGGGTTGCATAATATCTATTTTATTTTTTGGAAAGCTGCTTTTGCCTGAGGAATTCTGCATCTCACCTCCGTTGTACATCTCTCGTCTGAGATTAACAAAGTTCCCAAATATTTAAATTCATTTACCTGTTTTAATATTGTTCCACTTTTCTTTATTGTCCACCTGGACTTCCAGTTTCAAGATGACGCGATCATGTTTGCGTCAAACTCACTGTTAAGTTTTTTGCCGGAAAGATGGTTAATTTAATCGTTTCAATGCAGATAAGTTTATAGATAGGAAGTTCCACTGTTACAATCTTCTACGTTGAAGCGGATTACGTGCATATGATCTGAAATCATCAGTAGTGTGCTCAATAGTGTGTTCTGTTTAGATTGCAATATGCGTCATCATTGGAATAACGGTCAATATGGCGGAAACCCGGCAGGAGCAGTTAAAGGCTGTGTCCAAAAAGTGTTCCTTGTTGCAGCCTCCTCATGTTGCAAGTCTGGCTTGCTGCTGGAGCTTCTGAGTTGAGTGCTCTGTGCGCACCGTGAGCTGTGTTTCATCCGGATTGTGTTTCGATATTCAGATTGCTTACAATGAATGATGATATTGTATGACGGGGAACAGATGGTTGTGTTCACTTTCTGTGTGGTTTCGCCTTATGTCTTTTTGGCGTGTGCTGAGACTGATATAATGGAGATTGCGGCTGCCTTTCTTTGTTTGGGAGATGAGTTATTAATTCGGATGATTCCACTGGCATGGGGGGGGGGGGGGTTGAGCAATTATGGATTTAATTCGTTCGCAGTGATGCCGGGGCCTACCATAACCGTTTATTGTGCACTGAGATGATGTCTTTTTCTTTGTTGTTACCATTACCTCTGTCTTTTTGCTCTTAAGGCTGAGTCCTTTATTTTTGCTCTCTTTCACTATAATGTCTAACATTTCTTGTAACTCATTTTCACACCTAGCGATTAAGACTGTATCATCAGCATACCTTAGGTTAAATGTCTACATTATCAGCTATTTTGGTATTTTCCAAATAATTAGATAATTCATTAAATAACTAATTTACTATTTATTTAAATAATTAGATAATTAGATAAATCGCTAGACATTTATTTAAAAGTTCGGTGAATAATTAAATTATTTACATACCACTAGATGATAGTCTTAGATTCTTAAAATCGAGAAGGAACCTGTCCAGTTATGTGGATTTTTGTAAAATAATGTTGTATTATTATTATTAATATTTTAAAAATAAGCATTGACTCGTTTAAGAGGGTGATGTAGTCATCATACCATTAGTGCACCCTATTGTTGGAGAGAAAATCTGACATAAATTGTCGAGGTCTGAAGCCAGGTTTGTATTTGGACTAATCATTACATTAGAATATTGAGTTTGAACCGTCTGGTCAGATGGTGCCTTCAGCTGGTAGTTGCCAGTTAAACACATTTCGCTGGATGTACGTAGTTGGCCAGAGTTTTATTGCAGAGTGATTATTTATAAAAGTGCAGATGTGAGGAGATGGAGAATGTCGCTTGGTTAATAGAATGAATATCATGACGTAGTCTTGTTAACGTGTTTCCATGGCCGTGATGTTTGTTATAGAACATTGTGACTGTGAAGGTCGCCAAACAAACTCGTTTAGTTGGCCTTGTGATCTCTGAAGATAGATTGATGTGGGCAGTACTTGACAGAAACACACTGAATAGGCACCGAACTGGCTGATGGCTTGTTAAGATCTTAGGAGGGTCGCTCGAACTGTCAAGCTCTCCATAAATATATTAATTTAAATATAAATGGCTATATTCTCTATTCAAACATCATACTAACCATTTCAGTGGAATCATATTTCTACAAACTGCTACTCAAGTTTTAATCTAACACCTATCGAGGCTTTAGGATTTAGTATTGTCCGAGACGGACCAAAATTCTCTATATTATTAAGTGTATCTTAACTGAATAGCTATCAAGATCTTGTGCTGCTAACATCTAATTTTGACCTATCCAGCTAATTCTGTCTGTAGTTGGATGTTGTCTACTTTCTAGATGGTGATATCATCTCACCGGATCTTTCTTCCCCTTCTCTCCAGTCTACATTCTAGATGGTGATATCATCTCACCGGATCTTTCTTCTCCTTCTCTCTCGTCTACATTCTAGATGGTAATATCATCTCCCCTGGTCTTTCTTCTCCTTCTCTCTATCCTACATTCTAGGTGGTGATATCATCTCCCCTGGTCTTTCTTCTCCTTCTCTCTATCCTACATTCTAGGTGGTGATATCATCTCCCCTGGTCTTTCTTCTCCTTCTCTCCAGTCTACATTCTAGATGGTGATATCATCTCACCGGATCTTTCTTCTCCTTCTCTCTAGTCTACATTCTATGGTTGTTATCATCTCCCCTGGTCTTTCTTCTCCTTCTCTCTAGTCTACATTCTAGGTGGTGATATCATGTCGCGAGATCTTTCTTCTCCTTCTCTCTAGTCTACATTCTAGGTGGTGATATCTCACCAGATTTTTCTTCTCCTTCTCCCCAGTACCTTCTAGGTGGTGATATCATGTCGCCAGTTCTTTCGTCTCCTTCTCTCTAGTCTACATTCTAGGTGATGATATCATGTCGCGAGATCTTTCTTGTCCTTCTCCCCAGTCTACATTCTAGGTGGTGATATCATCTCCCCTGGTCTTTCTACTCCTTCTCTCCAGTCTACCTTCTAGGTGGTGATATCATGTCGCCAGTTCTTTCTTCTCCTTCTCTCTAGTCTACATTCTAGGTGGTGATATCATGTCGCGAGATCTTTCTTCTCCTTCTCTCCAGTCTACATTCTAGGTGGTGATATCATCTCCCCTGGTCTTTCTACTCCTTCTCTCCAGTCTACCTTTTAGTGGTGATATCATGTCTCCAGTTCATTCTTCTCCTTCTCTCCAGTCTACATTCTAGGTGGTGATATCATGTCGCGAGATCTTTCTTCTCCTTCTCTCCAGTCTACATTTTATGTGGTGATATCATGTCGCCAGTTCTTTCTTCTCCTTCTCTCCAGTCTACATTCTAGGTGGTGATATCATGTCGCGAGATCTTTCTTGTCCTTCTCTCCAGTCTACATTTTATGTGGTGATATCATGTCGCCAGTTCTTTCTTCTCCTTCTCTATGCCACCGTTCCCTGCGATGTGTGGCGAGCATATCTCTCTCTCTCTCTCTCTCTCTCTCTCTCTCTCTCTCTCTCTCTCTGAAACAAAGAAACTGGACTTTCGGCTGTAGTTTATGACTAACTATAGCTCGTTTCAAATCACGTGCCCAACTTCAAAACGCTATTACTCAGTAACCGTTTGTTAAAAACTGTTGAAATTTTCCATATGTTATTAGAATGCAAAACACCCTTTAAATGTATATTTAACCAATATCTTGCAGCTGCAGTTTTCTTAAAGGGGCGAATTTCTTTGATGTTTGTCAAAATTGTAAATTGTGAACCCCTAAATAATAGAAATTACCGTAGTTGCTGGTCTATGATTAATTTTCACTAGGTAAAGGCGTGGCCGTAATGGGGAAATAACTTAATAAGACAAAACACCAGGAGAATTATTGTCTTCTCAGTTCGAGGACGGACGATAATATCAAGGTATACCTGTATGTCCAATTTTCATAGTTGTGTGGTCCTGATAAGGACCGTTTGTTGAACTAATTTAAGGTAATATAGGGGTCAACATTGTGGGGGCTATATACTTTCATTCTGAATCAGACGAGTCTAAAAGATTAATAAGTGTTTGGGGTTGAACATTCCACAAACCATCATTTTTCCAATATTCCTCTTCCTGTTTTAAGACGTGGTCTTCACATTTAGCCCAATAATCTTTGTCTATATTTAATAAAGCGAGATTAGCAAGAGTCATTACATCGCATATTTTGAATATTGTATTTTCACCTGCCACTTGTCCTTTTAATTTTGCCCAGATTAGTTCTATTGGATTTAAATGAGCATGGTAAGGTGGCAGCCTCAAACTTATATGACTGTGCTCTTGGATAATCTTATCTATTTGAAAAATCTTTGTCCTTTGTTTTTGCTTTACTAGAGATAGTAATTCAGGTTTTAAGTACATGTTATTAAATTGTATGTGCTCCTTTGTGAGCCATATCTTAATAGCATCTTTTGTACTGGATGACGTCGGGACTTTATCTTCAAGTGCAACAATGTTGTGGTACGCTGCATTGTCCATTATTAGGCAAGATGGTCGATCTAGTGATGGGAGAACAGAATTTTCAATCCAATGTCTAAATATGTGACCATTCATCTCAGAGTGATAATCCCGATTGTCTATGGATTTTGAAAGAAAAATGAGCTCTGCATTCTGTATTAGTCCATGTTGTCGACTACCTGCATGAGCAATTATCAAGCGCTGTCCTTTGCTGCTAGGTATCTCTCTCTCTCTGCGTTCAGGACTCAATCAGAGTAAGAATTCCAGACTCTCATATGAAGTCAGCTGTCAGGCTAAGTGTGTTGATCGCCCCCTCAGACAGAACATCACAATTAGAGTCTGTCAGATCCACTCTGACTGAACACCCGTTAATACGTTGCACTGTGTTCTGCGCCAGTGGCCCAGTGCATCCGATTTCAGCCAGCATTTTTTCAGGTTTGCTTTCCTTAGCCTTTGATTGTCCCCAATCTTCCTGCAAGGCAGCAGTTGATCTTTTCTGTCGGGGGATTCTGCCCTTAGATGGTCGGCCTTCCCAGGTTTACGAGCACCATCTGCCCGAGTCACTAGAGGTGACTAACACAGACATGCGACTTGTAATATGAGGAAACTGCAACAAGGAACACATTTCATGCGTAGCCTCCATTTGTTCCCGCCGCCTATCCCCATATACCGGTAAGTCACGTCCTCCCGAAAATGATGATCATCGTAGCACTTGATGATGTTAGGCCATCGTTGATGACTCCAATTCCGAACATATAGACACACAGTCAGTCGTCAATTTATTCTTGTTGCACATCAAACAGCAGACCGTAAGATTTGCGCACGGCCGGTTTAGGGAACCAATACGATGACGTAGGACACAATGTCGCCAAACTCATAATCTCGATACCTTTAGACTTATGTCTGATTACTCAAGTGTAAACAGTCTACGACGAACAATACACGAAGCAACTTCCCCAAAGAGACAAAACTGCGACTGACGAAGTAGTTTACATTAATGTGTAACGTGGAAATAACTTGCGTCAAAGAATCCCAATAACGGTCTTGAACAGCACTAATGTGACGTAAAGCACAGATGAAGTCTGGACGGTGGAATGTCTCACTCACAACACTTGATTCGTCAAAAACGGACTGTTGTCGACCTACGACCTCGTCTTAGCGACACAGATGTATCAAGCATATCATCATTTTGACTTTTACGCAGAAAAGTGCAATGAAGATTCGAAATTAATCAGACCTTGGGTGCATTTTCTGCAGCGATCGAGAGGACGTGGACTAGATCCGCCATCTTGGAAACGTTATTTTTTTTTTTTTTTTTTTTTTTTTTTTTTTCCCATCTGATGACTGCCATTCCCTTTGGTTAGTGTGGTGAGCATTGATCCATGTTTCATCCAAGTATACAATATCATAACCTTGCTTGCGCACCTCTTTTACTTCACGTAAGTACTTGCTTCTTATGACTACTATATGTGGTTTCTCACAGGTGATGCTTCGTCCATTGGAATACTTTCTGAATGTAAAGCCTGCAGCTCTCACATTCCTTCATAATGTAGACTTTAATATTTCAATACTGTTGTTCTTTTTCAGCGATACTTTTAATTTTCTTATTGTAACAGTTTCATTCATACCCAACATTTTGCGAATTTCACTTCTAATAAGTTCACTGTCGAAATTATCCAACATTTTTGCTCTTCCTTGTGATTTTGTATATTTGGAACATTGACGGTCACGTGCTTGAATCCAGCGATTAAATGACCGTTTAGATAAATCCAAAATGTGTCTTGTCCTATTCTCAGGGTTTTCTAAAGAATGAAATAATCTTCCTCGTTTAGCCTCTTTGCAAAAATAGTCATACATTTTTATTGCGATATTTTGTAAACTGCAGAATTTCATTTTAAGACTCATGATAAATGTTATCGTTCCACGTCTCCACCTATGAATGAACGGAAATGGAACACACAATTTCTCGTGTTTTTTACAAGTGTCTAATTGTGTCAAAAAACCTAAGCTATTTTTAACTTAAAATACTGTAAACATTAAGTTTTTACTACATCAATGGGTCGTTATAAATGTATATAAATCAAATAAGCAACAATAATAACCAAATGGTTTTTTTTAATGAAATTAATTCCCTGTTGGGTTCTAATCATTATAACTTTACATGCACATTTTGAACAACTTACAACAAGCGGTGAAAAAGCTATCGATTTTAAAAGTTGGGCACGAGTTATGAAACAAGCTATAGACATGGCTTGTTCGAGATATTCTTGAGATGTGGGCTGACAACAACTATTCTCTATTTCCGTTAATCTACAAAAGTTACAACAGTTGGTCATCCCGCCTACTTTTTTTAATTCATTCCCAAGCTGACCACGCTCTGGACCACAAGGAAGTGACCCCCTTTTATTTCCTTTCTTGAGTATCCAGCATATTATTGTCGTGTAGTTAGATTTGTGTACATATCCTTATATATATATATATATATATATATATATATATATATATTTGTGTTGTTGTTTGTTGTTCCAGCTGAATGCCTACTTGACCGAAACGTCGACTTTTGTTTTGTTAATTACCACATAAAGCTGTTACAGTACCACTTTTTTCTTCTTTTTTTTCAAATTGGCAATGTCGCTAAACTCTAGGAGGACAGGTTGACTAGAGAATTTCCACGCCAAATACGCTACAAACTTAGTTGTTTAGTTAGTTAATGACGTGTTTTTGTAATAGTTTGCTAGGTTGCTATTGAGTTTAATTACTAGTATCATCATCGAGTGCCATCTCCGCATCGAAAGTTAGCTACTATGGAGCGTCACTCTGCTCTGTCTTTTGCTTTTGTGGTGTAGGTTGTTATAGGCTGATTTGTCCATCTTTTGATGTTACTCGTCCATGTTAGTCTTGGTCTGCATCTTTTACCTTGTATTTTCCCCTCCAGGATTACCTTTAGTAGGCTGTTGTGTCTTTTAACATGGCCCAAAATAGCATTTGTCTTGTTTGAATTGTGTTTAGTAGTTCTATTTTCATTTTTAGTTGTTTTAAGACTTCATCGTTTGTTTTCTTTTCCTTCCATCCAATTCTACCTATTCTTCTATATATCCACATTTCAAAGGCTTTAATTCTCTGTTATGTTTTCTTGTCTAATGTCCATGTTTCTGCACCATATAGGAATGTTGAGAAGACAAAACATTTTGCTATTCTTAGTTTTAGCCCTGGTGTTATTTGTTTTGATGTCAGTATGTTCTTCATGACATTAAAATTACTTTTTGCCATTCCTATTATTTTGTTTATTTCAGTTTTACATTTTCCATCACTGGTTATAGGGAGCCAGTGATGGGAGTGTTAGACACTCCAAGGTATGGTGACAGCTTTACAAATAGGGAACACAATACAATACTGACGTTTCGGCTAGTAGCCTTCTTCAGAAAACAAGGACAACAACAACAAACGATGAAGCACAATTATCTATATCTACATGTTAGATGATCAGGAGAATGGAGAGGTGGACAGAAAAGAAGAGAAGAAAGTAGGATTTTGAAATAAGAAAGGAGGCTACATGAGGGGAGGTAGGATGAGAGTCAAGATGTATAGAAAAGAGAGATAGGAAAAATGAGGAAGAGATAGAAATATCAAAAGTACAACGAAGATGCTGTATAAAACATATAAGAAAAATCAAACACTTAGTTGGGTAAACTTGACTGTCCGCCGTAGAGCAATCGAGAAAATGAGCTATGGACACGAGGCCTACAAAAGATTCGGGGGTGGGGGGGATAATAAGGGGGGGAGAAGAAAAGGCTGGTAGCCAGACTGGTAGTGAAAACACTAGTGGAAATGGATACAAGGAAACCTAAACAGTGGCCAGGGAAAGGTATGTGTCAGCGACCAGACAAAAGGCAGAAGGGGAGAAGATAATAGGCTCCATAAAAATTAATGGAGCCTAAAAAAGAGGAACAATCCAAACAAAGGAATCGTAGAAGCAAAAGATAAGGGGGAGAACGGGGTAATGAGCAACAGAGGTGGTCATAGGTAGGCTAAAAATAGCAGGATGGAGAGAAAGGAGGATGGAGGAAATAATAACCGGGGAAAGAAATGGAGAGGAAGGAGGAGGGAGGAAATCACTGGTTATAGTATGTCCAAGGTAGTTGTAGTTCTGAACTGTCTCCAGGTCTATTCCTTCAATTTTGATATCCACATGTGGGTTTTGAGTATTTTCTTTGTTTATGATCATAGTTTTAGTCTTTTTGATATTCATATCTAGTCTATATTTTTTTGCGTGTCATGTTTATTTCATTACCAGCATACTCGTTCATTAATGTTAAATAGCTGGTTAGTTAGCTACGTTATTATTTGTAAAATAAACAAACAATGGTATTAACCAGCTAAATTGTAGAGACATGAGACCAACTATCATCGTTTCGGCAAAAGCCTTAAAATGCGTAATACCGAGTTATGTTTATTTCACGTTTTTTTCTGCAGCTTTATTTATTGCTCCGCAGAATATTTGTGCTCATCTCCATATGCAATTATTTGGTTGTTTGAAGTAGAGAGCTAGATGATTATTTAGTTAATTCTGTGCTTGTTTTCTTAATTTATTTTGAGGTGAAAGTAACTAATTATATGTTTAGTGAGTTAGGTCACAGATCAATCAGTACTTTAATCAAATGTTCGATAACTATCAAGAGATGTACTAAACGTTAAAGCAGTGTGTACAGATATACTAAACGTAAAGAAGTGTGTACAAATGTACTAAACGTTAAAGCAGTGTGTGCAGATGTACTAAACGTCGAAACAGTGTGTACAGATGTACTAAACGTAAAGCAGTGTGTACAGATGTACTAGAAGTTGAAGCGGTATCGACAGATGCAGAAAAAGTAAGAGCACTGTCGACGTTTGCTGTAAAAGTCGAAGCATATTCAAAATATATATTAACATTAGTGCATTATCAACGTAAGTATTAACATTAGAGCATTATGAACGTAAGTATTAACATTAGAGCATTATCAACGTAAGTATTAACATTAGAGCATTATGAACGTAAGTATTAACATTAGAGCATTATCAACGTAAGTATTAACATTAGAGCATTATGAACGTAAGTATTAACATTAGAGCATTATCAACGTAAGTATTAACGTTAGAACAATATCAACGTAAGTATTAACGTTAGAACAATATCAACGTAAGTATTAACGTTAGAGCAATATCAACGTAAGTATTAACGTTAGAGCAATATCAATGTAAGTTTTAACGTTAGAACAATATCAACGTAATTATTAACGTTAGAACAATATCAACGTAAGTATTAACGTTAGAACAGTATCAACGTAAGTATTAACATTAGAGCATTATCAACGTACGTATTAACATTAGAGCATTATCAACGTAAGTTTTAACGTTAGAACAATATCAACGTAATTATTAACGTTAGAACAATATCAACGTAAGTATTAACGTTAGAACAGTATCAACGTAAGTATTAACGTTAGAGCAATATCAACGTAAGCATAAACGTTAGAACAATATCAACATAAGTATCAACGTTAGAACAATATCAACGTAAGTATTAACGTTAGAGCAATATAAACGTTAGAGCAATATCAATGTAAGTTTTAACGTTAGAACAATATCAACGTATGTGTTAAGTTAGAACAATATCAACGTAAGTATTAACATTAGAGCAATATCAACATAGGTACAAATCCCATCACTGCCCACGACTGCTCTATCTAATTTGACAAATCCCTGACCCCTCCATTTGATTGATTCTGTCATCCCACGTATATCGTTGACCCTTTACCCGTCTTAGCCCTCTATCAATTTCTTGTTTGACGGTTGTCTTTCCTGACAAACTTTGTTATATGGCGGTTGTCTTTCCTGACAAACTTTGTCATATGGCCATAGCATCTCATTGTTTCTTCAATTGTGTAACGAGTTTCTTGTATTCACCTCTTTCTTTTTCTGAGTCGTGCCGAGGATCTTTGGTGGTAATATGGTCTACGTTGTTGTTAGGATCAACTTCACAGCACTCCCGGCGAACACATAGGTGCTCCGATAACCTGTTCCAGAAAATCTGATGAGAACCGTGACGCACGTGAACTAACTCCGTAGTACGACCGGGGATTCAAGGCTAAGTTAGGTTTTTACTGACAATCACGGACAGCGGCCAAACTTATGGCCATCTCTATTTGATTTTAACTGGGAAGGGTTATTTAACGTGCGCGAGTGTGCACGGTAGCTCCTGTTTATCGCTGAGTTCTGAGAGAGCTAGACATTGGATCTCACTAACCAAGAGATCAAGGAAGGTTAACACCACGACAAAAAATCCTCATTTACTATTCCTATTTTTTTTTAAATCACCATCGTTTGTGATGGGCTTTGATCCTGGGTCCTTCCTGTACAGGGACAGATGTCGTACTTCTATACCACCAAGCTCCTGGTTTATGCATGAGACATCAGGTATCCTAATTATAGAGTGTGTGCGTGCGTGCGTGCGTGCGTGCGTGCGTGTGTGTTAAAAAGGACTAAACACGTAAGAGCTTGCCCGTAGCTCAGTGATGTCATCTTTAGTGACCATTGAGAGACCGGACTCAATAGAGGCAACCAGTCATTTCCTGTATAATCTGCTGATTATGTGGCATGCAATAAATGCGATGGCATTTATCTAGGCAACAAAGAAAGAATTAAATACAGATCACAGTTTATTTGTCAATGGATACAGTAGTGGCATGACTCAGCGCTTTGAGAGCCATCGGTAGCTGGGAGATGATCTGGCACATTTAGTGACGGGAGGTAATGTGGTTCCTGGATGGGGAGTATATGGTGTTCGTATATAGAAGAGAGCTAGTCTTCCCCAGACTTTCATCTTAAAAGAATTTGCGCCCTTAAAAACTGTCAACCGGTGAATAGGGTAAACGTCATCAATGCCCTCCCAGGTGTGGGAAGGACACAGGACTTCGACAACCATGAGTCCACGTCACTCCTTCGGATGAAAGAGGTGGGAGTGAAGATGGGCACAGCCAGAAACGAGAAAATCAGTGGGCGTGTAAGAAGACTTATCAACCAACACAGAACTGAAGTCGTCCGTCGCTGGACACTGCGAGACTTGCTGAGGAAGGGATCTGAGCACCTATGTTCGAAGTGCAAGGATGGTGATCCGTAAATAACTCAGTCTCAACTTGAAAATATTTATCGAAGCCAGTGTAGAGTCTAAGTAAACATTTCAGATTACGTGACAGGTTTACAACACACGGACACATTTACAAATAAACTAAAAGTAGGATCGAACCTGTGCTTTTTGACACCAAGCCTTGCCATGTTGATAAACCATCCAGAATCTTCCCTTTGTCTAACTCTGACCGTATATTTTTCCTGTTCTTACAAAGTATTCCAACGAGTCCCCTTCTTCATTCATTCCTGGACTGCTTTTATCTAATTCATTCTATTATAATCTTCGTTTCTTCATCTACCCCTTTTAGCACCTCCTTATTGCTTTTGTTTAACTGTTCCTGGTCTTTAGGCAATATCCTAAACAAAAACCCACATCTCATCTGATCATATCCGGCACTGTATTATTTGCTGCTTGCATCTATAAAGCAGCACGAGTTATACTATAAACCTCTCTTTCTAATTACCTAGAACAACTGCAACAATTAGTTAAAGAAGTGGAAGAAAAAGGTAATCATTGTTCATTGAATATAAATATTGATAAGACAAAATCTATGATAATCAACAAATCTAGAAGCCAATTTCTAAGAAATGAAGAGTTCAAGAGTAAACCTGTTTTCATTCATCCGCTTATGTTCATCTCAGGCCGAGATGGCATATAGGTCGGAAGTCATAGTTCTTCACGACTGCTGATCTGCTGCTTGTTCTTGTAGTTCTTGATTGTTTCTTAGTCCCATTGTAGAGCCTTCCCTATTAATTGTTCTGTATAGCGATTATCTTGGTCTACCTTACCTTCTTTAACCAGATGATCTCAATATGAATGCCCAAAGGGGAAGTCTTTCTTCATTCATTCTCAGCACATGACCGATGTATTTCTTCATTCATTCTCAGCACATGACCGATGTATTTCTTCATTCATTCTCAGCACATGACCGATGTATTTCTTCATTCATTCTCAGCACATGACCGATGTATTTCTTCATTCATTCTCAGCACATGACCGATGTATTTCTTCATTCATTCTCAGCACATGACCGATGTATTTCCAATACCTTTTTCTTAGAAGCTTGACACGTATTCTTGTTTTGATATGACATTCCTTTTCGAAAACAAGCGAGGTTTTACGATGAAGCCTTTATAGACCGCCGATAACCGTCCATTTCAAGAGAGAAGATAAACAACGCCGCCATCTTTAACCGGAACAAACGCTATTTTAGGCACGTAAAAACAAGCGACGGAAAATGCAAGCCAGAGAGAAATCACAGAATAAGAATGACGAAAATGTACTTGTATATATCACGACATGAAGATTGTACTCACATTAACGCATATACTGCGCCTATCAACACCCTTAAAGAGAAGGTCAATAATATGATAGAGCGGTAAACAAATGGAATCCTGAGAGCTTCTAAAGAATACATTCCTAGAGGAGCAAGAAGAAACTACAAGGCATAGTGGAGCAAGGAAATACAAAGACTAGAAGAGGAACTGGACTCTGCCAGAGAAAGAGAGCTATAGTTGTTTATTTACTCGACATTCTAGTATAGTTCTAACGTAGGCATTACAACGACGAAAGGACAAGAAAATGGAATATTTTGAAATGCGAATTTGCACAAAAATAGAAAGAATTTGGTGAGCAATAACTAAAGTGTACCATCAAGAGGTGTACTAAAGAAGCTAAGACATGGTTGACCCACAAGGCAACAGAGTAGGGCTCCATGATTGCCAACTATCGATGCAGAGATGCGGAGTTATCTAGCACGAGACGGTGATGGCGATCTGACCCTTTTCTTTGCGTTTTTCTTCTCTTTCCCATTATTACCATCTTCATGCTTCCATCTCACTCTCTCCTACCTTATTTTTCAATTCTAACCTCAATTCATTTTTCTTCCCTGTTTTTTATTATTATCTCTTCTTTTTCGTCCCTATTTTCACACATCTTTGTTCTGTGTCATTAATTTTCTTCACTTTCTCTTTTTCTCTCTTCGTCGTCTTTCATATTCCATGCATTTTCTCACCTTCATTGCTTCCATCCCGCCATTCTCGCTATCATTCTCACTATTCCTAACCTCTTCTCTCTCTCTTTTTTTTATTCAACCTCTTTCTCTCTCTGTCTCTCTGGATGTCTTCTCTCTCCTTTCTTTCACTTCGGGAAGTGATCAGAGAAAATGTTTGTATAAGAAACAGCGTGGGCGAGCGAAGATGACAGAACTGTCGGCACCCAGTGCCCGTGTTCCAAGTGAGGTGCCCTCTACAAGCCAGCACATCCTGGCATTGATTTTCTTCAACACTGCTGTGTACATCTCCTATCAAAATAGCTACGTAACGCGGAGACAGCACAACCACTTGTTTTTGTTCCAGTTCCTGGTCTTTTTATGCTGCATCATCGCAGCGTGTTGTCTTGGTATATCCTTAGGCCTTAATGGTGTTTAGTTGTGGTGTATCATCATGGTGTCTCATCGTGGTGTATCATCATGGTGTCTCATCGTGGTGTGTCATCTTACGCGTGATAATGGTGTTTAATGTATCGGTACGGAGAATTATCGTGGTGTTTTATCAGTGTGTATCATCATGGTGTATCAACATGGTGTATCATCAAGGCATATCGTCACAGTTAATCATTATAATGCATCGTTGTAGTGCATAATTATAAGTATCATCGTGTTGTATCATTATGGTGTATTGTCGTGGGGTATCAACAAGGCGTATCATTTTGGTGTATCATTGTGGTAATCGTGGTGTACCATCATGGTGTGTTGTCATTGTGCATCATTGTGGAGTATCAACGTTGTGTATCAACTTAGTGTATCAACTTAATCTATCTATGTCTCTACAATCTATGTATCAACATGTTGTATCATCACGGTGTATCGCTCGTCATAAAGATAGAGTCTCTTGGGGCTAAGTAGCAACGTACAGAGAATAGGACACTGCTGCCTTCTGTTGTTTAAAACACGCGAACGAGACGTCACTTAAAGGGTCATGGGGTCAGTAGTTGATCGGTGTGTCTTTTTTCCCCACACACGTAAGGTATCCATTTCAGGCTGGGTGACCCAGGAAGCCTGTGATCAGGATCGAACCCAAACTCTTGTTATTAGTGGTCCAGATCTGTATTATGCTGTATCCATTATAATGTATCGTCATAAAAAAAGTAAAAAAGTAAAGTACACCCGTCACCCCAAGTGGCTTATAGGGAATATGGCGTTAGTGACCATAAATTTTACAGACCTTCGGCACATGATTTTTGGAGCACTGTGGTCGGTATTACGCCCGTGACGCTTTATTTTCCCAGAAAAAAATGCGGTACCCATTTAAGGCTGGGTGAACCGGTAGCCGTCGGTTAGGATAGAACACTACCTCTTGTCTTTTGTAGTCCAGTTCACTAACCAGCGAGCTATCGCAGCTCCCATGTATCGTTATGGTTGTCTATTATCGTGGTGATTCATCATGATGTATCATTATCATGTGCCATACCGGTTGATGTAGGCGATCATTTCCTTCCACAATCTTCAATCTACAGTGCATCGTATCAATTCTGCCGTTTGACTGTTTTCCATGCCATGACACCAAGCTATCTAGTATCTTCCCTCTTTGTCGTCCGCGATCTCTCTGTCCCTGTATTTTGATTTTGTAACCAAGTATTCCAACTTTCCTCTTCTCATGATGTGCCCGAAAAATGTTGATTGTCTCTTTCTGATGTTTCTTAGGAGCTCACTTTTTGAGTTGGCCTTTTTGAGAATTTCTTCGTTGGTCTTTTTAGCTTTCCAGTGAACTTTCAACATTCTTCTGAGAAAGCCATCTCTGTGGCCTCTAATCATTTTTTCATTTGTTTGTTTACTGTCCATGATTCGCTTCCATAGATCAGAATTGATTCTATATAGCACCGATGAACTTTAATTTCTCACATATGTTGACAGCTTTGTTGCATAAGACGCTTTTCATTTTTAAAATGCTATTTTGGCCTGAGATATTCTGTTTTTTATTTCTATGGTGCATCTTCCATCTGATGTTATTATTGTGCCCAAGTATTTGGTGCGTTGCACTTGTTTCAGATTTGTCCTGGTTTTTTTTTTTTTTTTGCTGTATGATGGTGATGATTGTGTCTTTGATATGACCATTTATTTTGACCTGTTTCTTTTTACTATTCAGACTGAGACCTTTCTTGTTGCTTTCTTTTACTATTTTGTCTATCATTTCTTGTAGATTAAATTCTCTGTCTCTGCTATTAAGACTGTGTCATCCGCATATGGCAAAATGTTTCTATCCTCATAGTGTTTTCATATAGGAAATCATCGTGGCGTATCATTATTGTTTACAATCACTATGATATATATTTTAATGACCCTTTATGTCAGTTCCTTAATTAGTTCTGCTGTTTGAATTATTTTTCGCTCTATAAAAGGCTCTCCATAATTGGCTCTCCATAAATGGCTCTCCATAAATGACTCTCATAAATATTCTCTAAATTGGTCTCCAATGGCTTAGATAATAATTAAATTATTTACCACCTTAATTGCTCCTTTTAGTCACTCTTGTCATCGCTATTGTTACTGACACTCTTAATAGTTCTCTTGTCAGCTCTTTACGTTCTCTAATAATGACTTTCGCCAGTACTCTAATAATGACTTTCGCCAGTACTCTAATAATGACTTTCGCCAGTACTCTAATAATGACTTTCGCCAGTACTCTAATAATAACCTTTTTTTTTAGCGCTCTTAATCATAATGGATCACGTAAGCACTTGGTCTTTCTAGTCGTCTTAACTGGCTCTCTACATACTTCAAAAATAGTTTGATCCGTGGTCTTCTTTAAAGTTTATCAAAATTGTTAAATACTGAACTCTTTCCAACTCGTAATTGTTTGATGACTATTCATAGAACTGTTAATTGTTTGATGACTATTCATAGAACTGTTAATTGTTTGATGACTATTCATAGAACTATTAATTGTTTGATGACTATTCATAGAACTGTTAATTGTTTGATGACTATTCATAGATTTGTTACTTGTTTGATGACTATTCATAGATCTGTTAATTGTTTGATGACTATTCATAGATTTGTTACTTGTTTGATGACTATTCATAGACCTGTTAATTGTTGTTATGACTATTCATAGACCTGTTAATTGTTGTTATGACTATTCATAGATCTGTTAATTGTTTGATGACTATTCATAGATTTGTTACCTTTTTGATGACTATTCATAGACCTGTTAATTGTTTGATGACTATTCCTAGATCTGTTAATTGTTTGATGACTATTCCTAGACCTGTTAATTGTTTGATGACTATTCATAGATCTGTTAATTCTTTGATGACTATTCATAGATTTGTTACTTGTTTGATGACTATTCATAGACATGTTAATTCTTTGATGACTATTCCTAGATTTGTTACTTGTTTGATGACTTTTCATAGATTTGTTCCTTGTTTGATGACTATTCATAGATTTGTTACTTGTTTGATGACTATTCATAGATTTGTTACTTGTTTGATGACTTTTCATTGATTTGTTACTTGTTTGATGACTATTCATAGATTTGTTACTTGTTTGATGACTATTCATAGACCTGTTAATTCTTTGATGACTATTCATAGATTTGTTACTTGTTTAATGACTATTCATAGATTTGTTACTTGTTTGATGACTATTCATAGATTTGTTACTTGTTTGATGACTATTCATATATTTGTTACTTGTTTGATGACTATTCATAGACCTGTTAATTCTTTGATGACTATTCATAAATTTGTTACTTGTTTGATGACTATTCATAGACCTGTTAATTTGTGTTATGACTATTCATATATCTCATAATTGTTCAATGACTACTAGTAGATCTCTCAATTGTTCTATGACTAGTAATTTTGATTGTTTAACTCATAAACACTTTTTAAATTGTTCGGTGACACTTCATGGCTGTCTAATTGATGAACGTCACTTCATTGTTTTCTCATTTGTACTATTAACACTAGAGAGAAAATACCAGACAGCTTAAGAGAATGACTTGGAAGAAGGTCAACAACAGAAATGATAAAGAACTGTCGAGATCGAAGGTTGTGGAGAGACATGACACCAACGCCAATAGGCCCGGTACTTGATGATGATGATTAACACTTTATGCCCCTGTACAATTGACTCTCTTAATAACTAAATAAATTGGTCTCTTTAATGATTATATGGTGTCTTTACAAAGTTTTAGTTCACGACATATCTTTATAAGATTCCTCAAGGATTCCGTTCATAGCGCATTTTTATGGAACTCTCCCAGGGTCACGTTCAGAGATCATATTTATGGAACTCTTCCTGAGTCACGTTCATAGAACAGTTTGTAGAACTCTTTCAGAGTCACGTTCATAGCACATTTTATGCAAATCTTCCAGAGTCACGTTCATAGCGCCTTTTTATGGAAGTCTTAAAGAGTCACGTTCAGAGCACAGTTTTGTGGAGTTCTTCCACAGTCACGTTCACACACATTTTATGGAATTCTTCCAAAGTCACGTTCACACACATTTTATGGAGTTCTTCCAAAGTCACGTTCACACACATTTTATGGATTTCTTCCAAAGTCACGTTCACACACATTTTATGGAATTCTTCCAAAGTCACGTTCACACACATTTTATGGAGTTCTTCCAAAGTCACGTTCACACACATTTTATGAATTCTTCCAAATTCACGTTCACACACGTTTTATGGAATTCTTCCAAAGTCACGTTCACAAACATTTTATGGAATTCTTCCACAGTCACGTTCACACACATTTTATGGAATTCTTCCAAAGTCATGTTCACACACATTTTATAGACTTATTCCAAAGTCACGTTCACAAACATTTTATTGAATTTTTCCAAAGTCACGTTGACACATTTTTTAAATATAACTCTTCCAAAGTCACGTTCACAAACATTTTATGGAATTCTTCCACAGTCACGTTCACACACATTTTATGGAATTCTTCCAAAGTCACGTTCACACACATTTTATAGACTTATTCCAAAGTCACGTTCACACACATTTATAGAATTTTTCCAAAGTCACGTTCATAGCACATTTTGATGGCTACATTCAAAGACTACCCACGACACCCATCTTTTTTTAAATTAACAAAAATATCTTACAACTAGTCTCCCGTCCAGAGCACCGAGAGTTTTAGTATTTGATAGGTAGGGACCGTCAAGAAATACAAGGTCTCTGTCTTAATGTACACATCGCACTGACTTCTGTTAATTACGTCATCCTCAGCGTTTATATTTTCTTAACGAAATTTAATAGAAATTTGGCACAAAATGTCTTCATGCTCATAAAATGTAGACGATGTTTGATTGAACTCTACACTAACTACGTTGTATTAACGATGTTTGATTGCACTCTACACTAACTACGTTGCATTAACGATGTTTGATTGCACTCTACACTAACTACGTTGTATTAACGATGTTTGATTGCACTCTACACTATGTTGTATTAACGATGTTTGATTGAACTCTACACTAACTACGTTGTATTAACGATGTTTGATTGCACTCTACACTATGTTGTATTAACGATGTTTGATTGCACTCTACACTATGTTGTATTAACGATGTTTGATTGCACTCTACACTAACTACGTTGTATTAACGATGTTTGATTGCACTCTACACTATGTTGTATTAACGATGGTTGATTGCACTCTACACTAACTACGTTGTATTAACGATGTCTGACTGCACTCTACACTATGTTGTATTAACGATGTTTGATTGCACTCTACACTATGTTGTATTAACGATGTTTGATTGCACTCTACACTAACTACGTTGTATTAACGATGTCTGACTGCACTCTACACTATGTTGTATTAACGATGTTTGATTGCACTCTACACTAACTACGTTGTATTAACGATGTCTGACTGCACTCTACACTATGTTGTATTAACGATGTTTGATTGCACTCTACACTATGTTGTATTAACGATGTCTGACTGCACTCTACACTATGTTGTATTAACGATGTTTGTTTGCACTCTACACTATGTTGTATTAACGATGTCTGACTGCACTCTACACTATGTTGTATTAACAATGTTTGATTGCACTCTACACTATGTTGTATTAACGATGTTTGATTGCACTCTACACTAACTACGTTGTATTAACGATGTATGACTGCACTCTACACTATGTTGTATTAACGATGTTTGATTGCACTCTACACTAATTACGTTGTATTAACGATGTCTGACTGCACTCTACACTATGTTGTATTAACGATGTTTGATTGCACTCTACACTATGTTGTATTAACGATGTCTGACTGCACTCTACACTATGTTGTATTAACGATGTTTGATTGCACTCTACACTATGTTGTATTAACGATGTCTGACTGCACTCTACACTATGTTGTTTTAACGATGTTTGACTGCACTCTACACTATGTTGTATTAACGATGTTTGATTGCACTCTACACTAACTACGTTATATTAACGATGTTTGATTGCACTCTACACTAACTACGTTGTATTAACAATGTTTCATTGCACTCTACACTAACTACGTTGTATTAACGATGTTTGATTGCACTCTACACTAACTACGTTGTATTAACGATGTTTGATTGCACTCTACACTAACTACGTTGTATTAACGATGTTTGATTGCACTCTACACTAACTACGTTGTATTAACGATGTTTGATTGCACTCTACACTAACTACGTTGTATTAACGATGTTTGATTGCACTCTACACTAACTACGTTGTATTAACGATGTTTGATTGAACTCTACACTAACTACGTTGTATTAACGATGTTTGATTTAACTCTACACTAACTACGTTGTATTAACGATGTTTGATTTAACTCTACACTAACTACGTTGTATTAACGATGTTTGATTTAACTCTACACTAACTACGTTGTGTTTCCGGTTGTTTCCAAAATGGAGGAATTATTTTTCTCCGGCTTGGTATAGAACCGTTGATCAGAGGTTTAACAAGCCGCTATCGTAAAACGATGTTGTTAATGAAACGTAGACCTGATACAGAATGTGTAAATTAGCAGTAGATAGTAGTGATAGTTTTTTCGGCCCTAAAACAACAACAAAAATAGGATTCTGGAATGTGCGAACAATGGCCGCTCCGACGAAACATGCACAGGTCGCGAGCGAGATGGACAGATACGATCTAGATATTTTAGGATTAAGCGAAATGCGCTGGCCTGGAACAGGTAGGAGATCTATTGATAATAAAATAGTAGTTTTTTCTGGAAGGGAAGATGGAAAACACCGTGAAGGAGTAGGCATAATGATGACAGACAAAGCTGCAATAAGTTTATTAGAATGGGAACCGGTAAATAGCCGTCTGATACGAACACGATACAAAACAAAACATGGAAGACTTTCAATTATTCAATGTTATGCGCCTACTAACGAAGCTGATGATGAAGTTAAGGATGATTTTATAACCAACTGCAACAACTTATAAACAAAATACCAAAACACGATCTTTTAATTGTAATGGGAGACTTCAACGCCAAAGTAGGACAAGATAACGCAGGAGTGGAACATGTGATGGGGAGAGAAGGCTGTAATACAACAAGTCAGAATGGAGAAAGATTAATAGAATTATGTTTAATAGAAAATTTAGTTATAGGTGGGACATTATTTCCACATAAAAATATCCACAAAACAACATGGATATCTCCTGATGATAGAACATCAAATCAAATTGACCACCTATGTATTAAACAACAATTCAGATCATCATTAATAGATGTAAGAGCATACAGAGGTGCTGATGTTAATAGTGACCACAACCTGTGCATTGGGAAAATAAGATTAAAATTTAGAAACCAACAGAAGAGGTCAATTACACATAAAATTGATAGTCATAAACTGAAAGATGAAGCAATAAAGGAAAAGTTTAACATAGAGCTAAGTAATTGTTATTCAGCACTTGGTGAAATAAGACTTAGATATCAATGAAATGTGGGGCTCACAGAGCAAAATACTAATGACAGCAGCAGAAGCAAGTGCTGGACTGAAGAAAATGGAAAAACGAGCTTGGATCTCAGACACCACATGGAAATACATCAAAGAAAGAAGAGAAGCGAAGAGAGCCATGACTAATGTAAAGACAGATCTTGGAAAGGTTCTGGCAAAAGCAACATACAAAGAATTAGACAACAAAGTGAAAAGTTCGGCAAGAAGAGATACAAGAGCTTATATAGACAACTTGGCAGAGAAAGCAGAGACAGCTGCAATTACAGGAGACAGCAGAACTCTTTATACTGTACAAAAGATGCTGACAAACACCTATACATCCAGTGGAACACCAATTCTAGACAAATCTGGATTAATGCTAACAACAAGCGCAGACATAAAAGCCCGTTGGGCGGAACACTTCAAAGAAATTCTTAACCGTCCACTACCTCACAGTTTAATAAATTTTGAAGCTGAAACACCAGCAGCAGAATTAGATGTAAATTTAGATGACTTCACCTTGAGTGAAATAGAAACCACCTTAAAGCTAATGACCAATAACAAGGCTGCTGGAGAGGATAAGTTAACAGCTGAGATCCTCAAGGCAATTGATAGCCATAATTTAATACATCTCCAAAAAATGTTCAACATCATTTGGAAAACAGAGAAGACGCCTCATAAATGGAAAAAAGGAATCATTGTTAAGATCCCAAAAAAGGGCAATCTTAGAGATTGTAACAATTGGAGAGGCGTGACACTTTTGTCAGTTGCCTCAAAATTATTCTGTAAAATCATCCTAAATAGAATAAAGGATTCAATAGATACAGTAATGCGTGAAGAACAGGCTGGGTTTAGAAAAGGGAGAAGCTGTCTTGACCACATTTTCACTCTACGACTTATATTGGAGGAACACATTGAAAAGCAAAAACCTTTTGTACTTAACTTCATCGACTTCAAAAAAGCATTTGATAGTATTCATAGAGATTCTTTGTGGAAAATTCTGAAGCAATATGGCTTACCATCAAAAATCATAAATATTATCAAAGACATGTATGATGGTTACACATGTGCAGTTCGAACAGAGGAAGGACTGAGCGAATGTTTCCCAATAGAAACTGGGGTTAAACAAGGATGTATTTTATCGCCCTTGTTATTTGGAATTGTTATGGACTTCATAATGAAGAAATGCTGCACTGGTAATAAAGGCATCGAATGGATACAAGGAGACCATTTGGAGGACCTGGACTTTGCTGATGACATAGTTCTCATCAGCAATCAGATAAAAACGATGCAGGAAAACACAAATGAACTATCATCAATAGCCAGCAAAATTGGGCTTGAGGTCAATCATGAAAAGACTAAAGTCATGAAAAGTTTAATTCCAACAAGTGACAAAATATACATGGAAAACAAACCAGTAGAAGAGATCGATCACTTCATCTATCTTGGAAGTCACATTGATCGAGAAGGGGATACGAGCAAAGAAATTAGATTCAGACTGGCTAAAGCAGCAATGTCTTTCAGAAGCCTTGAAAAGCTGTGGAAATCAAAACTCATTAGCACAAACACAAAACTTAGGCTATTCAAATCAAATGTACTATCAACCCTTACGTATGCGTGTGAAAGCTGGAAAACAACAAGAGATATAGAAACAAAGTTGAACGCATTCGAAAATAAATGTCTAAGGAAAATACTTGGTATAGAATGGAACGAATTCAAAACAAACGAGGAAATTAGAGAAATCGCCAATCAACCACTAATATCTTCAGTAATAAAGAAAAGACGATGGTCATACGTTGGACATGTGATGAGAAGAGATAATAATCGAATAGCAAAGCAAGCCCTCATATGGGAAACAACAGGTAAAAGAAAAAGAGGAAGACCCAGGGAGACACTGAGAAGAACATTGATGAGAGAGGCAAGAGCAGCAGGAATCGGCTCCCTCAATGAGATAGAACTGCTTGCACAGAACAGAGACAGATGGCGAGATTTGATAAAATATCTTTAAAAGAAAACTGCTAGAACAAAAATTCATATAGGAGAAGGTGTATCTTGGTCTACGCCCTATGGGCCGGTTACGGCTCGAAAGGTCAATAGATAGAACTACGTTGTATTAACGATGTTTGATTGCACTCTACACTAACTACGTTGTATTAACGATGTTTGATTGCACTCTACACTAACTACGTTGTGTTAACGATGTTTGATTGCACTCTACACTAACTACGTTGTATTAACGATGTTTGATTGAACTCTACACTAACTACGTTGTATTAACGATGTTTGATTTAACTCTACACTAACTACGTTGTATTAACGATGTTTGATTTAACTCTACACTAACTACGTTGTATTAACGATGTTTGATTTAACTCTACACTAACTACGTTGTATTAACGATGTTTGATTTAACTCTACACTAACTACGTTGTATTAATGATGTTTGATTGAACTTTACACTAACAACGTTGCATTCATGATGTTCGCAATTCTTATAAAATGAAACCTCTTCACTGCTACACGATATCTTATTGAAGATGTGGAAACGTCACACGCGAGTTGAACGCGATAACGTGCACAAACTGTTTGTTTTGGCACATTAAATCTATACTCGTCATTTAATATCGATCTGCGAGTAAATTGTACCACAAACTGTGCTGGCCATGCATGCATGCATGTTGTTTCGCAATCGCAACTAAGGTCAAAGGGAATAAGGTTAAGGTCGATGTTGTTGATGTGTGTTAACACTATCACTAATCTTGATCTGAAGCTGAAAGCGAAATCTCAAACGTGTTTCTTCTTCTCCTTTCTTTCATAATTTACCTTTCAGCGTCGAGGGGAGAGGTAATTTGCAGGCTTCTGCTCTTCTGTATGTCTATGCTGTTGTTATGTTTCCTAGTGTTTCTAATATATCGTTATTCCACCTTTTTGTGGTCCGCCCTTTGGTCTGGTTTTCTGGCAACGTTAACTGAAGGTTCTTGTGTTGTGTTTTGATATTTCTGTCTTAATTACGAGGCCTACCTATTTTATCTGTTGTTTCCTTATATATTTTATGACGGGGGTTATTCCTAGATTTTTTCTCAGTTCTACATTTCTAGTCTATTCTCTCAGGCTGTTTCGTGTCATTTGTCCTAATACATGATAAAATGTGTTTACACAAAAGGTAACGAAGCTCATTATTCTTGATGTTTCAGCGACACAATGTTTTAATAATGGCATCAATAAAAAGGCATATAGGATGAAGTGTGAGATTAAAAATACAGAGTTTAGGACATAAGTCAAAGGAGGAGTATGATAGCTAAAATATGCTGAGTTGCGGTGACAAAGGGAGAGTAGAGAAACAAAGAGATGGTCACAGCTGTGAGGTTCAATTTAAAATACTCGTTGAACTGATATCATTGCATAAAAGATGAACTTTTGCTATAAAAGAATACATGAACAAACGCATATTAACGAGCACAGAGAGTTAGTATAAAAGCAAACAGATTGAAAGTAAAATTTAAAAAATAAATACGAAATAATCTTTATTCTTTATTTCTTTCTTCACTTCCTCTTACATCCGTTTTGGTGTCGAAGGAGATACAAAGTTCTGGCTCTACCCCTTTTGCAGCTTCAGTCATTGCCAACGGATGTTGTTGTAACGCTTCTTTGCTGTCTGTTCTTCTTACTCTGGGTCTGCCTCTTACTCTTCTCCCTTTTCAGTTTTTAATATATGCTTTTGTTGTAATGAATCGCACGGCTGTGTTTTCTATATGGACAAGCTAGTTTATTTGTTGTTTCTGTATGTAGCTTAGGATTGATTCAATGCTTACTCCTTTTCTAATAATGTAATTTATGATTCTGTCTTTTCTAGTAAACCCAAGAGCTTTTCTCAGATAACTTATCTCTGAGGTGACAAGTTTTCTTTTTTGTTTGGTCGTAAATGAAAATACTTGGCATTGTTTGGATATTCCAATTGTTTACGATGAATGATGATATCGTATGACAGGGAACAGTTGGCTGTGTTCACACTCTGCGCGGTTTAGCCTTATGTCTTTTGACCGACGTTCGGACAACCCGTGTTCGATTACCTCTGGGAGCAGTGTGAATTGTACTCGTGGTTGGAAAAAAAAAAACCCCCACGGTCGACCCAGCCGTTGGCAGAAATGGGTACCAGGGTATTACCCTGGGAAGGTGAGAAATGTCGCCTCGCATCTGAGTTTGGATGCTTGAGGCGACAGTATACAGAAATCTCCGAACATTTCTGGATAGGCGGCCGAGCACTTATTGGTGTAAACTCGAGATCTAAGACGCTGGTTCAAGTCTCGTACTTTATCTTTACCTTTACCTTTTGGCGTGCGCTGAAACTGCTACGATGGGGACTACAGTTACCTTTCTTTGTTTGGGAGATGAGATATTAATTCGGATGATTACGCTGTCACGGGCGGTTGAGCAATTATGGACTTTAATTAGTTTTCAGTGATACCGGGGCCTTCCATAACCAAATAACCAAATAACTTGGCATTGGTAACACAATATGGGAATGCATATATTCTGCATAAGATATTTCTTCGTGGTAATGGGTATTGCTTAGAAATAATAATTTAAAAAAAAAAACTATTTCACAAAATAATGACGACTTGTCTTATCTGGCCAATATACAGCCAATCATCATCATATGCCATACCGGTTGGCATAGGCGATCATTTCCTTCCATAATCTTCTATCTACAGTTCATCGTATCAGTTTTGTTGTTGACTGTTTTCCATGCCCTGACACCAAGCTATCTAGTATTTTCTCTCTTAGTCGTCCGCGATATCTCTTTCCTTGTATTTTACTTGTTGTAACCACGTATTCCAACTTTCTTCTTCTCATGATTTGCTAGAAAAATTATGATTGTTTTTTTTTTTTCGGATGTTTTTTAGGATCTCCCTTTTTGTGTTGGCCTCTTTGAGAATTTCCTCATTGGTCTTTTTAGGTGTCCAGGAAACGTTCAACATTCTTCTGAGAAATCCCATCTCTGTGGCCTCTAACCGTCTACAGCCAATTGGCAATACAAAAACATTCTCACAATAGCTGTCTTCAATGATTGCTCAGAACAAAGGGACAGTAATAAAGTACTATTTCCTTTCCCTGCTGTGTCAAGCCAACGATTATTCCTCTTTGTGCCCCGCCTTTAAAAGGATGTCTAGTGGACCTAGTTACGTTGTGATGTGGTGTACAGCCTTAGCGTCCTAGTCAGTGGGCTCGTGATAAAGACCAACCTAAAAAATCTAAAGTCTGTTTCAAGAAATTAGGCCAGTGGTTAGAAAGAAATGTATCAAAATTCTTGCTCAAGATGTCTCTAATAAGCTTCAACAATGACATACCTTCTGGGAAGTCATTGAGCAGAACAACCTATTTTGGCGCAGTAACGTTACTATTAAAGGGTGATTTCAAAATATCAAGGAGACACTGAACATGGCAACAGAGGTGGGAGATCTGGCCAGAGACAGAGATTCTTAGAGACGGGCTGTGGAGAATGCAACGTTCTGTGGGAGATCTGGCCAGAGACAGAGATTCTTAGAGACGGGCTGTGGAGAATGCAACGTTCTTTGGGAGATCTGGCTAGAGACAGAGATTCTTAGAGACGGGCTGTGGAGAATGCAACGTTCTGTGGGAGATCTGGCCAGAGACAGAGATTCTTAGAGACGGGCTGTGGAGAATGCAACGTTCTTTGGGAGATCTGGCTAGAGACAGAGATTCTTAGAGACGGGCTGTGGAGAATGCAACGTTCTGTGGGAGATCTGGCCAGAGACAGAGATTCTTAGAGACGGGCTGTGGAGAATGCAACGTTCTTTGGGAGATCTGGCTAGAGACAGAGATTCTTAGAGACGGGCTGTGGAGAATGCAACGTTCTGTGGTAGATCTGGCCAGAGACAAAGATTCTTTCAGACGGACTGTGGTGAATGCAACGTTCTGTAAGAGATCTGGCTAGAGACAAAGATTTTTTCAGACGGGCTGTGGAGAATGCAACGTTCTGTGGGAGATCTGGCTAGAGACAAAGATTTTTTTCAGACGGGCTGTTATGAATGCAACGTTCTGTAGGAGATCTGGCTGGAAACAAAGATTCTTTCAGACGGACTGTGGTGAATGCAACGTTCTGTGGGAGATCTGGCTGGGAACAAAGATTTTTTTCAGACCGGCTGTTATGAATGCAACGTTCTTTATGAGATCTGGCTAGAGAGAAAGATTTTTTTTTTTCAGACGGGCTGTGATAAATGCAACGTTATGTAGGAGATCTGGTTAGAGATAAAGATTTTTTTTCAGACGGGCTGTGATAAATGCAACGTTCTGTAGAGGTCATGCGACCTGATAAGGATGATGAATATTACTATAAGAGACTGTAGGTCGAAAAATTGAGCATGAATTGAAAGTTTCCTCAAAAACGTTCGTCAGCACCCATATGACCATCTCAGATCAGACCTGTCTAGCCCATAGCTGGGTATTATGGCAGAACTTGACAGTGCAGTCACGTCCGTGCACTCAGAAGAGTAGAATAGAACATGAATAAAAATACTGGCATTACAGCTTACTTTAGCAGATGGCTCCTTGTAAAATAACGTTCGGAGAAAGAATTTTTTTATTGAAACATCCATCGAATCAATGTATGTACATTATGATTAGGCATGTCGCTATTTTGTTAATGAACAATAAATCCTTGCTGAGCAGAAAGGATACAAATTCTACAGTCATCATCAGCATGGTAAATTGCTGTCAATTTCATCACCTTGCAATTCATTGAGTCTGACGACATTTTTATATTTGTGATGATATTTTTAAATTTTATTTATTCTTTTTTTATTTTTTTTCAAAATGATTCGTAATTATCCTACAACTTTGAACATTAAACAGCAAAACAGTATTAAACAGCTGAAAACTATCTCAATAACGTGAAACCTTTGACAGTTTAAGTTCAAAGTTCGCGTTTAATGGCGAGATATTTGGAATTGCCCAAAGGGAATGTATGTCCCAATTATTCACGGCTGCTCTTATTAGTCTAAAGGTCTTAAGACTAGAAATATGACACTGTCTGCGTGTACAGATGTTTTCTAGTTGTTGCATTTGTCTCATTTATGAAACTTATTTTGTCGGAAAACAATTCAAACTCATGACACAAGTCTACAGAAAGGTTTGCGTGTTGTGAGTTAGTGTAGTGTACACTGAGACTAACGTCTTCATACGTTATTCTTATTACATGAGTTATTTAAATTGCTATGTAACTGGTTGTCTTCAATCATGTTAAATTATTTCTTTTCGGAAATATATTCCATCATCATCATCATAATCGGTTGGCGTAGGCGATCATGTATTTCCACAATATTATATCCACAGTAAAAAAAAAAAAAAGTAAAGAGCCCCGTCACGTAGTGACCATAAATTTTTATAGACTTTCGGCACATGATTTTTGGGGTAATTTGGTCGGTATTTCGCCCGTGCCGCTTTACTTTACCAGAAAAAAATCCGGTTCCCATTTAAGGCTGTGTGAACCCGGAAGCCGTCGGTTGAGATCGAACCCTACCTCTTGTCCTTTGTAGTTCAGTTCACTAACCACTGAGCTACTCCTTTATATCCACAGTGTATCGTATCAATTCGGTTGTTGACTGTTTTCCCATGCCATAACAAAAAGCTATCTAGTATCTTTTCTCTTTGTCGTCCACGATCTCTCTTTCCTTGTATTTTGCCAGTTGTAAACATGTATTCCGACTTTCTTCTTCTCATGATGTGCCAGAAAAAAAAGTCGATTGTTTCTTTCTGATATTTTATAGGAGCTCCCTTATTGTATTGGCCTCATTAAGAATGTTCTCATTTGTATTTTTAACTGTCCAGGGAACTTTCAACATTCTGTTTTATTTATATATTTTTTAAAAGTTTGTATCAAACCGTAACAAACACTATCTTGGACGCAACTCGGGTGTTGTGTTTGTAATTTCCGAGACTATAGTATCATAAAATATTATAATTGAGAGATAGATAACAAGATTGAAAATAAGCGGTAATAAAAAACGATAGAAAATAAGAGATAGATGATAATAGAGATTTTATTAACTTTCTAAGTTTATCAACCTAATCATGAAGGAATTCAAAAGTACTAATTTCCACCGCTCAAGTTAATGTACATATTACTTAATTATTATAGTGTATGTTCCTTTATCTCTGTTATTATAATTTATTTTCCTTTATCTCCATTATTATCATCTTATTTTTATTTTCGCAGTTATTTTAATCACAATTACTATCATTTTTAATTTTATAGAAGTGGCATTGATATTGAAAACTAGTCCCCGCACAGTAGCTTATTATCTTGTCTTTTCTTTTAGAAGCCTCACAGAGTATTAAACTGTAAGCTAAACAAGTGACTTTTTATTGTTCGTTGGGCAGGTATAGCGGTTGTCCCTCTTTGATATGACACAGCACTGATTTATCCACCCGTGACGTCACTGATAACGAATCCTAGTTATTTTGTTTGAAAATAGAACAGACAAGGCTTGCTCGTGATGTGATCATCGTACACTAATTACGTAGGAACGACCCATCCCTAAAAATATCACATCATTTAAGAAAATGAGAATACCATCTCTAAGTATCAATGCCTGGTTTAGGCAAGTGGGGAGATTTGTTAAAGGTTATCACACCTCGACAGTGCCATTCATTGCTGATTTCATGGGAAATGACGTCTGATTTCTGCCTCATTGCGTCATGCAGCCTGCGCTTGATTACATTAGAGGAAACGTCGTTCTGGTTGTCGTTATCAGTCGAGAGTTTCCGTCAAACGTCAATCAATGACACTGAATGGTACTCAGGCAGTCAAAGAGGGATGGGGCATTTGACGCAACGCCGACACACAAGTACAAGGGCGGCAACAGCACTTAGTCGTAGGCTGCGTGTGAAGGAAGAACTAGTATATCGTTAGTCACACAACCTTGTGAAGGAAGAACTAGTATATCGTTAGTCACACAACCTTGTGAAGGAAGAACTATAGCTCGTTTCAAAACATTTGCCCAACTTCAAAACGCTATTACTCTCTAATCGTTTGTTAAATACTTTTGAAATTTTCCAAATGTTATTAGAATGCAAAAGACCCTTTAAATGTATATTTAACAAATATCTTGCAGCTGCAGTTTTCTTAAAGCGGCGATATTTCTTTGATGTTTGTCAAAATTGTAAATTGTGAAGCCCTAAAGAATAGAAATTACCGTAGTTGCTGGTCTACGATTAATTTTCACTTGGTAAAGGCGTGGCCGTAATGGGGAAATAACTGGATAAAACAAAACACCAGTAGAATTATTGTCTGCTCAGTTCGAGGACGGACGATAATATCAAGCTGTATGTCCAATTTTCATAGTTGTGTGGTCCTGAAAAGGACCGTTTGTTGAAATAATTTAAGGTAATATAGGGGCCAACATTGTGGGGGCTACATACTTTCATTCTGAATCAGATGAGTCTAAAAGATTAATAACTGTTTGGGGTTGAACATTCCACAAACCATCATTTTTCCAATATTCCTCTTCCTGTTTTAAGACGTGGTCTTCACATTTAGTCCAATAATCTTTGTCTATATGTTAATAAAGCGAGATTAGCAAGAGTCTTTACATCGCATATTTTGAATGTTGTATTTTCATCTGCCACTTGTCCTTTTAATTTTGCCCAGATTAGTTCTATTGGATTTAAATGAGCATGGTAAGGTGGCAGCCTCAAACTTATATGACCGTGCTCTTGGATAATCTTATCTATTTGAAAAATCTTTGTCCTCTGTTTTTGCTTTACTAGAGATAGTAATTCAGGTTTTAAGTACATGTTATTAAATTGTATGTGCTCCTTTGTGAGCCATATCTTAATAGCATCTTTTGTACTGGATGACGTCGGGACTTTATCTTCAAGTGCAACAATGTTGTGGTACGCTGCATTGTCCATTATTAGGCAAGATTGTCGATCTAGTGATGGGAGAACAGAATTTTCAATCCAATGTCTAAATATGTGACCATTCATCTCAGAGTGATAATCCCGATTGTCTATGGATTTTGAAAGAAAAATGAGTTCTGCATTCTGTATTAGTCCATGTTGTCGACTACCTGCATGAGCAATTATCAAGCGCTGTCCTTTGCTGCTAGGTATTACAATCTCTTAATCTTTCCATCTGATGACTGCCATTCCCTTTGGTTAGTGTGGTGAGCATTGATCCATGTTTCATCCAAGTACACAATATCATAACCTTGCTTGCGCACCTCTTTTACTTCACGTAAGTACTTGCTTCTCATGACTACTATATGTGGCTTCTCACAGATGATGTTTCGTCCATTGGACTACTTTCTGAATGTAAAGCCTGCAGCTCTCACATTCCTCCATAATGTAGACTTTGATATTTCAATACTGTTGTTTTTTTTTCAGCGATAATTTTAATTTTCTTATTGTAACAGTTTCATTCATACCCAACATTTTGCGAATTTCACTTCTAATAAGTTCACTGTCGAAATTATCCAAAATTTTTGCTCTTCCTTGTGATTTTGTATATTTGGAACATTGACGGTCACGTGCTTGAATCCAGCGATTAAATGACCGTTTAGATAAATCCAAAATGTGTCTTGTCCTATTCTCAGGGTTTTCTAAAGAATGAAATAATCTTCCTCGTTTAGCCTCTTTGCAAAAATAGTCATACATTTTTATTGCGATGTTTTGTAAACTGCAGAATTTCATTTTAAGACTCATGATAAATGTTATTGTTCCACGTTACGCCGCTGAATTAACGGAAATGGAACACACAATGTCTCGTGTTTACTACAAGTGTCTAATTGTGTCATACAACTCACGCGGAAAGCGTGAATAATCGTAAATTTCAGCGTGTATAGATTTGTAATCGCTATTTTTAACTTAAATACTGTAAACACTAAGTTTTGACTACATCAATGGGTCGTTATAAATTTATATAAATCAAATAAGCAATAATAATAACCAAATGTTTGTTTTTAATGAAATTAATTCCCTGTTGGGTTCTAATCATTATAACTATACATGCAAATTTTGAAAAAATTACAAAAGGCGGTTTAAAAGATATTGATTTTTAAAGTTGGGCACGACTTATGAAACAAGCTATAGTATATCGTTAGTCGCACAACCTTGTGAAGGAAGAACTAGTATATCGTTAGTCACACAACCTTGTGAAGGAAGAACTAGTATATCGTTAGTCACACAACCTTGTGAAGGAAGAACTAGTATATCGTTAGTCACACAACTTTATGGCAGCCTCAGAGCACACTTGATGACGTATTCAATTTACCAATCTTCAAATCGTCACAAACAAGAGTCATTTTCTGAGATGCTACATGGGTTAATCCTGTCCATCCTTTCATGTTATCTTCCCATGTCTTATCTGTCCGTTTTGTCTTCTTTCGCCTGTATTAGCAAGGCCTGTTGAACTTGTAACATGTTGCTTTTTTTTTTATTTTGCATTCGCCAGCTTTGACCTCTGACGAAATCCCTGGAGACTAGTAACTGAATTTTGCGTGTTAATCCGTTTTCTCCTTGCAGCCGTGTGCACAGGGGTCCCTCGACGCACAGGCAGATAACGCCCGTCTTCGGGGGTACTTATAATTTTTCCGTCCATGAGTAATTGACGTTTCAAGCAGGGCCTCGCTGCTGAGACCAGGGGTGGTTGCCGCAGAGAGAAATCATAAATAAAAAATTCCAACTGGTGCAGTCGGGATTTGAACCCACAACATCTCTGTATCATGGCCGGTCTTTCCTCGAGACCAACCAGTTCTTGAAGTTCCTAACATATTCCTACATTCAATTTAATTCTTTCACCTTTGGCAATAAGACTTTGACTGTGGATTGTTCGTTGACAATAAGACTTTGACTGTGGATTGTTCGTTGGCAATAAGACTTTGACTGTGGATTGTTCGTTGACAATAAAACTTTGACTGTGGATTGTTCGTTGACAATAAGACTTTGACTGTGGATTGTTCGTTGACAATAAGACTTTGATTGTGGATTGTTCCTTGACAATAAGACTTTAATTGTGGATTGTTCGTTGACAATAAGACTTTGATTGTGGATTGTTCGTTGACAAAAAGACTTTGATTGTGGATTGTTCGTTGACAAAACGACTTTGATTGTGGATTGTTCGTTGACAAAAAGACTTTGATTGTGGATTGTCGTTTACAAAAAGACTTTGATTGTGGATTGTTCGTTGACAATAAGACTTTGATTCTGGATTGTTCGTTGACAATAAGACTTTGATTGTGGATTGCTCGTTGACAAAAAGACTTTGATTGTGGATTGTTCGTTGACAAAAAGACTTTGATTCTGGATTGTTCGTTGACAATAAGACTTTGATTGTGGATGTTTGTTGACAATAAGACTTTGATTGTGGATTGTTCGTTGACAATAAGACTTTGATTGTGGATTGTTCGTTGACAATAAGACTTTGATTGTGGATGTTTGTTGACAATAAGACTTTGATTGTGGATGTTTGTTGACAATAAGACTTTGATTCTGGATTGTTCGTTGACAAAAAGACTTTGATTCTGGATTGTTCGTTGACAATAAGACTTTGATTCTGGATGTTTGTTGACAATAAGACTTTGATTGTGGATGTTCGTTGACAATAAGACTTTGATTGTGGATGTTTGTTGACAATAAGACTTTGATTGTGGATGTTCGTTGACAATAAGACTTTGATTGTGGATGTTTGTTGACAATAAGACTTTGATTCTGGATGTTTGTTGACAATAAGACTTTGATTCTGGATTGTTCGTTGACAATTAGACTTTGATTGTGGATGTTCGTTGACAATAAGACTTTGATTGTGGATTGTTCGTTGACAATAAGACTTTGATTGTGGATTGTTCGTTGACAATAAGACTTTGATTGTGGATTGTTCGTCACTTCCTTGTTGGTGATATGAAGAGCTAGTTAGTGAAAATTCAATATTAGATATTGAGTGTCACGTGACATTTTTTTATGTATTTGAATGAAATACCTCGCTGTACTGCAACACAGCATTTGGAGGCGACTCACCGCTCTTCCTCAATGTTATTTATCGCTCAAGCTCATTGAGCTACATATTTTTCCAAATGGATCGGCCGGAGAGCGTGAAGCTGCGAACGCAACTACGTTATCATTTTTGCTGAGTCAACTCTCTACCGGCAACCCAAAAGACGCCTCCAAATTTGAGATGCCGACAAATTTAGATAAACAAGCACGCGACCACACACATACACGTTTGGATAGTTATAGAGTTGATGCTAAAGTTAGCGTGCTCTCGTGACGAGCAAATATCATTGAATGTTAATGAGAGCCTGTCAAGCTAAGACACATTTATTGTCGATGTATCGAGGGCAACGGAGAGTTGAGCAGATAATGTAGGTTGGGCGCTAGGTTATTGACATAAAGTGTGCTGAGAACTTGCTGCCAGCTTTTCTAAATATTGACGAAATAAGGCTTCTATAACTATGTTATGGTTATGGAACGCCTCGGTATTACTGCAAACGAATTAAAATCCATAATTGCTCAACCGCCCGTGCCAGTGGAATAATACGAATTAGTATCTCATCTTCCAAACAAAGATAGGTAGCTGTAGTCCCCACCATAGCAGTCTCAGCACACGCCAAGAGACATAAGGCGAAACCGCACAGAAAGTGGACACAGCCATCTGTTGTCCATCATATATCTTTATTAATCGTAAGCAATCGAAATATTGAAACATGATCAAAACAGATGAAGCGCACAGCTCACGTTGTGCAAAGAGCACTTAACTCAGTAGCTCATGCAACAAGCCGGACTTGGAATATGAGGAAACTGCAACAATTAACACTTTTCAGACAGCCTTTGGCTGGTCCTGCCGCACATTCACCATATTGACCGTAAGTTCACGTCCTCCTGAAAATGTTTGTCGTAATATTGTTTTTAATGTATAGCGCTTGATGATGTTAGGACATTATTTGTGACTTAAAATGCAAACACATGAAGCACAGAGAGTCAGCAGGATTATCCCCGTCGCACATAGAACAATAGACCGTAAGATCTCCCTGCAATGTGAAATTGTGAAATGATAAACCAGTTCACACGTCTACCCTCGATTTCACTCACAGTAGCCCTCTACAATCTACACAACTTCTTCCTCTTCTTTCCTTCCTCATCTGCCTTTCAGCGTCGAGGGGGAGATATAACTTGCGGTCTTTTGCTCTTCTGTTCGCCTCTGCTACTGTTATGTTTCCTATTGCTTCTAATATTCCATCGATCCATCTTTTTCGTGGTCGACCCTTGTGTCTGGTGTTCTCGCACCGCTTGTTGAAGGCTCGTTGTGTTGTATTTTGATCTTTCTGCCTTGTCACGTGGCCAAACCATTTTATCTGTTGTTTCCTTATATATTATATGGCGGGAGCTATTCCTAGCTTTTTTCTCAGTTCTTCATTCCTGATCTTATCTCTCAGACTGTTTCCTGTCATTTGTCTAACACATTTAATCTCAGTAGAGGTTATTTTTCTTATTGTTCTTGCATCTAGGGTCCAGGTCTGGCATTGGTAGCACAACGTTGGGATGAAGATTGTATTGTATAGTGCTCGTTTTGCCTTCAGAGTTATTTCGTTGTTGGACAATAGTGGTGATAACTGTCCGATGATTTGACAAGCTTTGTTGCATCTTGATTCTATCTCTGCTGTTTGAGAATTATCGTTTGTCATTAAACTTCCTTGGTATTTGAATTCCTCTGCTTGTTTTAGTTGCTTGCCTTCTATAGTTATGTTGATGCTCTGTTTATTTTTGGCGACATTCATGACTTCTGTTTTGTTGATGTTGATTTTCATGTTGTATTTTGTGCCTGAGATGCTGAGTTTGTTAAAGTGTTCTTGTAGGTCTTCTATTGTTTCATGTATTAGTGCCTGATCGTCTGGAAATAAAAGCTCGTTGATCTCCTCTGTCTCTGATGGGTTGGCTAACTTGCATATATAGTCCATGTATGTAATAAACAGTAGGGGGGATAGTACGCAACCCTGTCTTACACCTGATCTAACTTCGAAGTGGTCTGTGTATCCTGCTGCTGTTCTCACTGTGTAGCTGCTGTTGATGTAGAAACTTTTAATTAGGTTGGTTAGATGTTGGCTTACACTGTATGTTGTTTGTATCTCCCACAGTTGTTCTCTGTTTACTCTGTCGAATGCTTTTTCCTGGTCAATGAAGGCTATGTATAAATTTTGATTGTGTTCTGACGTTTTTTCTGCAAGCTGTTTTAGTGTGAATAGAGCGTCACTACATCCTATGTTTTTTTTCGGAACCCCATTTATACAGCATTCCTCCTAAATAACATGAAACTCCGAGAGTCACACAGGGGCTGCAAAATCATGTACAAAACTCCGTCATTTCGCCTTTCATTATTAGCGTACGGCCTGTTTAGGAATATACGATCAGCCATTATGATGACGTACTACACACAACAATTGATGCGCCCATAAATTCCCGAGTACTCTAGTGAATGCAGCCAGCAGCGCACGAAACGATGGTGCAAAATCCCTAATATGAAACCTTTGGTTGACTTGGCATCTATAACTATGTAAGATAGACAACCACTAATGGTTCGTAAATAAAGTTAACAATTGTTGCTAGTTATGATCACACACTAAAGGAGCTTAAACGCTAGCGATCATGGCCGGCGACTCATAGCTGATCAAGATCTAGCAGTTCTACCTCCTCGTCGGTCTACGCTGGTAACATCTTACGTCAGAACATGTTGTCTAAAAGAAGCTAGGATACCTCTGTACTTTGTAGCTCGTATTGATATAGAAGACCTAGCATTGCAGTACCTCTAGGTAGGACAAGTCACACAGGCTGGGTAACAGAAGCTATGATCGCCTTTTCCCCTGTAGTAGTTGCTCGTACTGATATAGAAGACCGAGCATTGCAGTATCTCTAGGCAGGACAAGTTACACAAGCTGGGTAACACACAGGCTGCAATTTGGAATCGCCTTTTTCCATGTATAGGAGACTTGTATTGATATAGAAGTCCTAGCATTGCAGTGCCTCAAGGCAGGACAAGTCATAGCATATGCTGAAACTAGACGAACTCCAACTTCTCCAATAAAATCGTCAAGAAAGTCGTTACGATCCGCCACACGTGATGACTCAAAAGGGCTCCTGCTCGTATCAACTTGTGGCATTACGTCTACAACAGCAACCATCCATTTGTTGCATTAATTATATTATTTTAGTTACAATTTCCACGATTAATTTGCATTATCTTGATGACATACGTCTCTCGCGTCGGCCTTGTTTACAGTATCAGAATCGTCTGGAGCAGATAATGATGGACGAGCACCAATAGAACACATAGCAAGACATCAGTCTCGTGTTCAAAGTCTTAAACACCAAGGAACAAACACTACAGCATTTCGATTACATAAATCTAAGCGAAGCATTTACAAATTCAAACTTAACGCTAAAATTATAATTTAAAATATATTAATTAAAAAAAAAAAAACACGTTAACATTTTTAGAATCATTCGTTCTTGCCGAAGGCTGGCTGCTATGGTTGAGACGTATACCAAACTCAGAACTAGTGTACTCAGTATTTACTTTTGCTGCCTAATATTTGGTACATTCTTGTATCACTTGACGGTATGTACTAACTAGTTATATAAGCTGTATCATTTGTGTCATTTGACTTGAAGATTTTAGATAAGATATTTTTAGCACCTGCTAATCTGATTTGTGCCTTACACGTCTTTACTACAACCTTACTATATTATTGTCTGTTGACTAAAAGTCTTTTACATTTTCAATCCAGCACTTAATTCTTCAATTACGTATCTTTGTCAATGTAGAGACAGGTAACATACAGCTTATCTTGTGCTTGTTACGTGTTAAGTAACTAACAATCAGATCCAAAGAGCTTAATCACAACTAAATGTTGCCGTGATCTATCTGAAAGTCTAGTACACTGTGAAACTGTAACCTGCTCTTTGCTATTGTGACCGTGTAGCTATTGCAGGAAGCCATTAACATTGTTGTTATTAACGTTATGTGTTCTTATCGATATAATGAAGCTGGGTAAGGCTACAACACTGAGCACTTGAAGTTGGTTTATTCTATTAATAGACAGGTCTATCAGTTTACAAAGTAAAAAGCTCGTATCGTCACGTTGGGTAAAGGGAATATGATGTTAGTGGTTTAGCCGTAAACGTCTCGCATATCTAGTTTCTCTGAATGTTCTTGTGTTCTATCATATCAGCTTGACACTAACCTGCACAACTCAATTATCAATATCATAAGGAGTTCTGTAGACAACTCTTCTCTGGTTTATAATACACCTGGTTGTGGAATTCACTGATAGCTTCTATATCTCTGACTATTATTATTTGAATGGTTCTGTAAATCTGCTGAGAACTTTTACAACTTCCTAACTATATATCTATCTTCACTCCTCTGCTTTGAGGCAGGTTCCTAAACCAGTCTTAACTTGACATCTTCGCGGTATTTCCTAAACGCTTCGAAGGATTAACTCAAAAGTTTCTTTAAAAAAAGTCTTCAATTGGTGTTTTTCTTGCCAGTTAGGTCCCTCCTATTGCGTGGGCATTCTAGGAATCTGGCGTAGTCAGTCCTGTGAACTCCGCCTTACAGTGTTAGAGAACTCATTCTGTTACTGGTTGCTTGTCAATCATCTATCATTTAATGAGAAGTCTTGACAAACATCTGTCAATCACTCCTCTCAGTTGACTCCTTAAAACAAAGCTGTCCCTGATCTTCCCTGACTATCCAGATTCTATAGTAGAAATCCTTTGAGCTCGTTCATTCTCGCTGGCATTAGAAAACCTTTCGTGTCTACCACCGCTGACATCAGAGGATGTCTTCGGCCCTTGGAACCTTCCGTTCAGTCCTTTACATCAAACCAGCCGATCTCCCTGAGAAATCTACGCTTCTAACTGTTAGTGACGTCTTCTACCTGTGTTCGTGGAATGCTAGCGAAACCTCCGTCTTCCTCCTTCACTCCAGGTTACGTTAACTTCTGGTTACATGCATTTCTGAGTCCGTCTAGCGATCTCTCTGTCAAAGTATGCCGACATACGTGGAGTCGTGGTCTTTTGATCGTTAACTTCTTGACTCTTGTTTCTTCTTGTTTTTTTTTGGTTTGTTTTATTCCTTTCCTGTTTTATCCCTTCGAATCGCTCACACTATTACAATGGCATATGCCTTTGATAGACCTTCGGCACATGATTTTTGGGATTATGTGGTCGGTATTACGCCCGTGCTGCTTTACTTTGACAGGAAAAAAAATCCGGTACCAATTTAAGGCTGGGTGAACCAGGAAGCCGTCGATCAGAATCTAACCCAACTTCTTGTCCTTAGCAGTCCAGTTCACTAATCACTGAGCTCTCGCGCTATGGGGTATCGAAGATTTGTGTGTGTGTGTGTGTGCGTGCGTGCGTGTGTGTGTGTGTGTGTGTGTGTGTGTGTGTGTGTGTGTAGATGGGTGGATTAGAATACGAGCTCCTATACAGCTGATCACATGACCAAAACACTGTGACGTTGATAAAAAAAAATATGTCTGCAAACACCAAATCCTCTTGGCAATTCGCACTGGGGCTTGTCTTCTTATCGCGTACATACTTGCAATACAAAGGCTGAAATTAGCTACTTTAATAACTATGTGTTATTCATATCATTTTTATATTTTTACATATGACAACTTTTTTTTAATGCGTTATAGGTCTGTAATATGATAATAGACGCGCATTATCCGGTTCTGACGCCGCTATGGCAAACAAAGTGCCGAGCGTACTTGTTTTCTGACCAGGGGGTCCTTGCTTAATTCCCTCAAGTGTGGAATTCTGTGTCCAGACAACGATTAAGCCAACACTCAGTGAACGAGCAGCTCCGATACAGGACGCTGGAAGTTGGAAATTAAAGTTATCAACAGTATACTCAAGTATTCTTGATCCGTTTCATCACATGTTGAAGTCTATAATGCTGATGTTTTCTGTAGCTCGCCGGTTAAATACAATCCTTTCTCCTAATCAATCTCACTCCTTAGACTTTTATGACCATTAGCTATGAAAGCTATAATCTTGTTATTTGGAAATCATAATGTTGTAAACTTTAAAATATTTCTGTTGTTACATCTCTAAGGGACAACATCAATTGACGCTATCTGATTTGTTTTTTTTATTATCAAATATGTTGATGTTTTTATCATTTATATTTGCATAAAGAGTGTTTTCCTGCTTAAAGTGAGCATTTCAAAAACATGAAGAATAAAGTTAAGTAATGTAAGGGATGACAAATGTTCAATAAACAGGTCCCCTTGCCTTAGTAAACTTGGTCATCACTACAATGTGTAATTACGGCACGGAAATGTTCTATTTTCATCATGGGTGTTTTTAGCTGAAAATCAAGGCCGCATGCATAGTGCAGTCGCCGCGTAATTTGCAATTGACGATTTTATGTCATTCTCGAAAAGAGAAATTAAAAACTAAATTAAAAAAAAAGACATTGAAAGCTGTCGAGATAGAAGCAGACGTCCACTGACAACCCCGACCAGTTTCAGCTCGTGTGCCACGATCAGCTGATCAATGTTTAGTTTTTCAACGAAGAGCACGTTATTTTTAACATTATGTTTCATAGTATCTCTTATCTCTGCAGATGTTATCTTGAAGATGACTATGCCAGGACCTTCTTTAAAACAAAATGTCTACAGGTGCACTGTACTAGACGATTCGGTCTATCTTCTTTATTTATAGACAAATCCTTTAATCTGCCAGCTATCAATCAGTCAATCAAGTACCGGGCCTGCTGGCGTAGGTGATCATGTCTCGCTACAATTTTCGATATCGACAGTTATTTATCATTTCTGTTGTTGACCTTCTGCCAAGCCATTCTCTTAAGCTGTCAGGTATATTTTCTCTTTGCTTCCCTCTATCTCTTCGTCCCTCAGTTTTTCCAGTTGTTACAATATATACCAGTTGTTCTCTTCTCATTACATGGCCAAAAAATTATGATTGTTTCTTCCTAATATTGGAAATGAGCTCTCCTTTTTCTTTGGCCTCTTTCAGAACGTTTTCAGTACTCTTCTTAGCTGTCCATAGCATTCTCAACATTCTTCTGTAAAACCACATTTCTACAGACTCCAGTGATTTTCTTGTTCATTGTCCTATTGTCAATGATTCACACCTATATGTTGAGACTGGCTCTACATAACATTTAAGAACCCCTTTTCTTGTTTCTATTATTAAAAATTGATTGCATAGCATTTGCCAGCTATAGACAGCATTATATGTTGGTGTGTTTGACACAGAATCTATCGGATCAAAGAATTTGCTTGTCAGAGGAACCCATGTAATGAACCATTTACCTTTTGTCACAAACCTCGGTGTATACTTTTACATCACAAAACTTCTTGATTGGAATAAATGATGTAATTCAAACTATTTTGTGTTTAAGACTGACTTGATGACTATGAAGAATTCAAATATATTGTTCACATATGTTATATAGGGAGCCGCGATAGCTCAGTGGTTAGTGAACTGGACTACAAAGGACAAGGGGTAGGGTTCGATCCCAACCGACGGCTTTCGGGGAATCACCCAGCCTTTAATGGGTACCGGATTTTTTTCTGGGAAAGTAAAGCTGCACGGGCGTAATACCGACCACATTACCCCAAAAATCATGTGCTGAAGGTCTGTAAAATATAGGGTCACTAACACCATATTTCCCTATACGCCACTTGGCGTGACGGGGGTACTTTACTTACTTTTTACATATGTTGTATGTTGCTGATAATGATTTATTTATGTATATGTCAGTACAACATAGGATTCATGATTTACTAGGTGTGATCCTGTCTGTGAAGATCGAGGCCAAGAAAAAGACGGACGCACTAAAGAAGGTTATCAGACAATTAGAACATGACAACAAAAAACAGCGCTCAAAAATAGACAAGTTGGAGGTTAGTGAGTGTTCTTGTTTCTATTTGGATTATCTCGATTTGAATACAACCTTTCTTAGAACTAGCCATAGCCAGCTATATATATATATATTGTGATTCCCCATAAATCAGATTTCGACGAGCATTAAGGCGCCGCCTCTGCAGCTTCAAAGGATATCTGCTCATTCTTGATCACCCTATTGTTCTAGTTACACAGTTGTTCACCCTTTCCTTATGTGTTTGTTCTAATAGAACAATCTTTCAGTCTTAATATGGGTGTGAATCATGGACAATAGGACAACAGACAAGAAAATCACTGGAGTCTGTAGAAATGTGGTTTTACAGAAGAATGTTGAGAATACCATGGACATTTAAGAAAAGTAAAGAAAATGTTCTGAAAGAAGTCAAAGCAAAAAGAGAGCTAATTTCCAATATTAAGAAGAGACAATCATCATTTTTGGCCATGTAATGAGAAGAGAACTGGAATATATTGTAACAACTGGGAAAATTGAGGGACGAAGAGACAGAGGGAAGCAAAGAGAAAAATAACAACAGCTTAAGAGAATGGCTTGACAGAAGGTCAACAACAGAAATGATAAATAACTGTCGAGATCGAAAGTTGTAGAGAGACATGATCACCTACGCCAGCAGGCCCGGTACTTGATGATGATGACTGTTATTTTTATTTTAATTGTTATTATCGTTATTATGTTAATTATTATTATTATTGTAATTATTGTAATTATTGTTATTATTATTTTAATTTTTACTATTATTATTATTATTGTAACTGTTATTATTGTTGTTGCTATTTTGTTATTATTATATATTTATTATTATTATTATATTATTGATTATGCTATTTTAACTGTAAATATCGTTATTTTTATGTTAATTGTTACTAATATTGTTATTATTTTTAAAATGGTATTATTTGTTAATATTTTTATTTTCTTTGTAACTAATTATTATTGTAATTGTTATTAATGCTATTAAATTGTAATTGTTATTATTGTAATTACTATTATTATTGCAATTGTTCTTGTTATTTTCTTGCAGAAGGAGAACAGTTTCCTTCGACAGCAGTTAACGATACAGAACGACGGCTCAACAGCAAGAGCAAATACACTGCTGCTAAATAAAGTAAGTCACGGTCACCATCACCACCACAAAGAGCATTCCAATCACAGCCAAAAAGACTCCCACGGTCATAAGGACAACCATAAAGACTCCCATGGTTATAAGGACAACCATAAAGACTCCCATGGTCATAAAGACAACAATGCAGATTCCCATGGGCATAAGGAAATTCTCAAACTTTTACATTGGCATAGGAAAGACAAAAGTAAAGATAATGTTGATCACACAGATGTGCACACAGATGTATAATATAGCACATACTAGAACAATTTCTTTAGAAAAAATAATAAACAGTCTATGTTAGCATTAAACACAAAGAAGTACAGAAACAATAATAAACAGTCTATGTTAGCATTAAACACAAAGAAGTACAGAAATAATAATAAACAGTCTATGTTAGCATTAAACACAAAGAAGTACAGAAATAATAATAAACAGTCTATGTTAGCATTAAACACAAAGAAGTACAGAAATAATAATAAACTTTCTATGTTAGCATTAAACACAAAGAAGTACAGAAATAATAATAAACATTCTATGTTAGCATTAAACACAAAGAAGTACAGAAATAATAATAAACTTTCTATGTTAGCATTAAACACAAAGAAGTACAGAAATAATAATAAACTTTCTATGTTAGCATTAAACACAAAGAAGTACAGAAATAATAATAAACTTTCTATGTTAGCATTAAACACAAAGAAGTACAGAAATAATAATAAACATTCTATGTTAGCATTAAACACAAAGAAGTACAGAAATAATAATAAACTTTCTATGTTAGCATTAAACACAAAGAAGTACAGAAATAATAATAAACTTTCTATGTTAGCATTAAACACAAAGAAGTACAGAAATAATAATAAACTTTCTATGTTAGCATTAAACACAAAGAAGTACAGAAATAATAATAAACTTTCTATGTTAGCATTAAACACAAAGAAGTACAGAAATAATAATAAACTTTCTATGTTAGCATTAAACACAAAGAAGTACAGAAATAATAATAAACAGTCTATGTTAGCATTAAACACAAAGAAGTACAGAAACAATTTTGTTGTTGTATCGCATGGAGTTGCTATAAATAGCGACGATTGGAATCAAATTGTGAAAATATCATCAATGGTACCCCAACAACAGACAAGCTACTTGTTAATTAATTAATTGATTGAAAGATAAGGAAAGATAATGCATGGACTAAGTAAAAGAGATAATTCTAAAATAAATAAATAACATACAAAATAATTTCTTCTGAGCAGAACAGAGAAAGTATATAAGGGAATTAGGAGAAAATTAGTTGGGAAGAAATTAATAGTATGCATGGTAACATAGACAACATATAATTACACTATCACATACAGACAAAAAATAGCTCGAAGAATACACAATGGCGTGACGTATCAGGCTTTCTGTAAGTTGAGAGTTAACATGGAAATGTTCAGCGGGACGTTTATATCAAGCGTGACGTGTGTCAAATGTAATAATTTTCAACGATTTTTGAGCAAATTCGATCTATGTAACCATCTGTAAAGTTAGAGTGAAACGATGCCTATGTTGATTTTGTGACATGCAGTTATACTTCTTATTGAGCGTTCTAGCCTTTTGATCATGCGGACTTGAATCTGTGTCTTCTTTAATGATCTGGGGTAGGAACGACATCATTAAAGAGGCCTGGTCACAGGGTGTGGGTACTAGGGTGACTAGATTTAAATTATCGATAACATACACACATTTCATTTATTCCAATCAGTTTATAAATATATTAAAATAGATACTCGTCAAAATTAGAGATAGACCTATATTATCCTTGTATAAATGAGGTAATTTTAGATAATAATATATCTAATATAGATCATAATCATCATCATCATGTACCCTGCCGGTTGGCGTAGGTGATCATGTCCCTCCACAATCTTCTATCTACAGTGCATCGTATCAGTTCTGTTGTTGACTGTTTTCCATGACATGACACCAAGCTATCCAGTATTTTCTCTCTTTGTCGTCCGCGATCTCTCTTTCCTTTTATTTTGCCAGTTGTAACCAAGTATTCCAACTTTCCTCTTCTCATGATGTACCCAAAAATGTTGATTGCTTCTTTCTGATGTTTTTTAAGAGCTCCCTTTTTGTGTTGGCCTCTTTGAGAACTTCCTCATTGGTCTTTTTATCTGTCCAGGGAACTTTCAACATTCTTCTGAGAAATCCCATCTCTGTGGCCTAATATAGATAGACCTATATTATCCTTGTATAAATGAGGTAATTTTAGATAATAATATATTTTATTATTTTTCCAGTTTTCCTTCTTGGTAAAAAGAGTTACAACATTCCACGTATATTTTCTAGATCTTTCTTCTGACATAATTTAGAATTCCTTCCGTGTAATTTTTGGGAATATGAAGAAATTATGGACAATTGAAATAAACAAAATAACGGGGATGGCAAAATGCAATTTTAACGCCGTGAAAAATATACTGTCAAGACAAATGACACCAGGGCTAAACTAAGAATAACAAAATGGTATTTCTTCTCAGCATCCCTGTATGATGCTGTAACATGGACATTAGACAAGAAAATAGAACAGAAAATGGAAGCATTTGAAGAAAAGAAAGCAAATGATGAAGTTTTAAAACAACTATATATAAAAAGAGAACAACTAAACACAATTCAAACAAGACAAATAATATGTTTTGGGCATATTAAGAGACACAGCAGCCTAAAAAATAATCTTGGAAAGGAAAATACAAGATAAAAGAGGCAGAGGCAGACTAACATGGACGAGTAACATCAAAAGATGGACAAGTTAGCCTATGACAACCTGCACCATCAAAGCAAGAGACAGTGCAGAATTGCCCTCCATGGTGGCCAACCCTCGATGCGGAGACGGCACTCAGTGATTATGATACTTTGTAATATCACCTGCACCAGAAATTTAAATAGTTTAGTTTATTATTTGTTAGATCATTATTTTATCTCATTGGTAGTGACTGGAGAAAAAAAAACAACGTGATATTAATCAGATGAATACAAACATAGATATGTATTTGTAAGAGAAAATAAATGGAAGGGAAAATAGTAAGTTACAAACTTACGGTCCTGGAAGACGACATAAAACAGTAGCGGTGCCTCGGTCAAACCTTTTACTAGAAAACTAATCAGGCTTACTATATATCATCATCATCAAGTACCGGGCCTAGTGGCGTAGGTGATCATGTCTCTCCACAACTTTCGATCTCGGCAGCTATTTATCATATATTTCTTTTGTTGACATTCTGCTAAGCCATTCTCTTAAGCTGTCTGTTATTTTTTTCTCTTTGCTTCCCTCTATCTCTTCGTCCCTCAATTTTTCCAGTTGTTACAATATATTCAAGTTGTTCTCTTCTCATTACCTGGCCAAAAAAATGATGATTGTCTCTTCCTAACATTGGAAATTATCTCTCTTTTTGCTTTGACCTCTCTCAGAACCTCTTCATTACTCTTCTTAGCTGTCCATGGTATTCTCAACATTCTTCTGTAAAACCACATTTCTACAGACTCCAGTGATTTTCTTGTCTGTTGTCCTATTGTCCATGACTCGCATCCATATGTTAAGACTGTCTCTACGTAACATTTAAGAACTCTTTTTCTTGTTTCTATTGTCAAAAATGGATTGCATAGTATTCTCCTAATTTTTTGGAAAGCTGCTTTTGCCTGAGCCATTCTGCATCTCACCTCTTTTGTACATCCTCCATCTGAGGTTAACAAAGTTCCCAAATATTTAAATTCATTTACCTGTTTTAATATAGTTCCACTTGTCTTTATTTTGCACTGAGGTGATGTCTTTTTCTTTGTTGTTACCATTACCTCTGTTTTTTTGCTATTAAGGCTGAGTCCTTTATTTTTGCTTTCCTTCACTATAATGTCCAACATTTCTTGTAACTCATTTTCACTATACTACTATATATATACTATATATGGCAGAGCAATATAAGAAATGAATACTTCATATTGTGCTCATATTTACAGTAACTCGAATAAATGATAAAGGAATGTGAGAGAGATTAAGAGAGAGAGAGAGTTTGTGTGTGAGAGAAAGTGTGAAAGAGAGTTTGTGTGCGAAAGAGAGTGTGAGAGAGAATTTGTGTGCGAGAGAGAGTTTGAAAGAGAGTGTGAGAGAGAGTTTATGTGTGAGAGAGAGAGTCTGTGTGCGAAAGAGAATGTGAGAGAGAATTTGTGTGCGAGAGAGAGAGTTTGAAAGAGAGTGTGAGAGAGAGTTTATGTGAGAGAGTGTGAGAGAGAGAGAGTTTGTGTGCGAAAGAGAGTGTGAGAAAGATTTTATGTGTGAGAGAGTTTGTGTGCGAGAAAGAGTTTATGTGCGAGAGATAGTGTGAGAAAGAGTTTATATGTGAGAAAGAGTGTGAGAGAGAGTGTGAGAGAGATTTTGTTTGCGAAAGAGAGTGTTTGAAACTGTGTGAGAGAGTCTGTGTGCGAAAGAGAGTGTGACAGAGATTTTGTTTGCGAAAAGAGTTTGAGAAAGAGTTTGTGTGGGTGCGAAAGAGAGTGTGAGAATGTGTGTGCGAAAGATAGTGTGAAAAAGAGTTTGTGTGTGCGAGAGAGTTTGTGTGCAAAAGAGAGTGTGAGAAAGAGTGTGAGAGAGAGTTGTGAGAAGGAGTTTATATGCGAGAGAGATGTAAGAGAGTTTATGTGCGAAAGAGATGTAAGAGAGTTTATGTGCGAAAGAGATGTAAGAGAGTTTATGTGCGAAAGGGCGAGAGAGGTAAAGGTAGTCCCACAACAATTGCCCCTGGGTAGTGTTAGTCACGACACTGTGCTAAGCCCCAGTTTCTGTAGGTGAGGTGGCCAGTTTTCACTGTACTTCTTTCCCAGAGAATGTCTGGAACCCATTTAAACAGGCTGGGCGGACACCGACAGCCTTTAAGGTCGGAATAAAATGTTGCGGGCACTGGCATTTGATCCCCGAAGCTTCAGGCCAGCCGGCGAGTGTACTAACCAAAACGCCATCGAGTTCTCGTGAGAGAGAGGGAGGAGGGGAGAGATAGAAACGTGAGGGTTATGGTAAATCTGATAAAACGGAGACATGAAGAAATATAGATCAAATTATCTTGACACAGCTTTACTGTGATAAATACCACACACACAAACGATCCACGTGATATCTTCATTGTTCTTTATAAAGACGTCTGAACTCATGCTATGCTTTTTCCCTCTTTTTGCTTCGACAGTCGGACTGGTCAGATGAGACGATTGTTTTGTTTTCCTTTATTTTACTTATTTATATATATATATCTGTTTCGTTCGGAACATTTTCCTAGCACGAGTCCGTGTTTGCTTGCAGGGCACAGCAGACCAGTTTTCAAACCACAATTTTCAATCGTGTTTTGTTGCCATTTATCACCGAAAGTGTTATTCCTATAAGCCACAAACTGCCGCAAACGATGCTCTGTGGTGTAGAATAGCCTACGGCTGAGAGAGCAAGCGGGGCCTTCTATCTATCATCTATTTAGATGCTCTAAAATAGAAGAGCTACGGCCACAAACACAAATGTAAACACAGTTAAGAGAATAGAATATAAGTGTTTTGTTATTGAGTTATTAGCGGGTCATGATCATTTTACTCCGAACATGTCCATAGGTGCTCAGATCCACTCCTCAGAAAGTCTCGCAGTGTCCAGCGACTGACGACTCCAGTTCTGTGTTGGTTGATTAGTCTTCTTACACGCACACTAAGTTTCTCGTTGCTGGCTGTGCTCATCTTAACTCCCATCTCTTTCATCCGAAGGAGTGACGTGGAGTCATGGTTGTCGAAGTCCTGTGCCCTTCCCACTTCCCGGAGGGCATTGATGATGTCCTCTGGATCCATTGGTTGACCGTAATCAACAATAGCGCAGCTAGCCAACCTGTCCGCTCTTTCATTTCCCCGTACACCCGCATTCCTGAGACGTAGACAAAGGTGACCTTACGTATTTTTCACTTCTGCAATGACTCTACCCATTGAATACATACAGATCCCGCCTCCACTTATCTTATCATGATCATCGAGTCACTCAGTATACAGGCGTGGGTGTAGTCATGTGACTCTAACCAGATGAATGCCTTGGTCACTGCTATAACCTCCATCGTCATGCTACTCGTGGTCATAACGTATGCACCACTGTCTTCCTTGACTATTCTGCCTGTTTTATATAGTTAAAGAAGGAAATTAAAAATTTTGCTACCCCGTCTGTAAAGAGTTCCCATACTGAATATAATGTAATATTCTACATTTGCTAGTTCTATCGCACAAAGACATAACCTATCAGTTGTGTTAGATCATCGGTATTAGACAAAAATAAGTTGACTGTACTTTCTACTTCAGAAACAGTTTCTTTAGCCTGTTTGTTGAGAGCAAGAAAGGGCTCTAGCAAATGTGAGCCAACGTTAGGGCCCAGAAAACAAAATGTAATATCTTTTACGACATGTAATATTTTTTACGACATGTAATATTTTTTTCGACATGTAATTTATTGTCCAGCTTTGTTACGCTCCATAAATAGAGACCAAGTCATTATTGACATTCTAGCCTCAATCACTAAGTTTATTTATATCTCCCCTGTAGAAGATTAATTACAGATAGGGCTTTTGGTGATCATTTTATATTGAAGGTAACTGATAATTGAATGTGAGCAACGGACTTTTACTTTTTTTGAAGCCTGGTCAATTTATTTATCCGTGTTCTTTTCTGACCAAATACCACGTTTAGCCATCAAAAACCAATGCCCTCCATTTGAGTTATTTTACTGCTAGTTCTTCCAGCTTTTGCACATTTTTGTTACCTTTCTATATTGTACTGCTGTTTTTGCTGTCTTTGAGTATTTTTGAAACCTATTATTATATATTGCTCTGTTGTTCGTGCAGTCGATGAGTATTTTTGAAACCTATTATTCTATATTGCTCTGTTTTTCTTCAATCTTTCCGAAAATCGATCAATGTTTATTTTACTACTATTATTGCATTTTTGAGTATTATTGAAATTCATTATTCTACATTCCCATAATTAGATGAATTGCTATTATAGAACTTTAAACTACTTACTGTCATAATGCACTTATTAAGAAAACGAATAAGAAACCCCCTCACACGTCGACGATTAAGTACAAGGTTTGCAGTGTTCATGCATATATTTGTTAACCGTTACTTCGACACATTTTTGGATCGTATGGTCAGCACTAAGTAAAGCTGCTCCTTCTTTTACATTAAAAAAGGGGGGTACCCATTTTCTTCTTTTACTTCTTCCTCTGCGATCATCTATCATTCAGACTAGGACTCCAGGCTCTCTTATGAAGGCAGCTGTATGTTTCAGTGATTCGATTGATCCGTAGAGTTTCTCTTCCAGGTAGATTGGTGCGGGCCACAGTGTCCTCCTCAGGGTAGCCATTTTCATGCTGGTGAACCTATTGTACGGTAGATGGTGAGAATGAACCGAACAGTCCAACCCGTTCACTAACCACCACGATACTGTAGCTTTCTATGTACATATTAGTAAAACATAATAAGCATGTATTATTTATAATAAACATATAGTATTGGTCTTGTCTTGTCCTATTCGTGTATGCTATGAAGATTTAGGTGGGAGTTAGCAATATTCTACACTTGACGGAGTGGGTTTAACTGAGAGTTGTTAGCTTCTGGTCCTGCAGGAGTTCTATCCTAATGCTTACCTATCTTATTCCTTGTCTTCGTTGTCCAGGAATCTCAATCACTAACTCTTGTTGGCACGTATGAATACCTTCGGGATTTATTTTATTGATGTAACGAAACCTCTGTATTCTCTGTTTGTGGTTATGTTTCTGTTTGTGTGAAATATAAACATATTGCGAGCAAATGTTCTAATCCAGACATTTACTGATCGGGTTCATTTGATGCCATTCAATGGTTTTCTGTTTCTTGAAATAAAAAAAAAATTTTAAAAATATTTTTATAGTAGCCAAGATAGGAACTGTAAACATGTCAAACATAAGTTTGAGCATAATTATGTTTTAATATTTCTTAATTATCTCGATTACAGACGATACAGGTCACATTTCCCGTCCACTTTACATTTAGTTACATGGCTTCATTTGTCGAAGATGTCAGCTGTGCTTCCTTGACAGTCTCAACTATTGTTATATCTTCAATGGTTAGAAATCACAGGTCGCTCTCTTTAGTCGTAAAACGATTGTTATCTCTGTAGATAGTTCAAGTTTGATTTTATCACAGTCCTCTACCTATCTATTGTTAACTCATTTTACTAAACTGGTGGAAAATATAAGCTCTTTAAAAACCTGAACGAGTCTTCTTTTTTATAATTAAAAATCATGGGACTTGAGCTGAGAAAAACCATATCTCTACCATAGCTTTATTCAAGCCGAAATGGTCCGGTAACGTTTTAAGAAATGACGGTTTCCAGATCTATATTTAGCAAGTAATGACAATGAATAGTGTCATGAGTTCACGATGTCGGATGTACATACAATTGAGAAGCCGCAGGATTTGATATAAAACATGGTAGAAATTGAACAAATAATTGCAAGAACAAATAATTGAATGTGATAAAGAAATACATGGATTTGAAGAGATCAAGGACAAATATACAAACAACAAGATCAAGGAAAGAATGTTTGTAATCAGAGATCTAACCATAGAGTAAATGGTACTTGCGTCAACTAACAAGTAGCCACCCTAGGGACTGTCTTGAATGCAAGAATACCAATTCCTTTTTTTAAAAATGAATATTAAATTAAGCAGAACAATATTTTAAAAACAATGAGGGAACAACCATAACCATATTCTAGCAACATCTCACACACACTTCTCTCTTGTCATGTTCTCTCAATACCACTAATGTTTGACTTGTGTTGCTCATTGCAGAAGCATAACGTATGTATGATTCTTCTATACTGTGTTCTAGCTGATAATAACAAGTTCATTGTTACATTAGAGCTATTTAACTGTTACATTAGAGCTAGTTAACTGTTACATTAGACGTAGTAAATTATTTTATTTATTTATTTATTTTTGTTTTTGCTTGAGCATGTTTCCTCTATTTTGTGTTTTAGCAGATTAAGCATGTTCCTTGTTTCATTGGAGCATGTTCCTTGTTACATTAGAGCTTACTTTTGGTTAAATTAGAGCATGTTCCTAGTTACATTAGAATTGTATGGAGGAAATGTAAATCCATTACAAAAGAAAGTGCCCAATTTGTAAACCTTTCCATAAAAAGGGGCTATGCTCTTATGCAACTGAACAGTCGTTAATGCATACACAAATGACGTTAAACAGCTCACTACTTTGAGTGGTCACAAATTGTAACCATTTCAACGAAATAGCCATTTTCAATTACTGAAATATAGTCGACTGCTCGGATTATCATCAACAAATTCTTTATTCTTAATTTTTTAGATGTTTAAAAACAGCTGTTATGTTATTCAAGACATAAATATAACATTTGTTGTACTCAAATTATGGATTTTCATTCGTTTGAAGCGATACCGTGCCTTCGAATGACTATAAATATTGTTGTAATCAAATCTATCCATGTAAATTTATTTATTATAAAGTGATTAATTTAAGAAAGAGCTGAGGTGGTTGTATAAACAATATCAGGAGGACACATGAACGTGTGTGATGGGATCTTTGTAAGCTAAACTAGAAGTCCACACGTTGGATGTGATTGATGTTTCCTAGTTGATTAGTCTCAGAGCTTCTACAAATTATAGGCCGAGATATCCAGTCCATGTTTTTGCAGACATCACGTGGTGTCAAACATGTCCAACTTTGATCATTATAATTATCGATTTCTAACTGACTTTTATTCTCTCTCTCTCTCTCTCTCTCTCTCTCTCTGTCTCTCTCTCTCTCTCTCTGTTTTTCAATTTTGCGTTCTTTCTATAATTCTGCCTCTCTCAATTTTACATTTTCTTTCGATCGGCCATTTTCTCTCTCTGTCATTCTTTCTTCCTCACTGTCTTTCGCTCTCTTCTTTATCCCCCCATTCTTACTAAATATACTTCTTATTTAATTCATCTGTTTCCTTTTATAATCTTTTCATAACAGTTAACTGTTTGCTTCATTCTCTTGTATTTCTTGTATTTAGTCTTAATTTCTACTTTTTTAATGCTGTTCCACGCGATATTTTAGTGTCTGTATCTCTTAACTTCTATTTCTCTCCCTTTTTCACCTCTGTCTTCCTCTTGTTTTTTTTTCCCTCGGTACGTTTCATTGTTTTCTTTCTCACTCGGTTCTTTCTATCACAATTTCTTTTGTATGGCCGTACATAGACTTGCTTGTGAGTGATTTTTCTCTTAGTCTGTCTTTCTAATGTCTTTCTTTAGTCTGTCTTTCTAACGTATTTCTTTAGTCTGTCTTTCTAACGTCTTTCTTTAGTCTGTCTTTCTAACGTCTTTCTTTAGTCTGTCTTTCTAACGTCTTTCTTTAGTCTGTCTTTCTAACGTCTTTCTTTAGTCTGTCTTTCTAACGTCTTTCTTTAGTCTGTCTTTCTAACGTCTTTCTTTAGTTTGTCTTTCTAACGTCTTTCTTTAGTCTGTCTTTCTAACGTCTTTCTTTAGTCTGTCTTTCTAATGTCATTCTTTAAGAGTCTGTCTTTCTAACGTCTTTCTTTAGTCTGTCTTTCTAACGTCTTTCTTTAGTCTGTCTTTCTAACGTCTTTCTTTAGTCTGTCTTTCTAACGTCTTTCTTTAGTCTGTCTTTCTAACGTCTTTCTTTAGTCTGTCTTTCTAATGTATTTCGTTAATCGGTCTTTCTAACGTCTTTCTTTAGTCTGTCTTTCTAATGTATTTCGTTAGTCCGTCTTTCTAACGTCTTTCTTTAGTCCGTCTTTTTAACGTCTTATTTTAGTCTGTCTTTCTAATGCATTTTACTTTAATCTGTCCTTCTAACGTCTTTCTTTAGTCTGTCTCTCTAATTCATTTCTTTAGTCTGTCTTTCTAATGTATTTTTTAGTCTGTCTTTCTTTAGCCTTTCATTAGTCTGTCTTTCTAATGCATTTCTTAATCTGTCTTTCTAATGCCTTTCTTTAGTCTGTTTTTCTAATGCATTTCTTTAGTCTGTCTTTCTAATGCATTTCTTTAGTCTGTCTTTCTAACGTCTTTCTTTAGTCTGTCTTTCTAAATTCTTTCTTTAGTCTGCCTTTCTAAATTCTTTCTTTAGTCTGTCTTTCTAATGCATTTTACTTTAGTCTGTCTTTTTAATGTCTTTCTTTAATCTGTCTTTCTAACGTCTTTCTTTAGTCTGTCTTTCTAATGCATTTCTTTAGTCTGTCTTTCTAATGCCTTTCTAATGCATTTCTTTAGTCTGTCTTTCTAAAGCATTTCTTTACTCTGTCTTTCTAATGTCTTTCTTTAGTCTGTCTTACAAACCTCTTTATTTGGTCTGTCTTTAAGTCCGTCAGTTAACTTTTTGTGTTTTAGTATGTTACTACTTCTTTTGCTTCCACTAATTTATCTTTCTTTCATTTCTTCGTCTTGCAGTCATCTATTTTCTTTCTTTCTTTCTTTCTTTCTTTCTTTCTTCTTTTTCTTCTTTTTGTCTGTTTGTTTTTCTTTCTCTCTGTCAGACAATAAATAAAAAATCGTCCCCTCCTATCTTGTGCTGAATGTCAACATAACCACTAATTGTGACCTGCAGTTTCTACCCTTGAGCATGGCTTTCTAGATTAGAAGTGTGCTTCTGTTGATTTATGATAACAATACAACAGCTTTGGTTTATTTGCACTATTTGTGTTATTTGCAGACAAGTTGATTATTGTCAGGCATTGCCTTTCTGTCGCACCAGCAGGGGGCGCTGTATGTTGGGTGGGCTGTTTTCACTCTTCCGGCAATCAAGTTTAATTATATAATTTGAAGAAAATGTAAAAGTTTACCCAAAAGAACGGAGAAACAAAAGAAAGAAGTGGAGTCTATAAGAAAATAAGTATGTACAAATAAAAAGAGACTATAATTATAAGAGGAAGAAGGAAGATAATGGAGGATTATATAAGGAAATAGATGAAGATGTTTAGAGGAATTAAGGGGGGTTAAAGTGTGAAGTAATTTTGAAAGAATGAAGGATGTGCACTCTAATCAGAGGTGCCTACAATAATGAGAGGGCTGTCAACAATAATGAAAGGGCTGTCCACAATAATGAAAGGGTTGTCCAGTTTTAAACACAGAGGCTGGGTGTACATAAAGCTGAGAGGATCAAAAACAGGTACAACCCTAAAAAGAACGTACAAAAATTGGTCTCAAAAACATTAATTCCAAAATAGTAAGTCCAGTAAGCAAGTATTCTAAAATGGCCCACAGCGTGAGATTTTCGTGAAGAAAATGACACATGTATTTCCACATTTAGAAAGTAGGACGGTTCTGTTAATGAAAAATGGGTACCTGACACAAAGGTAGATCTGCAAAATTGTTCAAATTTGAGGTGAGGGTACAATAGGAAAATTTGTAGAATCCATCCCAGGTATATTTGAATGCCCTTTCAGATAGATCACTGTTGTTGATTATTGTTGTTTTGTTCTTTTGTAATTTTTCCACCAATTGTACAAATATGTCGTGCCTTCATTCATGCAACATTTGTTGGTTTTGATTAAACACTTTAATTTATCCTTTTTTTTAAACCCAGAGATGTATATTTTTGTAATAAACAATTGTTTTTGCATTTCTTCAATTCTCGTTTTGTTCATATTTCAGTTTTGTTGCATGTCCGTCTATTTTCATTTTTTGTTGTTGCTTTTTTATGTTTATGGTGTTTGTAGATGTATTTACTTGTGTTTACGTTGCTCATATTTGGTGTACGTTTCGTGCATGTTTGGTGCATGCTTTTATCTGATTGTTGCATTGGTGTATTTGTATTATCAGCAACCTTGATGTCGCGAATAAACCTTGCACTTCAGTTATTTATTAAAACATTTGTGCTATGTTTATTACAAGTTTTTCATTTGAAGAGAGGACAATTTCCATTTACATCCAAACTTATTTTCTATTTTTGCTTTGCCTTGTTTTAATAATTAAGGTAATTCATCCTCCAATTTTCTAATATTTTTGTACAAATATGCTCCATGTATTTTCACGTCTTGTTGTAGCCATTTATACAATGTTCAGAAAGTCCAATAATTTTACTCCACGTTTTGAAATGTTTAAATTGTTATCTCGATGTATTCATTTTTATTAATTTTGGCTTTACCTCTTCCTCCTCATTTAATTTTTCTATTTCAGAAGACGGGACACAGAAAGAATATTTGTCTCAATGAATCTATTCACATTGAGACTGTACTGCTATACTTGCAATCATTGTGTAATTTTTGAAATCCATTATTCTATATTCCCCAGTTAGGACATATTGCCGTAAAATTAGGGCTGCTTACTATCATAAGGCGTGACGCGGCTCCATACTTTTTCTTTACATTGATAATGTATTTATTAAGAAAATTAGAAATAAGGAACTCTGTCACAACTCGGGCATGAAGTACATGCTTTGTGGTGTTCATGCACATATTTGGTTAACCTCAACGTTGACAAATATTTGGGTAGGATGGCCAGCACTAGGCAAAGCTGTTTCTCCTTCTCATTAAAATGTTTCGTGTGTAAATGTTGAGGCTGGGTGAACCCAACAGCCCAACCTATTCACCCTAACCACCGCTATACCGAGGCTTTCTATATACATATTAGTCAAACATAATCAGTATGTATTATTTATTTAAAAAAAAACATATATTACATTCTTGTGTATGTATAATAAATATATATATATATATATATATATATATATATATATATATATATATATATTTTGTGTCCTATCCTTTTATATGCTATGAAGATGTGTGGGGAGATGTAGATGTGTGTACTACACTCTGTGTTTTAAACCGGCAGTAGTTAGCTTCCAACTGAAAAGAACAATGGGGAGGTAGGACAATGGAATCTCATTGCTGAGATTGTGGGACTCTTCCAGATCCAATTCACATAGAACACAGAAACAATTGGACTCGGAGAGAACTTGGATAATCCACTAACAAGAAGGTAAAGGAAAGAATGTTTGTGATCAGAGATCTAACATCAGAGTTACTGCTCTTCTCGACTACTGATACAATTTAGTGACTACCTTATGGGCTGCCTGGGATGCGGGAATACGAAATCTTTTAACAAATAAATATTTGTTTTACAAGAATTAAATACAAAATTATAATTAAACATAAATTACATTTTTTGTATTCTGGTGACATTGCGCGCGCGCGCGCACGCACGCACGCACGCACGCACACACATACTTCACACGTGTAAAATTCTTTTAATACCACTAATTCTTCACTTGTGTTGCTCATTTCAGAAGCTTAACGTATGTATGATTCTTTTATAGTGTGTTCTAGCCGATTAGAACAAGTCAATTGTTACATTAGAGCAAATTAATTGCTACATTAGACCACCTAATTGCTACATTAGACCTAGTTAATTGTTCCTTTTTCTGACTTGTGCATGTTTCCTCTATAGTGTGGTAGATACGAGCATGTTCACCTACATTTTAAATCTGTACTAGAAATGTGAACACTTAACACCAGCAAGTCTCCAATCTGTTCACCATTTCACAGAAGGTGTTATCTTTTTATGGGGTTAAATGCACACAAATGCGAAGCTACTGTAAATTTGGGTGATGAGAATGAAAAAAAAAGGAAAAGTTTGTCTAGTTACAGCTTTACGTAGGTGAGGAACAAAACAAAAGCTGGACGACGTTTTGGCCTAGTAGACCTTCAGCAGCAACAATAGATAACAGCACAAAAATATATAAAGACACGCACAGAAATCTAACTACGTCACGATAATATGTTAGATCTAAACGGAAAATAAGTAAGTCACCTCCCTTCCAGACTACAAGAAAGTGACTTAATTATTTTCCCTTTAGGTAGTCAGTTACAGTATCGCCATGTTGTTAGAATTTTAATGTTAACCTCAGATGGTAGATGTACAACAGAGGTGAGATGTAGAATGGTTCAGGCAAAAGCAGTTTTCTAAAAAAAAAACATAAGGACGATACTGTGCAATCCATTTTTTAACAATAGAAACAAGAACAAGAGTTCTTAAATGTTATGTAGAGCCAGTCTTAACATATGCATGTGAATCATGAACAATAGAACAAGAATAGACAAGAAGATCACTGGGGTCTGTAGAAATGTGGTTTTACAGAAGAATGTTAAGAATACCATGTACACCTAAGAAGAGCAGTAAAACGTTCTGAAAAAGGTCAAAGGAAAAAGAGAGCTAATTTCCAGTCTTAACATATGCATGTGAATCATGGACAATAGAACAACAATAGACAAGAAGATCACTGGGGTCTGTAGAAATGTGGTTTTACAGAAGAATGTTAAGAATACCATGTACAGCTAAGAAGAGCAGTAAAACGTTCTGAAAAAGGTCAAAGGAAAAAGAGAGCTAATTTCCAATACTAGGAAGAAACAATCATACTTTTGTGGCCATGTAATGGGAAAGGTACACATGGAATATATTGTGACAACTGGAAAAATCGAGGGACGATGAGATAGAGAGAAGCAAAGAGAAAATATACCAGACAGCTTAAGAGAATGGCTTGGTAGAAGGTCAACAACAGAAATAATAAATAACTGTCGAGATCGAAAGTTGTGGAGAAACATGATCACCTACGCCAGCAGGCATGGTACTTGATGATGATGGTGAGTTAGATTTCTGCGCGTATCTATATATATATTTCTGTTGTTATGCCCTTATCCTTCTCAAATGTTAGTGCCAACAACAAAAATCACATTAAACTGAAAAATTCACTTCTCGGGTTGGATATCACACATTGTAACTACTTCTGTGAATTCAAATTTTAGATTTTTTAATGGAATTTTTTAGGCTGTGCTGCAATTTCTTTTGTTCTGTGCATCTAAAATTTCACCAAAAAATAGGAAGGGTAGAAAGTAATTTTAATGCCATGAAAAATATATTAATATCAAAACAAATTACACCAGGGCTAAAACTAAGAATAGCAAAATGTTATAACGTCTCAATATTCCTGTATGGCGCACAAACATGGATATTAGACAAGAACGCAACACAAATTTAAACCTTTGAAATGTGGATATATAGAAGAATAGGTAGAATTGGATGGAAGGAAAAGAAAACAAACAATTATGTCTTAAAACAACTAAAAATGAAAAGAAAACTACTAAGCACAATTCAAACAAGACAAATGCGATTTTTGGGCCATGTTAAAAGACACAGCAGCCTACTAAAAGTAATCTTGGAAGGAAAAATACAAGGTAAAAGAGGCAGAGGCAGACCAAGACTAACATGGACGTGTAACATCAAAAGATGGACAACCTGCACCATCAAACCAAGAGTTAGAGCGGTATGGCGCTCCATGGTAGCCACCAACCTTCAATGCGGAGACGACACCAAATGAATGAAGAATGAAATGAACATATCACTCGGGGTAAAAGAATAGCCGTTATGTTATTCAAGACATGAACATAACATTTGTTGTAATCAAATCTAAATCTAAATCCATGTAAATTTGTGTATTATAAAGTGATTAATTTAAGAAAGAACGGAGGTGGTTGTATAAACAATATCAGGATGACATATGAACGTGTGTGATGGGATCTTTGTAAGCTAAACTAGAAGTCCACACGTTGGATGTGATTGATGTTTCCTAGTTGATTAGTCTCAGAGTAAAAAAAAGTAAAGTACCCCCCGTCACGCCAAGTGGCGTATAGGGAAATATGGTGTTAGTGACCCTATATTTTACAGACCTTCAGCACATGATTTTTTGGGGTAATGTGGTCAGTATTACGCCCGTGCTGCTTTTACTTTCCCAGAAAAAATCCGGTACCCATTTAAGGCTGGGTGAACCCGGAGCCGTCGGTTGGGATCGAACCCTACCCCTTGTCCGTAGTAGTCCAGTTCACTAACCACTGAGCTATCACGGCTCCAGGTGTCCTCGCCAGGATTACGAACCCCGGCTGTTGCCGTGGTAAGCCAACCGCCTATCGATTGCGCTAACCGGACACCCCGATTAGTCTCAGAGCTTCAACAAATTATAGGCCGAGATATCCAGTCCATGTTTTTGCAAACATCACGTGGTGTCAAACATGTCCAACTTTGATCATTATAATTATCGATTTCTAACTGACTTTTATTCTCTCTCTCCCTCTCTCTCTCCCTCTCTTCTCTCTCTCTCTCTCTCTCTGTTTCTTACGTTCTCTCACACACTCTTCACTTTGCTAATTCTGCCTCTCTCTATTTTACATTTTCTTTTCATCTGTCTGTTTTTCTGTCACTTTGTTTTCATCATTCTCTTCCAAACGTTTCATTGTTCCCATTCCTCTGGCTAAATCTGCCTCTTATCTAATCCATCTGTCTTTCTGTCTCTAATCTTTTCATTTCCATTAACTCTTTGCATCATTCCTTCGTTTTTCTTTCTCTGAATCTGAATTTATTTCTCTCCTGTTTTTTTTTTCTTTCGTTCTTTCAATTTCTGTTTATTTATCTCTAACCTTCTCTTTCTGTCTTTCTCTCTCTCTCTCTCTCTCTCTCTCTCTCTCTCTCTCTCTCTCTCTCTCTCTTTCTCTCGTTAATTTCTGCAATTTTTTTTTTTTTTTACTGGCAACTTCTTATTTCTCCCTCTTTCTTCCTTTATCTCTCTTTCTCTCTCTCTCCGTTCTTTCTAACTCTCTTTTTTCTGTATATACGCTCTTTTGATGATGCATTTCTGTTCGTCTTTCTTTCTACTCGTTTTTCTTTAATCTACCTGTTTTTCTTTAGTCTGTATTTTTGTACACCTGTCTAGCTTTTTTCCTTCCTTATATTTATCTTTCTTTTATTATTTTTTTTCTCTGTGTGTTTTTCATTCATTTTATTCTACTGCTGTCATAAATTTTCTATTTTCTTCTGTTCTTTCGTTTTTCCTTCGATCTTCTTTCTTTCTTTCTTTCTTTCTTTCTTTTTTTTCTTCATTCATTCTATATTTTTTATTTCTTTCTGTTCATATACCACAACAATGTAACCTCTCCCTAACACCCTATGCTGAATGCCAGTATAAGCACAAGTTGTGACTTGCACTCTCCCTCCTTGAGTATGGCTATTCGAAGATAGTAGTGTTGACTTACAACAATAAAACAATTCATAGGTTCTATTTGCACCATACATGTTGTTTGCACCATACATGTTGTTTGCACCATACATGTTGTTTGCACCATTTATGTTACTTGCACACACGTTGATTATTGTCAAGCATTGCCTTCTTGTCGCACTAGCAGAACGTACTATATGTTGAGTGGGTTGTTTAACCACGTTAAACTGATTTAAAGAAAAAATAACTATCGATTAAATGGAATAGCAAACAAGAGGTATTGGGGTTACATAAAATTAAGTATCTACAAACAATAAGAAAAATGCCATGAAAGAGAATTTCATTAAAATAAAAGATGGCATCAACAATAAGGAAAAAAGGTGTCAACAATAATGAGACGGGTATGCACAATAAAGATGTGTCAACAATAATGAGACGGGTATGCACAATAAAGATGTGTCAACAATAATGAGACGGGTATGCACAATAAAGATGTGTCAACAATAATGAGACGGGTATGCGCAATAAAGATGTGTCAACAATAATGAGACGGGTATGCACAATAAAGATGTGTCAACAATAATTAGACGGGTATGCACAATAAAGATGTGTCAACAATAATGAGACGGGTATGCACAATAAAGATGTGTCAACAATAATGAGACGGGTATGCACAATAAAGATGTGTCAACAATAATGAGACGGGTATGCACAATAAAGATGGCATCAACAATAAGGAAAAAAGGTGTCAACAATAATGAGACGGGTATGCACAATAAAGATGTGTCAACAATAATGAGACGGGTATGCACAATAAAGATGTGTCAACAATAATGAGACGGGCATGCACAATAAAGATGTGTCAACAATAATGAGACGGGTATGCGCAATAAAGATGTGTCAACAATAATGAGACGGGTATGCACAATAAAGATGTGTCAACAATAATTAGACGGGTATGCACAATAAAGATGTGTCAACAATAATGAGACGGGTATGCACAATAATGAAAAGGGTGTCAACAGTAATGAAAGATGTGTCAACAATAAAGAAAATAATGTTAAAAATAATGACGGAATTGTCAACAATAATGAAAAAAGGTGTCAAAAATAATGAAAGATGTGTCATAGTTGAAGAATTCTACAGAAAAATGAAAGTTGTCTGCACAACATTGCAGTGGATGTCAACAATAATAAAAGGGGGTGCCATAAACAAAGAAAGTTGTTTTCCAAAATTAATGAAGGAGAATCAGGAATGGTATTTCAAACGTGTGGCTGTAACAGAAAAAGGGGTAGGCAATAAATGTAAAAGGAAGGACGATAATTACAAATAAAGGTCACTCACAAGAAATTAACAAAGGACAAGAGGAAGGGTTCGATCCCAACCGAAGTTCACCGGTTCACCCAGCCTTTAATGGGTACCGGATTTTTTCTGGGAAAGTAAAGCGGCACGGGCGTAATACCGACCACATTACCCCACAAATCATGTGCCGAAATCATGTGTAAAATTTATGGTCACTAACACCATATTCCCTATACGTCACTTAGCGTGGCGGGGGTACTTTACTTCACTTACAAGAAATGAAGAATAGATTGTCCAGCTAAAAAAATTAGACGAGTTGAGTATAACAAGTGAGAAGATCTAAACCAAAAATTGGTCTAAGAAAACTTTGAGTAAACAATTATTAGTCCAATAAACAAGGGTCTGAAAATGTACCAGGGAGTACATATTTATTGTTTTTTCCTCTTCAGCTCCCTGTGGAGCTTAGATCTTAAACAGTGAGATTTTGTTTTAGAATATAACACACAATATTTCAACATAAATAAGGTAGGTGGGTTAATTTAAAGAAAACAAGTGCTACTTGAGAGGACGGTCGATTTCCGAAATGTTTCAACATTGAGCACGGTGTATATATATATATATATATATATATATATATATATATATATATATATATATATATATATATATATATATTATGAATATGGGTAAAATAGGGAAATTATTTGAATGCTCCTTCGGTCTATATCAACAAACTTTCGGTTAGATCACTGATGTTGAATATTGTTGTGAGTTTGTTTATTTTTTTATTTTCCACTGAAATGTATAAATATATAGTGTTTTCATTTATGCAAACATTTACTGGTTTTGATTATACTCTTTAATTTATATCTTTTATTTATTTACCCATAGATGTATATTTTTGTAATAAACAAATGCTTATGCATGTATTCAATTCTCGTTTTGTTCATATTTCAGTTTTGTTGATTGTCCGTCTATTTTCATTTTTTGCTTTATTATGTGTATGTGGTTAACAGCTTTCTTTTCTTATTTGTTTTGTTGCTCTCATTTGGTGCATGTTTGGTGCATCTTTTGTGCATGCTTTTATCTTTTTTTTTGCTTTGGTGTATTTATATTATCAGCAACCTTGATGTCGTGAATAAACGTTGCACTTCAGTTATTTATTAAAATATTTGTGCTATGTATATTACAAGTCTTTCATTTGAAGAGAGGACAATTTCCATTTACATCCAAACTTATTTTCTATTTTTGCTTTGTCTTGTTTTAATAATTAAGGTAATGCTTCCTCCAATTTTCTTGTATTTTTGTACAATTATGCTTCATGTGTTTTCACGTCTAATTGTAGCCATTTATTCAAAGTTCAGACTTGCCTTTAATATTTTAAGTCCAATCACTTTACTATAAATTGTGAAATGTTGAAGTTTGTATCTCAATGTTCAATGTATTCATTTCTAAAATTGAACTTTCCTTCATCCTCACTTAATTTGTCTATTTTCAGCATTCATTACAAAGAAAGGCTATCTGTCTCAATAAATCTATTACAATTTAAACTGCACTGCTATACTTGCAGTCATCATGTATTTTGGACACCCATGAGTCTATATTCCTATATTACGACGGATTGCTATTACAGAAATTAGGGCTGCCTACTACCATAATCTAGGGAGCCGCGATAGCTCAGTGGTTAGTGAACCACTACAGATGACGAAAGGTCGGGTTCAACCAGTATTAAATGGGTACAGGATTTTTCTGGGAAAGTAAAGCATCACGGGATAAGTAATTAAAGATAATTTGCATTCATAATATCAAACAAATACCAAGTCCTCCAACAACTAGAAAATACAATAAATATAAAAGATTATTGGAAACAGGTAAAGGATATATGGAAAGAGACATGCGAAGAAACACTGGGGAAAAGAGAACGCCAGAATAAGGCATGGATGACAGCAGAGACCCTGGATGAAAGTAAAGAAAGAAAGAATAAGAAAGCAGACATAAATAAAAGCAAAACAAGAAGAAATAAAGGCAAGGCACGGGAACCTTTCACAGAGGTGAATAAAGAAGTGAAAAGATGCATTAAGATGAATAAGAGGAGATATATAGATGAACTAGCTAAAGAGGCAGAGGAAGCATCAAATAAGGGGAATATAAAACTGTACAACAGAATAAAGAAATTAAGTGGAAAATACAAACAGATCAATGCCTTAATTAAAGATAAGAAAGTAAATCTGTTTAGTAATATAAAGGAACAATTGCAGAGATGGAAAGAGCACTTTGAAGAACTTTTGAAAGGACATGGCCCAAATAACCCGCCAGATATACTAGAAGCAGAAGAAGAGTTACACTTTAACTGTGGAAAACCAAGCAAAGAAGAAATAATGAAAGCCATCAAGATATTAAAAAATGGTAAAGCCACAGGATCAGATGAAATTCCTTCTGAAGCCATCAAAGCAGATATTAACACCACTACCATGATGTTACATGATCTATTAGATAAAATTTGGTAGAGGGAAGAAATATCTAAAGACTGGAAAGAGGATTATATGATCAAACTACCAAAGAAAGGAAGTTTACAGGAGTGCACAAATTATAGAGGAATTATGCTACTATCAAGGGAGCCGCGATAGCTCAGTGGTTAGTGAACTGAACTACAAAGGACAAGGGGTAGGGTTCTATCTCAACCGACGGCTTCCGGGTTCACCCAGCCCTAAATGGGTACCGGATTTTTTTCTGGGAAAGTAAAGCAGCACGGGCGTAATACCGACCACATTACCCCAAAAATCATGTGCTGAAGGTCTGTAAAATATAGGGTCACTAAAACCATATTTCCCTAAACGCCACTTGGCGTTACGGGGGTACTTTACTTTTACTATGCTACTATCAGTGCTAGGAAAAATTTTAAGCAGAATCTTTCTGGAGAGACTAAAAGAGGCCATAGAGAAACATTTGAAAGATGAACAATTAGGTTTTAAGAAGAACAGATCATGTGCTGATCAAATAACTACTCTACGTATAATAGTTGAACAAAGTTTAGTACTACAGTCCTCACTTTATATTGGATTTTAAGATTACGAAAAGGCATTTGATAGTTTAGACAGATGAATGCATTGGAAGTTGTTGAGTCACTACGGAATCCTCACAAAGTTGATTAAACTGATAAGAACATTGTATGAAGGAATGCAATGTAGGGTGGTGTATGAAGGGCAGCTTACAGAAGTATTTGAAATAAGAACAGGAGTAAGGCAGGGTGCCCTCTATCTCCATTTCTCTTTTTACTGGCCATAGATTGGATTATGAAAATAACTCAAAACAACAGAAATGGGATCCAGTGGTCACTGACAAAGCAACTTGATGATTTAGACTTTGCTGATGACATAGCTCTCCTATCACACAGCCATCAACAGATGCAAGATAAAATGAGCATGCTTGATGAGAGATCACAACAGATGGGACTGAAAATAAATTGAGATAAGACCAACATTATGAGAATTAATACAGTTGGCAATAACAAAAAAAATAGGAGAAATACCTCTACTAGACGTACAATCTTACATATAACTGGGCAGTAATATAGACAAAGATGGAGGAGCAGAAAATGATACCAAAATAAGGATATCAAAACAAAGAGGAGCTTTCATTGCACTGGGAAACATATGGAAGTCCAAAGAAATTATATTAAATACAGTCTTATTATATGGTTGTGAGACATGGAAAACAACAAAAATGATAATCATGAAGCTACAGACTTTCATTAATTGATGCTTGCGCAGAATAAAAGGATGGAAATGGCAGGACAAAATCACTAACATAGAATTATGGAAATGTACCAGTCAAATACCAGAGGACAAAGAGATTCAGCGAAGACGATGGCGCTGGATAAGACACACACTAAGAAAGTCAACTGAGATGATTACACAACAGACACTTTTTGGAATCCCCAAGGAAAAAGACAAAGCGGAAGACCAATGAATTCTTGGAGAAGACAAATGGAAGCAGAGATGAAGATGATCGGGAAGACATTGAATGATTTTTAAAGAATGGCAAGAAACAGAACGACCTGGAAAGTGTTTTTTTTTAAAGAATTATGCTGCACTGGGAGTTGAAAGGTAGAAGAAGAATAAAACAGCACGGGCGTAATGCCGACCGTATTACCCCTAAAATCACGTGACGAAGGTCTATAACAATTATAGTCACTATAGTTCGTTCAGAAATTCATGCCCACAAAGTTTATTAATTATCTCGGAAACTGTTTGATGAATTTCTGTAATTCGTTTTCATGAAATCTTATTTTTTCACCGACCTTAAGTCTGTTTTTTTTTTCCCTACAGTCATGCATTTAGGGAAGTTCTTTGCTTCTTTGATGTATATATAAATATGATTTTCATGGATGTCCTAATTTATAGGATTTTACAACACCCACATTTGTTGTAATAAATTCACCGTCTAAAAAGGCAAATCTCATGTGCTCTCGACACAATCTTAGCACCATCACGCGCTCACTGAACCTTAACTTGTACGACACAATCCACTGAGAGGTTTGTTAGAAATTGAATATAATTTACAGTAAAATCTAATGTTTAGAGCACACCGTTTGATATTTTCCTAAAATTATATAACAAAAAACGATTTGTGCAAAATTCAGACTACCTTTGTACTTAAATGTTATACAATCTTAAGGTCCGTCAAAAAAATAAGATTTCATGAAAAATAATTACAGAAATTCATTAAACAGTTTTCGAGATAATTGATCAATTCTGAGGGCACGAATTTGTGAACGAACTATAACACCATATTTCATGTACGCCTCTTGGCGTGACGGGGCTCATTACTTTTTACTGCCATAATCTGCTTTTTGAGAAAACGAAGAATAAGAAACCTGATCATAACTCGAGCATGAAGTACACGGTTTTTAGTGTTCATGTATATATTAACCTTGACAGTGACACATTCGTTTGTAGGATGGTCAGCACTAGGTTAAGCCGTTTCTTTTTTCTCCCAAAAAAATTTGCAGGTACCCATTTTAAGGCTGGGTAATCCTATAGTCCGGTAGATGGTGAGAATGAACGGAACAGTCCAACCTACTCACTAACCACCCCTGTACAGTAGCTCTGTATGTACATATTAGTAAAACATAATAAGCATTTCTATCTATCTATCTATTGACCTTTCGAGCCGTAACCGGCCCATAGGGCGTAGACCAAGATACACCTTCTCCTATATGAATTTTTTGTTCTAGCAGTTTTCTTTTAAAGATATTTAATAAGCATTTACTATTCATTAAAAAAAAAACATATATTATATGGCATGTATTGTCCTATCCTTGTATACTATAAATATTTATGGGGGTATGCACTTTTCTACACTTCACCGAGTGTTTATACACTTCGCCGAGTGTTTCAACTGACAGCAGTTAGTAGTTCTAGTCCTGCAGGCTGTCTTTAATAGCGTCTGTCCATCTAATCTTTGTCTTAGTAGTTCTAGGATTCTGAATCATCAACTCTTAATGGCACGTCATGAAGGTCCACCAGAATTTATTTTCTTGATATATCGGCGCCTATGTAATCTGCCTGCTTGTTTATGTTAAGGAATGCACAGAAGACACTGATAGAATGGGAAGCATTAGGGCCAAGGCTAATGAGAGCAACATTTAAAACAACCAAAAACAAAATAATACATATTAACCAATGCTATGCACCAACCAATGATAAGGATGATTTAGTTAAAGATTAATTCTATAAACAGTTACAATGTGAGATGGATGAAAGACGAGCCAAGGATATTATAATCTTGATGGGAGACCTAAATGCTAAAGTAGGATCAGACAACAGAGGTTTCGAAGAGATTATGGGAAAATATGGACTTAGAGATATAAACGAGAATGGAGAGATATTTGTGAATTTCTGTGCCCTTAATCAAGTGAGCTTAGGAGGAACAATATTCCAACTTAAAAGAATACACAAAGCTACATGGTGTCACCAGATCATGGAACGGAAAAACAAATTGATCACATATGTATTAATAATAAGTTGAAGTCATCCTTACAGGATGTAAAAGTATATAGAGGGGCAGAAGTAGCTTCAGATCATCATCTTCTGATAGCCAAACTTAACTTAAACTAAAAAAATATATACTACAACGAATAAGGGTAGAAAGTATTTCAGTGTAGGGTTTCTTAAAGAACAAGGAAGGTAAATTCACAGTCACAATATCAAACAAATACCAAGTCCTCCAACAACTAGAAAATACAATAAATAAAGAAGATCATTAGAAACAGGCAAAAGATATATGGAAAGTGACATGCGAAGAAACACTGGGTAAAAGAGAACGCCAGAATAAGGCATGGATGACAGCAGAGACCCTGGATAAAATTAAAGAAAGAAGGAATAAGAAAGCAGACATAAATAAAAGCAAAACAAGAAGTAATAAAGCCAAGACACAGGAAGCTTACACAGACGTGAACAAAGAAGTGAGAAGATGCATTAAGAGGGATAAGAGGAAAAATATAGATGAACTAGCTAAAGAAGCAGAGGAAGCAGCAAATAAAGGGAATATGAAAGAATTGTACACAGATCATAGAAATTATGTGGAAAATACTAACAGATCAACGCCTTTATCAAAGATAAGAAAGGAAATCTGCTTAATAATATAAGGGAACAAATGGAGAGATGGAAGAGCACTTTGAAGAACTTTTGAATAGACCCGGCTCAAATAATCCTCCAGATATACTACCAGCAGAAGAAGAGTTACACGTTAACTGTGGGAAACCAAGCATAGAAGAAATAATGAAAGCCATCAAGATATTAAAAAATGGTAAAGCCACAGGATCAGATGAATTTTTTTCGGAATCCATCAAAGCAGATATTAACACCTCTGACAAGATGTTACATAATCCATATGAAAAAATTTGGGAGAGGGAAGAAATACCTAAGGACTGGAAAGAAGGTATATGATCAAACTACCAAAGAAAGGAAGTTTACAGGAGTGCACAAATTATAGGGGAATTATGCTACTATCAGTGTCAGGAAAATATTAAGCAGAATCATTCTGGAAAGACTAAAAGAGGCCATAGAGAAACATTTGAGAGATGAACAAGCAGGTTTTAGGAAGAACAGATCATGTGCTGATCAAATAACTACTCTACGTATAATAGTTGAACAAAGTTTAGAACTAAAATCCCCACTTTATATTGGATTCATAGATTACGAAAAGGCATTTGATAGTTTAACAGAGGAATGCTTTGGAAGTTGCTGAGTCATTATGGAATTCCCACAAAGTTGATTAAACTGATGAGAACATTGTTTGAATGAATGCAATGTAGTGTGGTGCATGAAGGACATGATGCCATTACGGAGTCCCCATAAAGTTTATTAACCCAAGGGATAAACAGAAAATGATACCAAAATAAGGGTATCAAAAGCAAGAGGAGCTTTTGTTGTACTCGTAAACACAAGAAACAAAAGAAATTAGGTTAAATACAAAAATAAAAATGTTCAACTCCAATGTTATGTCAGTCCTATTATATGGCTGTGAAACATGGAGACCAACAAAAATGACTATCATGAAGATACAGACTTTCATTAATGGATGCTTACGCAGAATAAAAGGATGGAAATGGCAGGACAAAATCATTAACATAAAATTATGGAAATGTACCAGTCAAATACCAGTGGATAAAAAGATACAGCGAAGACGATGGCGATGGATAGAACACACACTGCGGAAGCCAACTGAGAGTATTACACGACAGACCCATTTTTGGCATCCCCAGGGGAAAAAACAAAGAGGAAGACCAAGAATTTTTTGGAGAAGACAGACAGAAGCAGAGATGAAGATGATGGGGAAGACATGGAATGATTTTATAAGAATGGCAAGAAACAGAACGACTTGGAAAATGTTTGTTGAAGACCTATGCTCCACAGGGAGCTGAAAGGTAGAAGAATAAGAATCGCATACATTGAAACGTTAGTCGTTTCATAACGTCCTTGATTGAAGAAAAGTTTGTGACTCGCAAACTGCGCAGCATTGAACTGCGAAATATCGTTTAGCAGACAGAAAGAAAGAAAGACAAAAAGAGAAAGAAAGACCACAGATAAATTGTACAATGATTTTTCAATAAAAGTAGAAGCGACCATTTTCAACATTATGAAGAAAACATTTGTTGATACCAGATTCCCTTTCGCTAGAATATGTATCGTCCACTTTTATAAAAATGAAGTGTTCATAATTGAGACCTCAAATAAAAGATATAAAATATTGAATAAACACAGATATAAAAATCTTCACACTTGAAAGCACATATATCAATTAGAAATGGCTGAAATATCGACTAATAAATTTGATCTAATATCAGCTAAGACTGACAAGGTGCAGAGGTTCACGAATAAATTCACAGGAAGAGGAATGTTTACAATACTCGGAAAAAAAGTTACAAATAATCAACAGCAGAAAAAAAATATAGAACAATAGACAGTCCGAAGCAGGATCGAACCCGTACTCCTCGGCACAGCGCCTTGCCACGAGAACCAAACGCTTCCAAATCTCTTCTTCTTCTTCTACCTTTTTAGCTTCCAGTGGAGCATAGGTCTTCAACAAACACTTTCCAAGTCGTTCTGTTTTTTGCCATTCTTTTAAGATCGTTCCATGTCTTCCCCATCATCTTCATCTCTGCTTCTATCTGTCTTCTCCAAGAATTCCTTGGTCTTCCTTTTTGTCTTTTCCCCTGGGGATTCCAAAAAGGGGCCTATTGTGTAATACTCTCAGTTGGCTTCCGTAGTGTGTGTTCTATCCAGCGCCATCGTCTTTGCTGTATCTCTTTATCCACTGGTGTTTGACTGGTACATTTCCATAATTCTATGTTAGTGAATTTGTCCTGCCATTTCCATCCTTTTATCCTACGTAAGCATCCATTAATGAAAGTCTGTATCTTCGTGATTGTCAATTTTGTTGATCTCCATGTTTCACCTGGATGGCGGATTAATTTGGACTTTCTTTGATTTGTCCATGTTTGTGAAGTTTTTTCAGCTTATTTTTTTTACAGTATGGGATAGCCAGTCCCATGCCCAACCCTCCTTTCTCGCCTCTTACGAACATGCCTGGTAGGGTACAGCGCCACTATTCTTTACTCCCCTTTCGGGCCCCGATAGCGTACGGGCGGCTTCCAAATCAGCTAACTAAAAAGGTTGCTAGAATTGGCAATGTCTTCCACGCATATAGCACAAAGTCACGAACACAACTCGAGAATAAATTGTATGTCTGTATTTTCCTCTTAAGACAAGTATCTCCCAGATAGAGTAGGACTAAATACTTGCGTTAAAGACAAACAGTCATAGGACGAAACAGGGCGAATAGTAGTTTCCAGTGGTTTAGACAGAAGACAAATAATAATAAATGAATATTATTATAGAGGGAAACTTCCGAGGCGATAGATCAATGTGTACGAGTGTTGCAAACATACCTCTTCCGCTGAAGTTATTCGCTGATCTATCACCTCGGGTGTTTCCCTCTATAATAATATTCATTTATTATTATTTGTCTCTCGGGGTTCACCCAGCCTTTAAAAATGGGTACCAGAGATTTTTCTGGGAAGTTAAGACGGCCTGTCGTGATACTGACCACATCACACAAAAATGTGGAATGTTCATCGAAAAATATGGCCACCAACTACATATTCCTCATACGCCTAGCAATGCGTCCAGAGACCCTTTAGTTTACTTTTAATATCATACAACATTGCACTGGCTAATTATACGTTAGTTATTTACGGTTCAGTGGGCAAACTTTTATTTTCTCAGGGTCAGATTTGAAAACTGAAAACACCAAGGGTCAGATGCCATTATATATAAAAAAAAAGAGTAAAGAGCCCCGTCACGCCAAGTGGCTTATAGGGAATATGGTGTTAATTATCATACGTCTTTTTATAGACCTTCGACACATGATTTTTGGGGTTAATGTGGTCGGTATTACGCCCGTGCCGCTTTACTTTCTCAGAAAAAAAATCCGGTACCCATTTAAGGCTGGGTGAACCCAGAAACCGTCGGTCAGGATCGAACCCGACCACTCATCCTTTGTAGTCCAGTTCACTAATCACAGAATGTCATTATATAGATGCACCTAACGTGCATTCGCAAGCGATTGTAATGTAACAATCATACATGTTCCAGGAACTGTCTCCAGAAACGAGCAACTTAAGATAAAAATGAGAGTCCGGTCTTTACATGCTCTATGAAAACTACCTCATAGATTTATGGGCACGGGTATTCAAATATGGTTCATAACCGAAGCATCAACAGCGAATGGAGGTAGTGGCATCTATATAACCTACCCAAGTAGAAAGACAGAAACATACTCTCTTCCAGCCTGAGAAAGGTGCACACATTTCAGTGTAGAGGCAGTGACACTCTCACACAGCCAACAAACTCTCACCTCACAGTAGGTCCCATGTCCAAAAATAGTAATCCTCTGTTATACAAGATCAGTCATACAAGAGATGAAAAGCATGAAACAGGACAGACTTATTCAGGGAATAAAGAACAAGACGTGTTCTATGTCAGGTAAGATTGAACTCGCCCTATACTGTATTCCAGAAAACTATGGCATAACTGGACACGAGAAAGCAGATGAAATCTCAGAAGCAGGTGGGAGCCTTCAACTGTCCAACCAACGTCAAAATCTCAAAGAAATGTAAACAATCCCGAAAAAAAGCTAAGAAAACAGAACGGAGGGAGATATAGAAAATATTATCCAGAACAAGACAGCTTATTAAACAAACCTAGCAGACACGAGCAGACCAAGATATTAAGACTCAGGAAAGATCACTGTGACCTCATGGCACATCTACACAAGATAGGAATGACTGTGACTTTGCAACAAGTGACTATGAAGAATCAAAAAACCTCCAGAGCACATCCTTCAAGACTACAGTATTTTCAACATTGTACAAACACAAGCATGGACCAAAGAAACAGGCCTGCATAATAAGTTATGGGAAACCGATGAAGATCTCAAACGAAACGTCTTGTCCGTGATCAAACTGCTCTAAATATCTGAGCAAACAGCAATAGGTGATCACTAAAGAAGAGGAGGACATCAGATATTACAGAAAACAAAGAGAAAAACCACCGTAAGTCAAGAACAGACCACTCAACAACATGAACAGACCACCCAACCACAAGAACAGACCACTCAACCACATGAACAGACCACTCAACCACAAAAACAGACCACTCATCCACAAGAACAGACCACTCAACAACAAGAACAGACAACTCAACCACATGAACAGACCACTCAACCATATGAACAGACCACTCAACCACAAGAACAGACCACTCAACCACAAAAACAGACCACACAACCACATGAATAGACCACTCAACCACAAGAACAGAATACTCAACCACAAGAACAGAAAACTCAACCACAAGAACAGACCACTCAACCACAAGAACAGACCACTCAACCACAAGAACAGACCCCTCAATCACAAGAACAGACCACTCAACCTCAAGAACAGACCACTCAACCACAAGAACAGACCACTCAACCACAAGAACAGACCACCCAACCACAAGAACAGACCACTCAACCACAAGAACAGACCCCTCAATCACAAGAACAGACCACTCAACCTCAAGAACAGACCACTAAACCACAAGAACCGACCACTCAACCACAAGAACAGACTACTCAACCACAAGAACAGGCCACTCAACCACACGAACAGACCACTCAATAACAAGAAAAGACCACCCAACCACAAGAACAGACCACTCAATCACAAGAACAGATCACCCAACCACAAGAACAGACCACTCAACCACAAGAACAGACCACCCAACCACAAGAACAGATCACCCAACCACAAGAACAGACCACCCAACCACAAGAACAGATCACCCAACCACAAAAACAGACCACCCAACCACAAGAACAGACAACCCAACCACAAGAGCAGATCACCCAACCACAAGAACAGACCTCTCAACCATAAGAACATACCACCCAACCACAAGAACAGACCACCCAACCACAAGAGCAGATCACCCAACCATAAGAACAGACCACTCAACCACGAGAACAGACCACCCAACCACAAGAACAGACCACTCAACCACAAGAACAGACCACCCAACCACAAGAGCAGATCACCCAACCACAAGAACAGACCTCTCAACCATAAGAACATACCACCCAACCACAAGAACAGACCACCCAACCACAAGAGCAGATCACCCAACCATAAGAACAGACCACTCAACCACGAGAACAGACCACCCAACCACAAGAACAGATCACCCAACCACAAGAACAGACCACCCAACCACAAGAACAGATCACCCAACCACAAAAACAGACCACCCAACCACAAGAACAGATCACACAACCATAAGAACAGACCACTCAACCACGAGAACAGACCACTCAACCACAAAAACAGACCCCTCAATCACAAGAACAGACCACTCAACCTCAAGAACAGACCACTAAACCACAAGAACAGATCACTCAATCACAAGAACAGACTACTCAACCACAAGAACAGGCCACTCAACCACACGAACAGACCACTCAATAACAAGAAAAGATCACCCAACCACAAGAACAGACCACTCAACCACAAGAGCAGATCACCCAACCACAAGAACAGACCACTCAACCACAAGAACAGACCACCCAACCACAAGAACAGATCACCCAACCACAAGAACAGACCACCCAACCACAAGAACAGATCACCCAACCACAAAAACAGACCACCCAACCACAAGAACAGACCACCCAACCACAAGAACAGATCACCCAACCACAAGAACAGACCTCTCAACCATAAGAACATACCACCCAACCACAAGAACAGACAACCCATCCACAAGAACAGATCACACAACCATAAGAACAGACCACTCAACCACGAGAACACAACCACCCAACCACAAGAACAGACCACTCAACCACAAGAACAGACCACCCAACCACAAGAACAGACCACTCAACCACAAGAACAGACAATTCAACCACAAGAACAGACCACCCAACCACAAGAACAGATCACCCAACCACAAGAACAGACCACTCAACCACAAGAACAGATCACCCAACCACAAGAAAAGACCACCCAACCACTAAAACAGACCACCCAAACACAAGAACAGACAACCCAACCACAAAAACAGACCACCCAACCACAAGAACAGACCACCCAACCACAAGAACAGATTACCCAACCACAAGAACAGACCACCCAACCACAAGAACAGAACACTCAACCACAAGAACAGACCACTCAACAACAAGAACAGACAACTCAACCACATGAACAGACCACTCAACCATATGAACAGACCACTCAACCACAAGAACAGACAACTCAACCACAAAAGCAGACCACTCTACCACATGAATAGACCACTCAACCACAAGAACAGAATACTCAACCACAAGAACAGACCACTCAACCACAAGAACAGACCACTCAACCACAAGAACAGACCACTCAACCACAAGAACAGACCCCTCAATCACAAGAACAGACCACTCAACCTCAAGAACAGACCACTAAACCACAAGAACAGACCACTCAACCACAAAAACAGACTACTCAACCACAAGAACAGGCCACTCAACCACACGAACAGACCACTCAATAACAAGAAAAGATCACCCAACCACAAGAACAGACCACCCAACCACAAGAACAGACCACTCAACCACAAGAACAGACCACGCAACCACAAGAACAGACCACCCAACCACAAGAACAGACCACTCAACCACAAGAACAGACCCCTCAATCACAAGAACAGACCACTCAACCTCAGGAACAGACCACTAAACCACAAGAACAGACCACTCAACCACAAGAACAGACTACTCAACCACAAGAACAGGCCACTCAAACACACGAACAGACCACTCAATAACAAGAAAAGACCACCCAACCACAAGAACAGACCACTCAATCACAAGAACAGATCACCCAACCACAAGAACAGACCACTCAACCACAAGAACAGACCACCCAACCACAAGAACAGATCACCCAACCACAAGAACAGACCACCCAACCACAAGAACAGATCACCCAACCACAAAAACAGACCACCCAACCACAAAAACAGACAACCCAACCACAAGAGCAGATCACCCAACCACAAGAACAGACCTCTCAACTATAAGAACATACCACCCAACCACAAGAACAGACCACCCAACCACAAGAACAGATCACCCAACCATAAGAACAGACCACTCAACCACGAGAACAGACCACCCAACCACAAGAACAGACCACTCAACCACAAGAACAGACCACTCAACCACAAGAACAGACCACTCAATAACAAGAAAAGACCACTCAACCACAATAACAGACCACCCAACCACAAGAACAGACCACTCAACCACAAGAACAGACCACTCAACCACAAGAACAGACCACCCAACCACAAGAACAGACAACTCAACCACAAGAACAGACCCCTCAATCACAAGAACAGACCACTCAACCTCAAGAACAGACCACTGAACCACAAGAACAGATCACTCAACCACAAGAACAGACTACTCAACCACAAGTACTGGCCACTCAACCACACGAACAGACCACTCAATAACAAGAAAAGATCACCCAACCACAAGAACAGACCACTCAACCACAAGAACAGATCACCCAACCACAAGAACAGACCACTCAACCACAAGAACAGACCACTCAACCTCAAGAACAGACCACTAAACCACAAGAACCGACCACTCAACCACAAGAACAGACTACTCAACCACAAGAACAGGCCACTCAACCACACGAACAGACCACTCAATAACAAGAAAAGACCACCCAACCACAAGAACAGACCACTCAATCACAAGAACAGATCACCCAACCACAAGAACAGACCACTCAACCACAAGAACAGACCACCCAACCACAAGAACAGATCACCCAACCACAAGAACAGACCACCCAACCACAAGAACAGATCACCCAACCACAAAAACAGACCACCCAACCACAAGAACAGACAACCCAACCACAAGAGCAGATCACCCAACCACAAGAACAGACCTCTCAACCATAAGAACATACCACCCAACCACAAGAACAGACCACCCAACCACAAGAGCAGATCACCCAACCATAAGAACAGACCACTCAACCACGAGAACAGACCACCCAACCACAAGAACAGACCACTCAACCACAAGAACAGACCACCCAACCACAAGAGCAGATCACCCAACCACAAGAACAGACCTCTCAACCATAAGAACATACCACCCAACCACAAGAACAGACCACCCAACCACAAGAGCAGATCACCCAACCATAAGAACAGACCACTCAACCACGAGAACAGACCACCCAACCACAAGAACAGATCACCCAACCACAAGAACAGACCACCCAACCACAAGAACAGATCACCCAACCACAAAAACAGACCACCCAACCACAAGAACAGATCACACAACCATAAGAACAGACCACTCAACCACGAGAACAGACCACTCAACCACAAAAACAGACCCCTCAATCACAAGAACAGACCACTCAACCTCAAGAACAGACCACTAAACCACAAGAACAGATCACTCAACCACAAGAACAGACTACTCAACCACAAGAACAGGCCACTCAACCACACGAACAGACCACTCAATAACAAGAAAAGATCACCCAACCACAAGAACAGACCACTCATCCACAAGAGCAGATCACCCAACCACAAGAACAGACCACTCAACCACAAGAACAGACCACCCAACCACAAGAACAGATCACCCAACCACAAGAACAGACCACCCAACCACAAGAACAGATCACCCAACCACAAAAACAGACCACCCAACCACAAGAACAGACCACCCAACCACAAGAACAGATCACCCAACCACAAGAACAGACCTCTCAACCATAAGAACATACCACCCAACCACAAGAACAGACCACCCATCCACAAGAACAGATCACACAACCATAAGAACAGACCACTCAACCACGAGAACACAACCACCCAACCACAAGAACAGACCACTCAACCACAAGAACAGACCACCCAACCACAAGAACAGACCACTCAACCACAAGAACAGACAATTCAACCACAAGAACAGACCACCCAACCACAAGAACAGATCACCCAACCACAAGAACAGACCACTCAACCACAAGAACAGATCACCCAACCACAAGAAAAGACCACCCAACCACTAAAACAGACCACCCAAACACAAGAACAGACAACCCAACCACAAAAACAGACCACCCAACCACAAGAACAGACCACCCAACCACAAGAACAGATTACCCAACCACAAGAACAGACCACCCAACCACAAGAACAGAACACTCAACCACAAGAACAGACCACTCAACAACAAGAACAGACAACTCAACCACATGAACAGACCACTCAACCATATGAACAGACCACTCAACCACAAGAACAGACAACTCAACCACAAAAGCAGACCACTCAACCACATGAATAGACCACTCAACCACAAGAACAGAATACTCAACCACAAGAACAGACCACTCAACCACAAGAACAGACCACTCAACCACAAGAACAGACCACTCAACCACAAGAACAGACCCCTCAATCACAAGAACAGACCACTCAACCTCAAGAACAGACCACTAAACCACAAGAACAGACCACTCAACCACAAAAACAGACTACTCAACCACAAGAACAGGCCACTCAACCACACGAACAGACCACTCAATAACAAGAAAAGATCACCCAACCACAAGAACAGACCACCCAACCACAAGAACAGACCACTCAACCACAAGAACAGACCACTCAACCACAAGAACAGACCACCCAACCACAAGAACAGACCACTCAACCACAAGAACAGACACCTCAATCACAAGAACAGACCACTCAACCTCAGGAACAGACCACTAAACCACAAGAACAGACCACTCAACCACAAGAACAGACTACTCAACCACAAGAACAGGCCACTCAAACACACGAACAGACCACTCAATAACAAGAAAAGACCACCCAACCACAAGAACAGACCACTCAATCACAAGAACAGATCACCCAACCACAAGAACAGACCACTCAACCACAAGAACAGACCACCCAACCACAAGAACAGATCACCCAACCACAAGAACAGACCACCCAACCACAAGAACAGATCACCCAACCACAAAAACAGACCACCCAACCACAAGAACAGACAACCCAACCACAAGAGCAGATCACCCAACCACAAGAACAGACCTCTCAACTATAAGAACATACCACCCAACCACAAGAACAGACCACCCAACCACAAGAACAGATCACCCAACCATAAGAACAGACCACTCAACCACGAGAACAGACCACCCAACCACAAGAACAGACCACTCAACCACAAGAACAGACCACTCAACCACAAGAACAGACCACTCAATAACAAGAAAAGACCACTCAACCACAATAACAGACCACCCAACCACAAGAACAGACCACTCAACCACAAGAACAGACCACTCAACCACAAGAACAGACCACCCAACCACAAGAACAGACAACTCAACCACAAGAACAGACCCCTCAATCACAAGAACAGACCACTCAACCTCAAGAACAGACCACTAAACCACAAGAACAGATCACTCAACCACAAGAACAGACTACTCAACCACAAGTACTGGCCACTCAACCACACGAACAGACCACTCAATAACAAGAAAAGATCACCCAACCACAAGAACAGACCACTCAACCACAAGAACAGATCACCCAACCACAAGAACAGACCACTCAACCACAAGAACAGACCACCCAACCACAAGAACAGATCACCCAACCACAAGAACAGACCACCCAACCACAAGAACAGATCACCCAACCATAAGAACAGAACACTCAACCACGAGAACAGACCACCCAACCACAAGAACAGATCACCCAACCACAAGAACAGACCACCCAACCACAAGAACAGATCACCCAACCACAAAAACAGACCACCCAACCACAAGAACAGATCACACAACCATAAGAACAGACCACTCAACCACGAGAACAGACCACTCAACCACAAGAACAGACCCCTCAATCACAAGAACAGACCACTCAACCTCAAGAACAGACAACTAAACCACAAGAACAGATCACTCAACCACAAGAACAGACTACTCAACCACAAGAACAGGCCACTCAACCACACGAACAGACCACTCAATAACAAGAAAAGATCACCCAACCACAAGAACAGACCACTCAACCACAAGAGCAGATCACCCAACCAAAAGAACAGACCACTCAACCACAAGAACAGACCACCCAACCACAAGAACAGATCACCCAACCACAAGAACAGACCACCCAACCACAAGAACAGATCACCCAACCACAAAAACAGACCATCCAACCACAAGAACAGACCACCCAACCACAAGAACAGATCACCCAACCACAAGAACAGACCTCTCAACCATAAGAACATACCACCCAACCACAAGAATAGACCACCCAACCACAAGAACAGATCACACAACCATAAGAACAGACCACTCAACCACGAGAACACAACCACCCAACCACAAGAACAGACCACTCAACCACAAGAACAGAATACTCAACCACAAGAACAGACCACTCAACCACAAGAACAGACAATTCAACCACAAGAACAGACCACCCAACCACAAGAACAGATCACCCAACCACAAGAACAGACCACTCAACCACAAGAACAGATCACCCAACCACAAGAAAAGACCACCCAACCACTAAAACAGACCACCCAAACACAAGAACAGACCACCCAACCACAAAAACAGACCACCCAACCACAAGAACAGACCACCCAACCACAAGAACAGATTACCCAACCACAAGAACAGACCACCCAACCACAAGAACAGACCACTCAACCACAAGAACAGACCACTCAACAACAAGAACAGACAACTCAACCACATGAACAGACCACTTAACCATATGAACAGACCACTCAACCACAAGAACAGACCACTCAACCACAAAAGCAGACCACTCAACCACATGAATAGACCACTCAACCACAAGAACAGAATACTCAACCACAAGAACAGACCACTCAACCACAAGAACAGACCACTCAACCACAAGAACAGACCACTCAACCACAAGAACAGACCCCTCAATCACAAGAACAGACCACTCAACCTCAAGAACAGACCACTAAACCCCAAGAACAGACCACTCAACCACAAAAACAGACTACTCAACCACAAGAACAGGCCACTCAACCACACGAACAGACCACTCAATAACAAGAAAAGATCACCCAACCACAAGAACAGACCACCCAACCACAAGAACAGACCACTCAACCACAAGAACAGACCACTCAACCACAAGAACAGACCACCCAACCACAAGAACAGACCACTCAACCACAAGAACAGACCCCTCAATCACAAGAACAGACCACTCAACCTCAGGAACAGACCACTAAACCACAAGAACAGACCACTCAACCACAAGAACAGACTACTCAACCACAAGAACAGGCCACTCAAACACACGAACAGACCACTCAATAACAAGAAAAGACCACCCAACCACAAGAACAGACCACTCAATCACAAGAACAGATCACCCAACCACAAGAACAGACCACTCAACCACAAGAACAGACCACCCAACCACAAGAACAGATCACCCAACCACAAGAACAGACCACCCAACCACAAGAACAGATCACCCAACCACAAAAACAGACCACCCAACCACAAGAACAGACAACCCAACCACAAGAGCAGATCACCCAACCACAAGAACAGACCTCTCAACTATAAGAACATACCACCCAACCACAAGAACAGACCACCCAACCACAAGAACAGATCACCCAACCATAAGAACAGACCACTCAACCACGAGAACAGACCACCCAACCACAAGAACAGACCACTCAACCACAAGAACAGACCACTCAACCACAAGAACAGACCACTCAATAACAAGAAAAGACCACTCAACCACAATAACAGACCACCCAACCACAAGAACAGACCACTCAACCACAAGAACAGACCACTCAACCACAAGAACAGACCACCCAACCACAAGAACAGACCACTCAACCACAAGAACAGACCCCTCAATCACAAGAACAGACCACTCAACCTCAAGAACAGACCACTAAACCACAAGAACAGATCACTCAACCACAAGAACAGACTACTCAACCACAAGTACTGGCCACTCAACCACACGAACAGACCACTCAATAACAAGAAAAGATCACCCAACCACAAGAACAGACCACTCAACCACAAGAACAGATCACCCAACCACAAGAACAGACCACTCAACCACAAGAGCAGATCACCCAACCACAAGAACAGACCACTCAACCACAAGAACAGACCACCCAACCACAAGAACAGATCACCCAACCACAAGAACAGACCACCCAACCACAAGAACAGATCACCCAACCACAAAAACAGACCACCCAACCACAAGAACAGACCACCCAACCACAAGAACAGATCACCCAACCACAAGAACAGACCTCTCAACCATAAGAACATACCACCCAACCACAAGAACAGACCACCCAACCACAAGAACAGATCACACAACCATAAGAACAGACCACTCAACCACGAGAACACAACCACCCAACCACAAGAACAGACCACTCAACCACAAGAACAGACCACCCAACCACAAGAACAGACCACTCAACCACAAGAACAGACAATTCAACCACAAGAACAGACCACCCAACCACAAGAACAGATCACCCAACCACAAGAACAGACCACTCAACCACAAGAACAGATCACCCAACCACAAGAAAAGACAACCCAACCACTAAAACAGACCACCCAAACACAAGAACAGACCACCCAACCACAAAAACAGACCACCCAACCACAAGAACAGACCACCCAACCACAAGAACAGATTACACAACCACAAGAACAGACCACCCAACCACAAGAACAGACCACTCAACCACAAGAACAGCCACTCAACAACAAGAACAGACAACTCAACCACATGAACAGACCACTCAACCATATGAACAGACCACTCAACCACAAGAACAGACCACTCAACCACAAAAGCAGACCACTCAACCACATGAATAGACCACTCAACCACAAGAACAGAATACTCAACCACAAGAACAGACCACTCAACCACAAGAACAGACCACTCAACCACAAGAACAGACCACTCAACCACAAGAACAGACCCCTCAATCACAAGAACAGACCACTCAACCTCAAGAACAGACCACTAAACCACAAGAACAGACCACTCAACCACAAAAACAGACTACTCAACCACAAGAACAGGCCACTCAACCACACGAACAGACCACTCAATAACAAGAAAAGATCACCCAACCACAAGAACAGACCACCCAACCACAAGAACAGACCACTCAACCACAAGAACAGACCACTCAACCACAAGAACAGACCACCCAACCACAAGAACAGACCACTCAACCACAAGAACAGACCCCTCAATCACAAGAACAGACCACTCAACCTCAGGAACAGACCACTAAACCACAAGAACAGACCACTCAACCACAAGAACAGACTACTCAACCACAAGAACAGGCCACTCAAACACACGAACAGACCACTCAATAACAAGAAAAGACCACCCAACCACAAGAACAGACCACTCAAACACAAGAACAGATCACCCAACCACAAGAACAGACCACTCAACCACAAGAACAGACCACCCAACCACAAGAACAGATCACCCAACCACAAGACCAGACCACCCAACCACAAGAACAGATCACCCAACCACAAAAACAGACCACCCAACCACAAGAACAGACAACCCAACCACAAGAGCAGATCACCCAACCACAAGAACAGACCTCTCAACTATAAGAACATACCACCCAACCACAAGAACAGACCACCCAACCACAAGAACAGATCACCCAACCATAAGAACAGACCACTCAACCACGAGAACATACCACCCAACCACAAGAACAGACCACTCATCCACTAGAACAGACCACTCAACCACAAGAACAGACCACTCAATAACAAGAAAAGACCACTCAACCACAATAACAGACCACCCAACCACAAGAACAGACCACTCAACCACAAGAACAGACCACTCAACCACAAGAACAGACCACCCAACCACAAGAACAGACCACTCAACCACAAGAACAGACCCCTCAATCACAAGAACAGATCACTCAACCTCAAGAACAGACCACTAAACCACAAGAACAGATCACTCAACCACAAGAACAGACTACTCAACCACAAGTACTGGCCACTCAACCACACGAACAGACCACTCAATAACAAGAAAAGATCACCCAACCAAAAGAACAGACCACTCAACCACAAGAACAGATCACCCAACCACAAGAACAGACCACTCAACCACAAGAACAGACCACCCAACCACAAGAACAGATCACCCAACCACAAGAACAGACCACCCAACCACAAGAACAGATCACCCAACCACAAAAACAGACCACCCAATCACAAGAACAGACCACCCAACCACAAGAACAGATCACCCAACCACAAGAACAGACCTCTCAACCATAAGAACATACCACCCAACCACAAGAACAGACCACCCAACCACAGGAACAGATCACACAACCATAAGAACAGACCACTCAACCACGAGAACAGACCACTAAACCACAAGAACAGACCACTCAACCACAAGAACAGACTACTCAACCACAAGAACAGGCCACTCAACCACACGAACATCCCACTCAATAACAAGAAAAGACCACCCAACCACAAGAACAGACCACCCAACCACAAGAACAGACCACTCAACCACAAGAACAGACCACCCAACCACAAGAACAGACCACTCAACCACAAGAACAGACCCCTCAATCACAAGAACAGACCACTCAACCTCAAGAACAGACCACTAAACCACAAGAACAGACCACTCAACCACAAGAACAGACTACTCAACCACAAGAACAGGCCACTCAACCACACGAACAGACCACTCAATAACAAGAAAAGACCACCCAACCACAAGAACAGACCAATCAATCACATGAACAGATCACCCAACCACAAGAACAGACCACTCAACCACGAGAACACAACCACCCAACCACAAGAACAGACCACTCAACCACAAGAACAGACCACCCAACCACAAGAACAGACCACTCAACCACAAGAACAGACAATTCAACCACAAGAACAGACCACCCAACCACAAGAACAGATCACCCAACCACAAGAACAGACCACTCAACCACAAGAACAGATCACCCAACCACAAGAAAAGACCACCCAACCACTAAAACAGACCACCCAAACACAAGAACAGACCACCCAACCACAAAAACAGACCACCCAACCACAAGAACAGACCACCCAACCACAAGAACAGATTACCCAACCACAAGAACAGACCACCCAACCACAAGAACAGACCAATCAACCACAAGAACAGACCACTCAACAACAAGAACAGACAACTCAACCACATGAACAGACCACTCAACCATATGAACAGACCACTCAACCACAAGAACAGACCACTCAACCACAAAAGCAGACCACTCAACCACATGAATAGACCACTCAACCACAAGAACAGAATACTCAACCACAAGAACAGACCACTCAACCACAAGAACAGACCACTCAACCACAAGAACAGACCACTCAACCACAAGAACAGACCCCTCAATCACAAGAACAGACCACTCAACCTCAAGAACAGACCACTAAACCACAAGAACAGACCACTCAACCACAAAAACAGACTACTCAACCACAAGAACAGGCCACTCAACCACACGAACAGACCACTCAATAACAAGAAAAGATCACCCAACCACAAGAACAGACCACCCAACCACAAGAACAGACCACTCAACCACAAGAACAGACCACTCAACCACAAGAACAGACCACCCAACCACAAGAACAGACCACTCAACCACAAGAACAGACCCCTCAATCACAAGAACAGACCACTCAACCTCAGGAACAGACCACTAAACCACAAGAACCGACCACTCAACCACAAGAAAAGACTACTCAACTACAAGAACAGGCCACTCAAACACACGAACAGACCACTCAATAACAAGAAAAGACCACCCAACCACAAGAACAGACCACTCAATCACAAGAACAGACCACCCAACCACAAGAACAGACCACTCAACCACAAGAACAGACCACCCAACCACAAGAACAGATCACCCAACCACAAGAACAGACCACCCAACCACAAGAACAGATCACCCAACCACAAAAACAGACCACCCAACCACAAGAACAGACAACCCAACCACAAGAGCAGATCACCCAACCACAAGAACAGACTACTCAACCACAAGAACAGGCCACTCAACCACACGAACAGACCACTCAACCACAAGAACAGACTACTCAACCACAAGAACAGGCCATTCAACCACACGAACAGACCACTCAATAACAAGAAAAGACCACCCAACCACAAGAACAGACCACCCAACCACAAGAACAGACCACTCAACCACAAGAACAGACCACTCAACCACAAGAACAGACCACCCAACCACAAGAACAGACCACTCAACCACAAGAACAGACCCCTCAATCACAAGAACAGACCACTCAACCTCAAGAACAGACCACTAAACCACAAGAACAGACCACTCAACCACAAGAACAGACTACTCAACCACAAGAACAGGCCACTCAACCACACGAACAGACCACTCAATAACAAGAAAAGACCACCCAACCACAAGAACAGACCACTCAATCACAAGAACAGATCACCCAACCACAAGAACAGACCACTCAACCACAAGAACAGACCACCCAACCACAAGAACAGATCACCCAACTCCATGCTAGTTCATCCAATTACTCACTCTCTTTCTGTTTCTCTCTAGACAGTCTACACGACTAGTCCATGCTAGTTCATCCAATTACTCACTCTCTTTCTGTTTCTCTCTAGACAGTCTACACAACTAGTCCATGCTAGTTCATCCAATTACTCACTCTCTTTCTGTTTCTCTCTAGACAGTCTACACGACTAGTCCATGCTAGTTCATCCAATTACTCACTCTCTTTCTGTTTCTCTCTAGACAGTCTACACGACTAGTCCATGCTGTGATACTAGATAGCATTGCAATTATTTGCCTGTTACCTAAGATACTAGATAGCATTGCAATTATTTGCCTGTTCCCTAAGATACTAGATAGCTTGGTATCATGATAAGGAAAACAGTCAACGGAATTGATACGATACATTGTGGATAAAAAATTCTGAAAAAACATGATCGCCTACATCAAACGGTATGGCACATGATGATGATGAACCACCATGTTGGCACATGACAACATTCTTGGTGCAGTGCACCTGCCAAAATTTAGCAGCAGGCACTGGAACGGCAACGTGCACTTTTGGAACCAATGTAATTACGGTCTGCAGCTATTAAAGGTCAAGTCAAGAACCCCCGTCACGCCAACGGGCGTATAGGGAGTATGGTTAGTGACAATAAATGTTTACAGACCTTCGGCGCATAATTTTATGGTAATGTGGTCGGTATTATGCCTATGCCGCTTTACTTTCTCAGAAAAAAATCCGGTACCCATTTAAGGCTGGGTGGACACAGAAGCCATCGATCAGGTTCGAACGCGACCTCTTGTGCTTTGTAGTCCAGTTCACTAACCACACTGAGTTATCGAGTGTACATCTATAGAATGACCTAATTATACATCTATTGTAACCTTCATCTATAAAGTGACCTAATTACGACAAAATCAAAATATCAATTTCTGTTTTCAGCATATAATTGATACATTATTTCTGAATTAACTTGAACACAAAGGATAAAATACTTTTTCTTCCTCTTTACTTTCTGTTATTTTAGTTCTTGTTTTGTGTTCTTCGCAGCACGAACTATTGTTATATTAAATAGGACAGGGGCCTTTCATTTTATTGTTAGACTCACTCTGAGTCAACCTTGAACTATGACACTTTCACCTTATATATACATATATATATCATTCAACAGTTGGAAATCAAAGCACTCTAGCGGGGCAAACGATTGCATATCTTATGTCTCGATATAGTTCAAGTTTAATATTTATGTCTCTATATATTTCAAGTTTAATATTTATGTCTCTATATATTTCAAGTTTAATATTTATGTCTCTATATATTTCAAGTTTAATATTTATGTCTTTATATATTTCAAGTTTAATATTTATGTCTCTATATAGTTTAAGCTTAATATTTATGTATCTATATAGTTCAAATTTAATATTTATGTCTCTATATAGTTCAAATTTAATATTTATGTCTCTATATAGTTCAAGTTTAATATTTATGTCTCAATATAGTTCAAGTTTAATATTTATGTCTCTATATAGTTTAAGTTAAATTTTATGATTCTATATAGTTTAAGTTTAATATTTATGTCTCTATATAGTTTAAGTTTAATATTTATGTCTCTATATAGTTTAAGTTTAATATTTATGTCTTTATATAGTTCAAGTTTAATATTTATGTCTTTATATAGTTCAAGTTTAATATTTATGTCTCTATATAGTTCAAGTTTAATATTTATGTCTTTATATAGTTCAAGTTTAATATTTATGTCTCTATATAGTTCAAGTTTAATATTTATGTCTCTATATAGTTTAAGTTTAGTTTGTTACCGTTTGATATACTTGAAGAAGGATTTTTGTCGAAACGTTGTAGTTTGTCTAGTCTTTCTATTAGTTTAGTAGCTCCATACCATTTTATGTTTATTATAGTTCAAGGTTGGTTCCACACCAGCTCTCTCTCTCTCTCTCTCTCTCTCTCTCTCTCTCTTTCTCTATTATGAACCCATTGTCCCAAACTAATAGAAGACATAGACATTCTAAGCAACTTACGAGACATTTATCGTAAATGTAAAGGTTCCCTCCACGCCTTCCTAGGAATATGGGGAGTATGGTGTTAGTGACAATATTTTTCTATGCCCGCGACACATTTTTGGGTGATGTGGTCGGTATCACGCCAGGCCGCCTTTACTTCCCAGAAAAAAATCTTATACTCATTTTTAGAGGCTGGGTGAAAGCCAGAACCTTGTTATTCCAAAAAAGAAATCGCCACTGCTGGGGATCGAACCCGGGATTTCTGGTCAAGAAGCGATCACAGATGTCCTAGACATTTCAAAATAGGAGAAGATGAGAGTGAAAACACGTTATCTCTGACATCAAGACGGTCCCGAGATTATCTTTAATAAGTAAATGACATCTAAGACTTCCGTGATTGAATGATATCGGATATACATACATTTAGGAGACTGCCGGATTTGGAAAAAAATAATAATTAATATAATCATCATCATGTTCCATACCGGTTGGCGTAGGTGATCATGTCCCTCCACAATCTTCTATCTACAGTCATCGTATCAGTTCTGTTGTTAACTGTTTTCCATGCCATGACACCAAGCTATCCAGTATTTTCTCTCTTTGTCGCCCGCGATCTCTCTTTCTTTTTATTTTGCCAGTTGTAACCAAGTATTCCAACTTTCCTCTTCTCGTGATGTGCCCGAAAAATGTTGATTGCTTCTTTCTGATGTTTTTTAAGAGCTCCCTTTTTGTGTTGGCCTCTTTGAGAACTTCCTCATTGGTCTTTTTAGCTGTCTAGGGAACTTTTAACATTCTCCTGAGAAATCCAGTCTCTGTGGCCTCTAATCGTCTTTTCATTTGTTTGTCTACTGTCCATGATTCTCTTCCATAGGTCAGAATTGGTTCTATATAGCACCGATGAACTCTCTTTCTTATTTTTATTGGCATAAATTTGTTGCATAAGATATTTTTCATTTTCTGAAATGCCATTTTGGCCTGAGCTATTTTGCTTGTTATTTCTGTGGTGCATCTTCACAATTACTAGAATACATAATCAAAATAAGAGTAAAGAGGTCCGTCACGCCAAGTGGCGTATAGGGAATATGGTGTTAGTGACCATGATTTTTATAGACCTTCGGCACTAGATTTAGGTAAATGTGGTCGGTATTACGCACGTGTAGCTTTACTTTCCCAGAAAAAAATCAGGTACTCATTTAAAGTTGGGTGAATCCGGACGCCTTCGATCCTCTAGTCCTTTGTAGTCCAGTTCACTAACCACTGAGCTATCGCAGCTCTCTGATTACCAAAGGTTATACACAAACACGTGGGTTTGAAGAACTTGGAAACATTTACAAACAAGGTCGAGGAAGAATGTTATCGGAGTTCTAACACCAGGGTAAATGTACTTCGCATCTACTGACAAATATAACTGGGGACTGTCTGGGGTGCAAGAACATCATTTTTTGTCACAAATCTTTCGTTCGCCCAATTATTGAACTGTGATGTCTTATCTATTTGCAAATGAATTTTGTTTTGACCAAAACTAAAGTTTAAACAAAAAATGAGAAAAACAATCACATTCTAGCAACATCACACACACCCTTCACTCTTGTAATGTTCTCTGAATGCCACTAATGTTTGACTTGTGTTGGTCATTTCAGAAGCATAACGTATGTATGATTTTTCTATAATGTGTTCTAACCGATTAGAGCAAGTTAATTGTTATATTAGAGCAAGATAATTGTTATATTAGAACAAGATAATTGTTATATTAGAACAAATTAATTGTTCCATTAGAGTAAGTTGTTAGTTCCATTTAAACTTGTGCATGTTTCCCCTGTTGAGTTTTCCTGCAGATTAGATAGTGCATGCTCATTGTTACATTACAATTTGTAGCTGAAAATGTTACGCCAGAAAGTGTTACGCCAGAAAGTGTTACGCCAGAAAGTGTTACACCAGAAAGTGTTGCAATTTGTAAACTTTTTCTTCATAAAAGGTGACGTACTTTTACTATACTCACACATTGTTAATGCTAACCAAAAAAATAAACTAATTAGTTCACAACTTTGAATAGGGTTACCATTTGTACCCACATCAATGAATTATCAACTTTAAGAGCAGCATCTTCTTTTCCTCATTATATATCCAAGACTGGGGGTTTCGATTAAGTATGCACTGGCGGTTCTAACTTTCAGTCGCACGCAGATTAAAAGACTGGAACGAATGCAAAATGAGGTCATGCACATTATACTTGTCTGCACGAAAGCAAACCATGTAGGGATATGAGTATATCCTGGATTTTCCTTTCATCGGAAATAGAATAATGATGTCCTGTACATGTGCATACCTCCGAGTCTGTGTTGATATAAAACATCTACTACGCACAGTAGCTTTCCAGAAAATGAGGAAGATACTATGCAATCCATTTTTGACAATCGAAACAAGAAAAAGAGTTCTTAAATGGTATGTAGAGTCAGTCTTAACATATGGGTGTGAATCATGGACAATAGGACAACAAACAAGGAAATCACTGGGGTCTGTGGAAATGTGGTTTACAGAAGAATGTTGAGAATACCATGGACAGCTAAGAAGAGTAATGAAAACGTTCTGAAAGAGGCCAAAGAAAAAGAGTTAATTCCCAACATTAGGAAGAAACAATCTTCATTTTTTGGCCATGTAATGAGAAGAGAACAACTGGAATATATTGTAACAACAGGAAAAATTGAAGGACGAGGTAGAGGAAAGAGAGATAGAGGAAAGCAAAGAGAAAAAATACCAGACAGCTTAAGAGAATGGCTTGGCAGAAGGTCAACAACAGAAATGATAAATAACTGTCCAGATCGAAAATTGTGGAGAGACATGATCACCTATGCCAACAGGCCCAGTACTTGATGATGATGATGATGATGATGATGATGATGATGATGATGATGACTATACAAAGAGATTGGGAGGAGAAATGACAATAGTCTCAAAACAGGAAAATCAAGGACAGTGCGGGCTGAGGACACTGTTTAACAGAAATGCCCACTTGGGGGATATTAGACTCTGGGAAGACTGGACACGGGTGCTAGCAAAGTTCTCTATGTCCTTTTTGTTTGTACCACTTGGAACAAAGGATGCAGACAACAAAACCGTGTGGTTGTAGAGGCGGAGGTTCAGGCGTTCATCAATGAGAACTCATCAGAGGCTGCTGCAGTCACCCACACTGATTGGTCTGTTGTTCAGCATAGTCAAAACCCATGGCGGCTCAGGTCAAAGGAGGAACAATAAAGAAGGAGGGCGGTGCTCTCGCGGTAATTACAGATCATTTGACCATGAATATTATGGCTGTAAATAAATCGGTAAGTAGAATCATCATATTTTGGCCATGCAATGAGAAGGGAACAGCTGGAATATATTGTAGCAACTGGGAAAATTGAGGGACGAAAAAATCGAGGGACGAAGAGATAGATGGAAGCAAAGAAAAAAGATACCAGACAGCTTAAGAGAATAGTTTGGCAGAAGGTCAACAGCAGAAATGATAAATAACTGTCGAGATCGAAAGTTGTGGAGGGACATGATCACCTGCGTCAACAGGCTTGGTACTTGATGATGATGATGATGATGATGAAGCGGCGGTGTGAAACACAGCCTTTTATTCATATGTTTTCTGAGTGATTCGATGGGAATGCTCAGGAATATCGATGGTGATGGGCTTGAAGGAAGAGGATGGAATCACCGGAGAACTCAGAACCTACAAATCTATTTCCTTTTCGTCCGGAACACTCGGGCGTGAAAGACAAAAACGAGCTGACAGATTGGCTAAACCAGTGCCGAGGATGGCGGAAGTGTAATTGACCGGGATGACATTCTGAATGCCCTCAAGTAGGTAGGGGTAACTATTGGTTCAATCAATGATCATGAACAGAGCGCACGTACATCAGGTGTTCTTTGCATATGCCAGATGGGAGTGATGTGCGGGGGAACAAGAATTACAAATCAACACAGAACTGGAATCATCAGTCTCTACACAGTGAAGGCCATCCTTGGGAGGAGATCTGAGCACCTATGGACGTGTTCGATGTATAATGAGCATGATTCGTCGAACAATACTAAACTAAACTAAACCATAAGTTTTACAACTGAGCAAAATATGTTAGGCAGTGCACACACGCTGTAAATTATTTGTTTAAATTTTACCTAGAACAAAACTAAGGTTTTAAAAACATAGCAGCCATTATTATTCAAGACATGCACATAACATTTGTTGTAATCAAATCTATCCATGTAAATTTGTGTATTATAAAGTGATTAATTTAAGAAAGAACGGAGGTGTTTATATAAACAATATCAGGAGGACACATGAACGTGTGTGATGGGATCTTTGTAAGCTAAACTAGAAGTCCACTCGTTGGATGTGATTGATGTTTTCTAGTTGATTAGTCTCAGAGTTTCAACAAATTATAGGCCGAGATATCCAGTCCATGTTTTTGCCGACATCACGTGGTGTCAAACATGTCCAACTTTGATCATTATAATTATCGATTTCTAACTGACTTTTATTCTTTCTTTCTCTCTCTCTCTCTCTCTCTCTCTCTCTCTCTCTCTCTCTCTCTCTCTCTTCTCTCTTATCTTTCTCTCTGAAACTTTTTACTTTCCTAATTCTGTCACTCTCTCAATTTTACATTTTCTGTCGGTGTGTACGTTTTTCTCACTCTCCTCCATCCCTTTCTCAATCCTCACATCTCTCACTCACTCAACCTCTTTTATGATTAATCTCATTCCTTCTCTAATCTTTCATTTCATCAATTAAATCTGTGCTTCATTTTCTCGCATTTTTTCCCTAAATCTCAATTTCAGTTTCTCTCTTCCTCTTTCTCTCGATCTTGTTTTTCCAAATCTGTTTCTTTTTTCTCTCTCTTATTTCCTCTCTCTCCCTCCAATTTTCCCTCTCTCGCTCCAATTTTCCTTCCTCGTTCCCTTCCTTGTGGCTATCTCTCTTCCTCCCTCTCTCTTTTATCTCTCTTCCTCATATCTCTCTCCCTTTCTCCTTGCTTTTTTCGACGTTAGCTCTTTATTCCTCCACCCATCTTTATCCAGGTTCTTTCTGTTTCTCATTTTTTTCCGTTTGTCCATTGGTATCATGATGCGTGCCTGTTCGTCTTACTTTCTGTCCGCCTTTCTTTAATTATATATCTGTTTCTTTTATTCTTCTCTATGTATTTGTCCACATTTTCTTTCCTCCACTCTTTGCGCCTGTATGTTTACTTTTCTTTTCTTTCTTACTCTCTTTGTCATTAATTTTCTTTTCCCCGTTTTTTCAGTCTCTCTATCTCTACTTGTGCATTCCTTATTTATTCTAGTAAATATATATATATATATATATATATATATATATATATATATATATAGAGAGAGAGAGAGAGCGAAAGGGTATTTGTCGCGTACCACGCATGAAGTTGTGACCTGTAGTCCCCCCTCCCTCCCCCCTCCCCCCTCCCCCGCCTTGAGAATCGCTTTTCCTAGATTAGAAGTGTGCTTGTGTTGTGCTATGACAACAATACAACAGCTTTAGTTTATTTGCACCCTTTATGCTATTTACACACAACTTGATTATTCTCAAGCATTGATGTTCTGTCGCACCAGCAGGTGGCGCTGTATGTTCGGTGGGTTGTGTTCACTCTTCGGATAATCAAATTTAAATATTTACAGAAAATTTAAAAGTTTACCCAAAAAAAAAAAAAAAAAAAAAACAGAGAATCAAACAAGAAAAGTGAAGTTTAAAAGAAAAGAACTATGAACAAACAAAAAGGATAATATCATAAATGAGGATTTTAGATAAATAGGGATATTTAAGAGACGTAGTGTATTACACGGTGATGATAGTCTCAAAGAACCAAGACTAATAGGAAATGAAAGTTTGTCCAAAATAAATGAGTGCCCAAAAGGCAGGATTGTGCTTTAAAAGAAAATAGAGAGCCAAAATGAAATGAGGGTGTGCAAAGAAAGGGAATGTTCTGAAAACAGAATAATATGCTGGAAAGAAGAAGAGGCAAACAAGAGAAAAGAGTGAGCTTAAAATGTAGTAAGGTGAATTAAAATGTAGTATTGTGTCTTATAATGTAGTATGGTGTCTTAAAATGTAGTATGGTGTCTGAAAATGTCGTATGGTAACTTCAAATGTAGCATGTATAGTGTCTTTAAATGTAGTATGGTAACTTTAAATGTAGTATGTATGGTGTCTTTAAATGTAGTATGGTAACTTTAAACGTAGTATGGTGTCTCAAAAGAAATAGATGATTCGCAAGAATTTGAGCTCTGCCATAAAGAGGGTGACAGGAAAAAAGAAGATATTAAAAATAAATGATGTTTAGAGGAATGAAGGATGGGTGAAGGAATGAAGGATGGATGAAGGAATGAAGGATAGGTGAAGGAATGAAGTATGGGTGAAGGAACTAAAGTGGTGCCCCCAATTACGTAAGAGGTGCCCACAATAACAAAAGAGGTGCCCACAATAACAAAAGAGGTGCCCACAATAACAAAAGAGGTGCCCACAATAACAAAAGAGGTGCCCACAATAACAAAAGAGGTGCCCACAATAACAAAAGAGGTGCCCACAATAACAAAAGAGGTGCCCACAATAACAAAAGAGGTGCCCACAATAACAAAAGAGGTGTCCACAATAACAAAAGAGGTGCCCACAATAACAAAACAGGTGCCCAGAATAACGAAAGAGGTGTCCACAATAACAAAAGAGGTGTCCACAATAACAAAAGAGGTGCCCACAATAACAAAACAGGTGCCCACAATAACAAAAGAGGTGTCCACAATAACAAAAGAGGTGTCCACAATAACAAAAGAGGTGCCCACAATAACAAAACAGGTGCCCAGAATAACAAAATAGGTGTCCACAATAACAAAAGAGGTGTCCACAATAACAAAAGAGGTGTCCACAATAACAAAAGAGGTGCCCACAATAACAAAACAGGTGCCCAGAATAACAAAAAAGGTGCCCACAATAACAAAACAGGTGCCCAGAATAACGAAAGAGGTGTCCACAATAACAAAAGAGGTGCCCAGAATAACGGAAGGTGTACAAACACCTATGGAAGGAAACAGCAACATCATTGTGGTTAGCAACAAATGTTAAAAAAAAAAAAAGATATGGGGGTTTCAGATTGAAGATTATTGTCAAAGGTTTGGGAAGCGCTCTTCCAGTAAAACAAGTCGAGCATAAAAGGAGACAATACACGACAAAGATTGTTTTAAAAATCTAAAGTTAAGAACAGCTAGTTCAATAAACAAGGATTTTAAAATGGTCAAAGACTTAATCATTTATGAGATTTGACTCAATAAAATGACACTAATAATTCTACATAAAGGATGTAGAAAGGGATTTTTGATGAAAAAATTGGTACCTGACAGAAAGGTAGGTTTCCAATATGATTCAACTTTGAGGTGTGGGTACAATAGGGAAAATGATAGAATACTCTCTCTGTATATGAATATCCTTTTTGTTAAATATATAAATATGTTCTGCCAACATTCATGCAACATTTGCTGGTGTTAACAAACACTTTAGTTGATATACTTTTAACAATTTTATACAGAGAATTTTATTTTGTTTAAATATTGGCATTTCTTCAATTCTCGTTTTGTTCACATTTAAGTTTTATTGCATTTTCGTCTATTTTAATTTTTGCTTTCTATGTTAATATTGTTTTGCAAATTTATTTTGTTTGGTTTATGTTGTTCTTAGCCGGTGCATGTTTGGTGTATACTTTTATCTTTTTGATGAATTGGTGTATCTATGTTATCAATTACATTGATGTCGTGAATGAACTTTGCACTTCAGTTATTTATTAAAACATTTGTGCTATGCATATCAAAAGTTTTTTAATTGAAGAGAGAACAATTTCCATTTACATCAAACTGGTTTTTTAAAATATTACTTTGCATTGTCTTGTTTTAATTACTACGGTAATTCTTCTTGTAATTTTCTTGCACTTTTTAAAATGATGTTTCTCCTATTTTCACGTGCCACTTACTGTAGCCATTTAATCAATGTTCAGCTTGTCACAAATACAAGAAACTTCCACAAATGTATTCTAAGGGTTGAAATATTTAAAATGCTTTTACAATGTATAAGGTTTTGCTTCTCTTCTTTCTCTACATTTAATGTTTCTGTTTTCAGCAGAGGGAGATTCCATGAGTCTCCCCCCCCCTCATCAGTATGTTTATCATGATTCTCCCCATCATTAGTATGTTCATCATGGTTCTCCCCCATCATTAGCATTTTTATCGTGAGTCTCCGCCATCACTAATATGTTTAACATGAGTCTCCTCCATCATTCATATATTTATCATGAGTCTCCCCCATCACCAGTATGTTTATCATGAGTTTCCCCATCGCAAGTATGTTTAACATAAGTCTCCCCACCCCCCCCCCCCTCAGTATATTTATCATGAGTTTCCCCATCGCAAGTATGTTTATCATGAGTCTCCCCCATCACCAGTAGGTTTATCATGAGTCTCCCCCATCACCAGTATGTTTATCATGAGTCTCCCCCATCACCAGTATGTTTATCATGAGTTTCCCCATCGCAAGTATGTTTATCATGAGTCTCCCCCATCACCAGTAGGTTTATCATGAGTCTCCCCCATCACCAGTAGGTTTATCATGAGTCTCCCCCATCACCAGTAGGTTTATCATGAGTCTCCCCCATCACCAGTATGTTTATCATGAGTCTCCCCCATCACCAGTATGTTTATCATGAGTTTCCCCATCGCAAGTATGTTTATCATGAGTCTCCCCCATCACCAGTAGGTTTATCACAACTGACTCAAGCTTTATTTATTCTGGGACCACAACAAACAGAGCTGTCGTCATAGCTTTGGGTGGATTCGGGTTTATTATCCAAAATAAAAGATTCTAGCTAGCAACCCGCTGAGGTCTACCTTATAGTTCATGGTCTAAATGATGAGATTGTGCTCAACATATTCAATATTACAATTATATTTATTTTTCGATTATTTTTATCAGAACCACTTATTCAAACGATCAACTGTATTCCAGTGTTTATGTTGGTACCAATAGTAAACTTTCAAACCAATGTGCTTGTTAAACATGTATTTTATTCTAGTTGCACAAGCAACAACATCCTCAACTATTCCACAATTGATAGAAAAAAAAATTAACTTATAACTACATTTGTAAATGTTTCACGCCAATAATACAAAAAGCAGTTTAATATAAACGAAATGTAGAGACGATATTCCATAGACAGTTTGTGTGATTCATGTTTACAACATCAAAACCGTGTATACCACGTCGTTATTAACTTCAAGAAGGTATTGACAGAGCATGTCTGGCAGCATACGTGTACATAAGAAATCAATTCAAAATTAGGAAGAATTTAAGTAAAAACCACGAAACATCTGTTATGTTTTAATAACCGGCTCACAGTTTGTTCCTGGGATGATAATATCGTTGGTTCACTAAATGGACGGAGTGCGACAGGATTAAAATTAACAAATTCATTATTACATTATTAACTGTTTTCTAGATCAGATATTGAAAAATTTTCTAGAAGATAATTCTTGTGAGGCAATTAGAGACTCGAACAATGCATCGTAGGAACCTTATTTTTGCATATACTGTAAACGAAGTTAACTGGTAGCTAATGTAGCCAATGTAGTCAATGTAGCCAATGTAGTCAATGTAGACAATGTAGTCAATGTAGCCAATGTAGTCAATGTAGCCAATGTAGTCTACTAAAAGTAATATTGGAAGGGAAAATACAAGGCAAAAGAGACAGACCAAGATTAATATGGACGAATGGCAACCAAGAGCTTGGTGTAACTAAAAGTAACTAAAGCAGACCTCCGTGGAATGTGGCAAAATCATCATTGAGATGAGAAAGGTGATCACTAACGACGACGCCTTATAAATAAAGATCATGTTACTAGGGAACAACTGTTCAATAGCTCTTTATATTTAAAGATACAACAAACTCCAAAATCTAAATAAATACAAAAATAAAAGAAATCTTCATTAAATATTTGAACATAATTTGATAGGACTAATTTATCGACTTTAAATCTTGACAGTGGAAATGTGTAATGAGAAAGCCGTTATCGAAAATAAAAAAAAAATAAAAAAAAGTAAAGAGCGCCCGTCACACCAAGTGGCGTATAGGGAATATCATGTTGTGAACATAAATTTTACAGACCTTCAGCACATGATTTTTGGGGTAATGTGGTCGGTATTACGCCCGGGCCGGTTTACTTTCCCAGAAAAAATCCGGTACCCATTTAAGGCTGGGTGAACCCGGAAGCCGTCGGCCAGGATCGAACACGACCTCTTGTCCACCTTTATGGAAAATACGTAAATAAAATGAACAACTTTCTAACTGAAATTTTAAAAAAAGCAAGTTAAAAAGGGCCAGTATTGCCCTATGTAGGATTAGTTTGATTTATGTATATATTTGTGTGTGTGTTGTTTGTTTCTTCCTGCTGAAGGCCTATTGATCCGAAACGTCGTTCAAATTTGTTTCGTCTAACAATTATGTAAAGCTTTTATCATACCATTTTTTCTATTTTTTTTTTTCAATTCTCTCTATTGACCTACTAGTTGCAACTAGGAAGGCTAGCATGGTTTGTGAATATTCAGCTTTTCATTAATTTGTGTCCCATTTATGGCATTCGATTTCCTATGCATATTAGACAAGCCTTGCTTTGCACACAGTGCCGATTACTATACAAAATTAGTCTGTCACACACACACTGGTAGAATCAATGGAAATCTCTGCCTGTATCGATGTTCACAAATGCTTAAGAGATATAGACCATATATCTATATATATATATATGCAGAATTATAAAAGAAAATACAAGCTCTGGAAAAAGGACATCTCATAAACAGACCATATCCCAAAGGAGAAAGTGATAACGAAGGTCAATACGACTTTCCTGATGCAGACAAAGTAGGGCGTGGACTTAATGATATAAACAAATGAGAGAAACGTTGAACTGATTCAGAAAAACATGAGTGGAGCATGGGAGAGTGGGGAAAGATTGCACGCAGCTCATCTTGTTGGGCAATCAAAGGCTTTTATGAGAAAATAGGATCAGGTAGACTATTATGAGCAGTAATTTGGATTTAGCAAAAATAGCGGGATAAAAGAAGCCATATTCTGCATGAGAACATTAATCGAAAAGTACACAGAAGTAAACAAACCAACATATGCCTGCTTCATAGACTACACCAAAGCTTTTGATAGAGTAAATCACAAACAACTTATAGAATGCCTAAAAGAGATACATCTAGATGACATGGACATACGACTAATATGTAATCTATACTGGGCGCAAACAGCAATAATAAAATATAACAAAGAGAGCTCTACACCCATTGATATAAAAAGAGGAGTAAGACAAGGATGCATCCTATCACCAAGCTTGTTCAATCTATACACAGAGCAAATCTTTAAAAACATCATAGAGATGCCAGGCCTTAACATTAATGGGAAGATAATCAATAACCTAAGATATGCTGATGATACTGTACTACTAGCAGAAAATCCTAAAGATCTACAACAATTAGTGAATTAAATAAACATGATAAGCAAAAAATATGGACTAGATATGAATATCAAAAAGACTAAAACTATGATCATAAACAAAGAAAATGCTCAAAACCCCCAAATGAATATCAAGATTGAAGGAATAGACCTGGAGACAGTTCAGAACTACAACTACCTTGGACATACTACAACCAATGATGGAAAATTTACAACTGAAATAAACAAAAGAATCTATCTATCTATCTATTGTCCTTGCGAGCCGAAGACGTCACATAGGGCAGAACCACAATCTTGAAAACAGAAACCTTGCGTGCCAAAATGTCACATACTGCAGGGATTACTGCTTCCAAAATCTATGGCTCTGTTTCCATAACAATGCTTTTTACAATGACAGCTTGTCAAGCCATCGATCAACCTCCTTAGTCGCCTCTTACGACATGCCTGGAAGGTCACAGTGTCACTATTCTTTACTTCCCTCATAATGAGGCCCCGGTAACACACGGGAAAAACAAAAGAATAGAAATGGCAAAAAGTAATTTTAATGCAATGAAGAACATACTAACATCAAAACAAATAACACCAGGGCTAAAACTAAGAATAACAAGATGTTACATCTTCTCAATATTCCTATACGGGCAGAAACATGTACATTAGACAATAAAACAGAACAGAGAATTGAGTTCTTTGAAATGTGGATATATAGAAGAATAGGTAGAATTGGATGGAAGGAAAAGAAAAACGACGAAGTTTTAAAACAACTAAAAATGAAAAGAGAACTACTAAACACAATTAGAACAAGAGAAATCCTATTTTTGGGCCATGTTAAAAGACACAACAGCCTACTAAAAGTAATCCTTGAGGGGAAAATACAAGGTAAAAGAGGCAGACCAAGACTAACATGGACGAGTAACATCAAAAGATGGACAAATCAGCCTATGACAACCTTCACCATCAAAGCAAGAGACAGAGCAGAATGGCGCTCCATGGTAGCCAACCTTCGTTGCGGAGACGGCACTCGATGATGATGATGACGACTATTTTCATGGCAGCGATAAATAATGTTTCCAAGATGTAACATCAGCTGGTGACCGAATGGACAGAAACCATAACCGTTCTCCCATGATGTAGCATCAGGTTGTGAAAAAAATGGACAGAAACCATCGTCTTTCTCTCATGATGTAGCATCAGGTTGTGACCAAATGGACAGAAACCATCGTCTTTCTCTCATGATGTAGCATCAGGTTGTGACCGAATCAACAGAAACCATCGTCTTTCTCCCACGATGTAGCATCAGGTTGTGATCAAATGAACAGAAACCATCGTCTTTGTCCCATGATGTAGCATCAGGTTGTGAAAAAATGGACAGAAACCATCGTCTTTCTCTCATGATGTAGCATCAGGTTGTGACCAAATGAACAGAAACCATCGTCTTTCTCTCACGATGTAGCATCAGGTTGTGATCAAATGAACAGAAACCATCGTCTTTCTCTCATGATGTAGCATCAGGTTGTGAACGAATGAACAGAAACCATCGTCTTTCTCTCACGATGTAGCATCAGGTTGTGACCAAATAGACAGAAACCATCGTCTTTCTCTCATGATGTAGCATCAGGTTGTGACCAAATGGAAAATGGACAGAAACCATCGTCTTTCTCTCATGATGTAGCATCAGGTGGTGACCGAATGATCAGAAACCATCGTCGTACCCATGATGTAGCACCACGCTGTGACCAAATGGACAGAAACCATCTTCTTTCTCCCAAGATGTAGCATCAGACTGTGACTGAATGAACAGAAACCATTGTCTTTCTCCCATGATGTAGCATCAGGCTGTGACCGAATGAACAGAAACCATCGTCTTTCTCCCACGATGTAGCATCATGTGGTGACTGAATGAACAGAAACCATCGTCTTTCTCTCACGATGTAGCATCATGTGGTGACTGAATGAACAGAAACCATCGTCTTTCTCCCACGATGTAGCATCATGTGGTGACTGAATGAACAGAAACCATCGTCTTTCTCCCACGATGTAGCATCATGTGGTGACTGAATGAACAGAAACCATCGTCTTTCTCCCACGATGTAGCATCAGACTGTGACTGAATGAACAGAAACCATTGTCTTTCTCCCAAGATGTAGCATCAGACTGTGACTGAATGAACAGAAACCATTGTCTTTCTCCCATGATGTAGCATCAGGCTGTGACCGAATGAACAGAAACCATCGTCGTTCTCCCACGATGTAGCATCATGTGGTGACCGAATGAACAGAAACCATATCCGTTCTCCCATGATGTAGCATCATGTGGTGACCGAATGAAAATAAACCATAACCGTTCTCCCATGATGTAGCATCATGTGGTGACCGAATGAACAGAAACCATAACCGTTCTCCCATGATGTAGCATCAGGCTGTGACTGAATGAACAGAAACCATCGTCGTTCTCCCACGATGTAGCATCATGTGGTGACCGAATGAACAGAAACCATATCCGTTCTCCCATGATGTAGCATCATGTGGTGACCGAATGAAAATAAACCATAACCGTTCTCCCATGATGTAGCATCATGTGGTGACCGAATGAACAGAAACCATAACCGTTCTCCCATGATGTAGCATCAGGTGGTGACTGAATGAACAGAAACCATCGTCTTTCTCCCATGATGTAGCATCATGTGGTGACTGAATGAACAGAAACCATAACCGTTCTCCCATGATGTAGCATCAGGTGGTGACTGAATGAACAGAAACCATAACCGTTCTCCCATGATGTAGCATCAGGTGGTGACTGAATGAACAGAAACCATATCCGTTCTCCCATGATGTAGCATCATGTGGTGACCGAATCAACAGAAACCATAACCGTTCTCCCATGATGTAGCATCAGGTGGTGACTAAATGAACAGAAACCATAACCGTTCTCCCATGATGTAGCTTCAGGTGGTGACTGAATGAACAGAAACCATATCCGTTCTCCCATGATGTAGCATCAGGTGGTGACTGAATGAACAGAAACTATAACCGTTCTCCCATGATGTAGCATCAGGTGGTGACTGAATGAACAGAAACCATAACCGTTCTCCCATGATGTAGCATCAGGTGGTGACTGAATGAACAGAAACCATAACTGTTCTCCCATGATGTAGCATCAGGTAGTGACTGAATGAACAGAAACCATAACCATTCTCCCATGATGTAGCATCATGTGGTGACTGAATGAACAGAAACCATAACCGTTCTCCCATGATGTAGCATCAGGTGGTGACTTAATGAACAGAAACCATAACCGTTCTCCCATGATGTAGCATCAGGTGGTGACTGAATGAACAGAAACCATAACCATTCTCCCATGATGTAGCATCATGTGGTGACTGAATGAACAGAAACCATAACCGTTCTCCCATGATGTAGCATCAGGTGGTGACTTAATGAACAGAAACCATAACCGTTCTCCCATGATGTAGCATCATGTGGTGACTGAATGAACAGAAACCATAACCGTTCTCCCATGATGTAGCATCAGGTGGTGACTTAATGAACAGAAACCATAACCGTTCTCCAACTTCACTGAAGCGGGTTCGAATCACGGCGGTGTCAAAACGCTATTTTTTAGAATTTCAAAATGAAATGAAACTCTGATCTCACACCACGTGACGACTGCACTGGACTTGCGTGCTTTTGTCCGGCCTTATAGGTGCCGTCTCTGAGGACCCCATAAATTAGATCAATGATATAATTCCATAGTTTGTTAGCTATAGTGCCCCCATCTCATCTCTTCTCTCCCAAAAACCGTCGGAAAACGTCGTTGCTTAACGTGTCTTAATCTAATAATAAAACAAAGGTGCAGGTCATATTTGTTAAAAATGGTGTTTAGAAAAATGCAAACACACACACACAAAAGAAAAGAAAAGAAAAGAATTCGGAGACAGGGTTACAAAGAGATTGTGTCGAATGTACAACATATCCATTATCGATGTATAATGTATTCGTGTACTTTTGTCAAGTATAGTTTTTTTTTTTTTTTTTTTTTTTTTAAATAACTGTTCATTTGTGCCAATAGATTATTTATGTCAACTTTCAACACTGTAGGGACAGAGCAAACAGTTCGCTATAATTCATCGTTTATATGCGCATACAAATGACAAGATCACGGTTACATTTTTGTGTGCGAGCTTTGCTTTTTTTGTGTGTGATGTTATCAACGGTGGCTTCATGCTAGGTAAATGTGTGTGGTTGGTTACCATAGCGTTAGGAGAACTAATGAAACATATCACGTGGTGTATTGAGTGGCTGTAATCCTTGCAAGAAACAAAAGATGAAGTCTTAAGACAATTAAAAATGAAAAGAGAGCTACTAAATACAATTGAAACCTGCGCTATCAAAACAAGAGGAAGAGCGGAGTGGCCCTCCATGGTAGCCAACCTTCGATGCGGAGACGGCACTAGATGAATGAATGAATCCTAACAAGATACGTGTTCTTGAATTTGAGCTGTTTTATCTGCATCTTAAGCTGTTTTCAGCCGACTACTACATCTTTTCAGCGTCCGCCCTTAAAACATGTTAAGTGGGCGTGAATGTATTGTGTCACAAGTTGACAGCTAGTACCAGTTTTTTTTCGATCTAACACATCCGTAAGTGGGACGGGTAGAGGTTATAATGTTTACAATTATGTGCCAGATATCAGATGTTCGTTGTTGTAGTTAAAGTTAGTCGTAGGCCGCGGTGTCACTGCAAACGAATTAAAATCCATAATTGCTCAATCGCATGTGCCAGTGGAATCATCTGAATTAACATCCCCTCTCATTGAAGGATCCAAACAAAGAAAGGCAGCTGCAGTCCCCATCATAGCAGCCACAGCACACGCCAAAAGGCGTAGCCGCACTGAAAGTTAACGCAGCCGAACTGTCCTTCGTCATATGATATCATAATTCATCATAAGCAATTGGAATATCGAATCGCTATCCAGATGAAAAACACAGCTCACGGTGTGCACAGAGCACTAAACTCTGTAGCTGCGACAGCAAGCCGAAATTGGAATGCGAGGAAACTGCAACAAGGACCACATTTCGGACAGAGCTTCAACGTTTACTGCCGCCTATCCGCCATATTGACCCATTCATATGTTCATTTTGTCTTTAACTAAATATGGCTGTTTTTGTTTCATTTCTGGGGTAAAGTCAAGTAAAGGTTTCCTCCACGCATTGCTAGATGTAGGGAATATTGTGTTAGTAACCACATTTGTCTATGACCACGACATATATTTGGGTGTTGTGGTCGGTATCGCCCCAGGCTGCCTTTCTATCTATCTAATGTCCTTTAGAGCCGAAGACGGCACATAGGGCAGAACCACAATCTCAAAAACAGAAACCTTGCGTGCCAAAGTGGCACATATTGCAGAGATCACTACTCGAAAATATATGGCGCTGTTTCCATAACAATACTTTTTACAATGACAGCTTGTCAAGCCATCGATCAAACTCCTTAGTCGCCTCTTACGACATGCCTGCAAGGTCACAGTGTCACTATTCTTTACTTCCCTCATAATGAGGCTCCGGTAACACACAGGCTGCCTTTACTTACCAGAAAAAGCCACTGGTAATCATTTTTAGAGGCTGGATGAACCCCGGAGTCTTGACGATCGCAAAAAAATTATTCGCTACTTCTAGGAATCGAACTCTTACCCTTCTGATCAGGAGTAGAGCACATTAATCACACAGACAACGAGACTCATTCATTTCAGAGACATATCCACTAAATGATAAATCTGGAATAACGTGATTTTTCTTTCATTCTGGGTAAAAAAAAAAAAAAGAAATCTAGCCGCCTTGAAGGTCTTATCAGCTGCTAACATCGTGCAGATGCTACTTACCCTTCTGTTCCAGGGACTAGACCTTGCACCAATCGAGTATGCCCTGGCAATTCTTGTTGTCAGTTGGACGCAAATTAACAGGCTGGAGAGAATGCAGAATGAAGTGATGCGCATTATCTTGGGCTATGCGATGGGCACTCCCATTGTAGCAATGAGGTATCTTCTTGACTTTCCAACCATGGATAGCGAGATCGGAATTTGGAGTACACGAGCATACCTGAAGAATAGTGCAGATAAAGAGCATCCATTGCACCACGTGCTCAACACAGGGAAGGGTGTCAGGCTAAAAAGAGACAAATCATGGGTGGGTCGAGCAGAAGATCAAACAGGTCTGTGGGCTTACCAATATCAACGCTGGCAACGAGTGGTTACCGGTGCCTACGTCATTCAAGGGAACTTTCTCGTGTATTGTTACACTCGACAGGAAATGTAGGGAACAAAACTCAGTCGTGGTCAATACGAAGGTCTACAGTCTCATCTGGAATAACACCGATGAGAAAGATGCAGTCATCTATACAGACTGATCTGTAATACGACACCAAAGGACTGCATGGGCATTTACAGCACGCTCGGCAGGCAGAAGAGTCAATGAAGACAGTGGTGCATACGTTATGACCACGAGTAGCAGGACGATGGAGGTGGTGGCAGTGACCAAGGCATTCATCTGGTTAGAGTCACAAGACTACACCACGCCTCTATTGATGAGCATGAGAAGAAAAGTGGAGGTGGGCTCTGTACGTATGCAATGGGTAGTGTCACTGCAGAAGTCAAAAATACATAAAGTCACTTTTGACTACGCCCCAGAACATGCGAGAGTAGGGGAGAAATGAAAAAGCGGACAGGTTGGCTAGCTGCGCTATTGTTGAGGACGGTCAATCAATGGACATTATCAATGCACTCCGGGAACTGGAAAGGACACAGGACTTCGGCAATGATGAGTCCACGTCTCTCCTACGGATGAAAGAGAATGGGAGTTAAAATGGGCACAGCCAGAAACGAGAAAGTTAGTGGGCGTGTAAGAAGACTAATTAGCCAACACAGAACTGGAGTCGTCAGTCGCTGGACACTGAGGGACTTGCTGAGGAGGGGATCAGAGCACCTATGGACATGTTGGGAGTGCAATGATGATGACCCGCAAATAACACAACAACTCAATATCTTGACTCAAACGGCAAATGGGCACATGCCAACCTGACAGATCAGAAGAGTACGGAATCACAATGTACTTCATGGAGATTATTGAAGCTGGAATTTGAGACAAAATAGAAGAAGTAAAAATTCCTTATCATTTTAAGGTGAGCATGTCCAACTCTGGCGTATACAAAAAAAGATTGTATTTGCTCGTCTGACCGGCAGTGAGCCATCCTACTGCGTAGAGACAATTGGCCTAATCTGAAATAGAACAAAAATGCTACAAGGATACGTTGTAAACTGATACCGGAAATAATTGTGCTCGTTTCATGAGCAAATATCCAAGTGTGCATTAATAAGCTTGATTTTAACTCCTGCTTCTCGAGGGCTGGGTTAACCAGTTATCAACTGAGTACAATAAAAGTAACGGTTCCGTCCAAGCTGTTTTAGGCATTCTGAGAAAGAGTATGGTTACAAAATTCGGAAAAGAATTCATGAATAATCAACAACATTTTTACTTATATTATAATCACCCATATAAATTACTGGTATGTCCCCTTGTGGATCATAGTATAATCTAACTATGCATATTAAATCAATCTGGTGATTGTACACACGCATACTAAACACATAGTTTTGTGTGTAGACACACACACACATACTAAACACATAGTTTTGTGTGTACACACACACATACTAAACACATAGTTTTTTTGTGTGCACAAACACATACTAAACACACAGTTTTGTGTGTTGAGCTCTGGTTCTAATGGCTGCGTTTTGTTGATATTATATACTATTTAATATTATTATTTCGGCCCAATACATCCGACTTCAGCACATTATTTTTGAGAACTGGATTGTCTTCCCTCTGTAATCTATACTCGCTTGGTCAGGCTAAACAGGTTAGCCTGATTCTGGAGGCACCGCGAAGAAGTTGAGTAGAATAAGGTTGGTTCTGTTTTACCGATCTTTGCGGAAGTTATCAGCTGTGGGTCGCTGACAGATTACCGATCTTTGCGGAAGTTATCAGCTGTGGGTCGCTGACAGATTACCGATCTTTGCGGAAGTTATCAGCTGTGGGTCGCTGACAGATTACCGATCTTTGCGGAAGTTATCAGCTGTGGGTCGCTGACAGATTACCGATCTTTGCGGAAGTTATCAGCTGTGGGTCGCTGACAGATTACCGATCTTTGCGGAAGTTATCAGCTGTGGGTCGCTGACAGATTACCGATCTTTGCGGAAGTTATCAGCTGTGGGTCGCTGACAGATTACCGATCTTTGCGGAAGTTATCAGCTGTGGGTCGCTAACAGATTACCGATCTTTGCGGAAGCTATCAGCTGTGGGTCGCTGACAGATTACCGATCTTTGCGGAAGCTATCAGCTGTGGGCCGCTGACAGATTACCGATCTTTGCGGAAGTTATCAGCTGTGGGCCGCTGACAGATTACCGATCTTTGCGGAAGTTATCAGCTGTGGGTCGCTGACAGATTACCGATCTTTGCGGAAGCTATCAGCTGTGGGTCGCTAACAGATTACCGATCTTTGCGGAAGCTATCAGCTGTGGGTCGCTGACAGATTACCGATCTTTGCGGAAGTTATCAGCTGTGGGTCGCTAACAGATTACCGATCTTTGCGGAAGCTATCAGCTGTGGGTCGCTAACAGATTACCGATCTTTGCGGAAGTTATCAGCTGTGGGTCGCTGACAGATTACCGATCTTTGCGGAAGCTATCAGCTGTGGGTCGCTAACAGATTACCGATCTTTGCGGAAGCTATCAGCTGTGGGTCGCTGACAGATTACCGATCTTTGCGGAAGTTATCAGCTGTGGGTCGCTAACAGATTACCGATCTTTGCGGAAGCTATCAGCTGTGGGTCGCTAACAGATTACCGATCTTTGCGGAAGTTATCAGCTGTGGGTCGCTAACAGATTACCGATCTTTGCGGAAGTTATCAGCTGTGGGTCGCTGACAGATTACCGATCTTTGCGGAAGTTATCAGCTGTGGGTCGCTGACAGATTACCGATCTTTGCGGAAGTTATCAGCTGTGGGCCGCTGACAGATTACCGATCTTTGCGGAAGTTATCAGAAGTGAGTCATTGACAGATTACCGATCTTTGCGGAAGTTATCAGCTGTGGGTCGCTGACAGATTACTGATCTTTGCGGAAGCTATCAGCAGTGGGTCGCTGACAGATTACCGATCTTTGCGGAAGTTATCAGCTGTGGGTCGCTGACAGATTACCGATCTTTGCGGAAGTTATCAGAAGTGAGTCACTGACAGATTACCGATCTTTGCGGAAGTTATCAGCTGTGGGTCGCTGACAGATTACCGATCTTTGCGGAAGCTATCAGCAGTGGGTCGCTGACAGATTACCGATCTTTGCGGAAGCTATCAGCAGTGAGTCGCTGACAGATTACCGATCTTTGCGGAAGCTATCAGCAGTGAGTCGCTGATAGATTCCAGGTCTGCTGCTGTGACGCGAATTATCTCCAGATTCTTATTTGTCAAGTTCTGTACAGGCACCTGTGTTAATATCTATGTATGTCACGTTTACTCATGTCTTCATATCTATGTTCTGTCACGTTACTGATGTCTTCATTCATATCTGGTTTATTCTGTCACGTTTACTGATGTCTTCATATCTATGTCCTGTCACGTTTACTCATATCTTCATATCTATGACCCTATGTCACGTTTACTCATGTCTACATATCTATGTTCTGTCTCGTTTACTGATGTCTCCATATATTTGTCCTTCTGTCACGTTTACTCATGTCTATGTCCTTCTGTCACGTTTACTCATGTCTTCATAGCTATGTTCTGTCACGTTTACTCATGTCTTCGTATCTATGTCCTTCTGTCACGTTTACTCATGTCTTCATATCTATGTCCTTCTGTCACGTTTACTGATGTCTTCATATCTATGTCCTTCTGTCACGTTTACTCATGTCTTCATATCTATGTCCTTCTGTCACGTTTACTGATGTCTTCTTATTTATGTCCTTTATCACGTTTAGTGATGTCTTCATATCTATGTCCTTCTGTCACGTTTACTGATGTCTTCATATCTATGTCCTTCTGTCACGTTTACTCATGTCTTCATATCTATGTCCTACTGTCACGTTTACTGATGTCTTCTTATTTATGTCCTTCTATCACGTTTAGTGATGTCTTCTTATCTATGTCCTTCTACCACGTTTAGTGATGTCTTCTTATCTGTGCCCTTCTACCACGTTTAGTGATGTCTTCTTATCTGTGTCCTTCTACTACGTTTAGTGATGTCTTCTTATCTGTGTCCTTCTACCACGTTTAGTGATGTCCTCTTATCTATGTCTTTCTACCACGTTTAGTGATGTCCTCTTATCTATGTCCTTCTACCACGTTTAGTGATGTCCTCTTATCTATGTCCTTCTACCACGTTTAGTGATGTCTTCTTATCTGTGTCCTTCTGTCACGTTTAGTGATGTCTTCTTATCTGTGTCCTTCTACCACGTTTAGTCATGTCTTCTTATCTGTGTCCTTCTACCACGTTTAGTGATGTCTTCTTATCTATGTCCTTCTACCACGTTTAGTGATGTCTTCTTATCTGTGTCCTTCTACCACGTTTAGTGATGTCTTCTTATCTGTGTCCTTCTACCACGTTTAGTGATGTCTTCTTATCTATGTCCTTCTACCACGTTTAGTGATGTCTTCTTATCTATGTCCTTCTACCACGTTTAGTGATGTCTTCTTATCTGTGTCCTTCTACCACGTTTACTCATGTCTTCTTATCTGTGTCCTTCTACCACGTTTACTCATGTCTTCTTATCTGTGTCCTTCTACCACGTTTAGTGATGTCTTCTTATCTGTGTCCTTCTACCACGTTTAGTGATGTCTTCTTATCTGTGTCCTTCTACCACGTTTACTCATGTCTTCTTATCTGTGTCCTTCTACCACGTTTACTCATGTCTTCTTATCTGTGTCCTTCTACCACGTTTAGTGATGTCTTCTTATCTGTGTCCTTCTACCACGTTTACTCATGTCTTCTTATCTGTGTCCTTCTACCACGTTTACTCATGTCTTCTTATCTGTGTCCTTCTACCACGTTTACTCATGTCTTCTTATCTGTGTCCTTCTACCACGTTTAGTGATGTCTTCTTATCTATGTCCTTCTACCACGTTTAGTGATGTCTTCTTATCTGTGTCCTTCTACCACGTTTACTCATGTCTTCTTATCTATGTCCTTCTACCACGTTTAGTGATGTCTTCTTATCTATGTCCTTCTACCACGTTTACTCATGTCTTCTTATCTGTGTCCTTCTACCACGTTTACTCATGTCTTCTTATCTGTGTCCTTCTACCACGTTTAGTGATGTCCTCTTATCTATGTCCTTCTGTCACGTTTAGTGATGTCTTCTTATCTGTGTCCTTCTACCACGTTTAGTGATGTCTTCTTATCTGTGTCCTTCTACCACGTTTAGTGATGTCTTCTTATCTGTGTCCTTCTACCACATTTAGTGATGTCTTCTTATCTGTGTCCTTCTACCACGTTTAGTGATGTCTTCTTATCTATGTCCTTCTACCACGTTTAGTGATGTCTTCTTATCTGTGTCCTTCTACCACGTTTAGTGATGTCTTCTTATCTATGTCCTTCTACCACGTTTAGTGATGTCTTCTTATCTGTGTCCTTCTACCACGTTTAGTGATGTCTTCTTATCTGTGTCCTTCTACCACATTTAGTGATGTCTTCTTATCTGTGTCCTTCTACCACGTTTAGTGATGTCTTCTTATCTGTGTCCTTCTACCACGTTTAGTGATGTCTTCTTATCTGTGTCCTTCTACCACGTTTAGTGATGTCTTCTTATCTGTGTCCTTCTACCACGTTTAGTGATGTCTTCTTATCTGTGTCCTTCTACCACGTTTAGTGATGTCTTCTTATTTGTGTCCTTCTGTCACGTTTAGTGATGTCTTCTTATCTGTGTCCTTCTACCACGTTTAGTGATGTCTTCTTATCTGTGTCCTTCTACCACGTTTAGTGATGTCTTCTTATCTGTGTCCTTCTACCACATTTAGTGATGTCTTCTTATCTATGTCCTTCTACCACGTTTAGTGATGTCTTCTTATCTGTGTCCTACCACGTTTACTGATGTCCTCTTATCTATGTCCTTCTACCACGTTTAGTGATGTCTTCTTATCTGTGTCCTTCTGTCGCGTTTAGTGATGTCTTCTTATCTATGTCCTTCTACCACGTTTAGTGATGTCTTCTTATCTGTGTCCTTCTGTCACGTTTAGTGATGTCTTCTTATCTATGTCCTTCTACCACGTTTAGTGATGTCTTCTTATCTATGTCCTTCTACCACGTTTAGTGATGTCTTCTTATCTATGTCCTTCTACCACATTTAGTGATGTCTTCTTATCTATGTCCTTCTACCACGTTTAGTGATGTCTTCTTATCTGTGTCCTTCTGTCACGTTTAGTGATGTCTTCTTATCTATGTCCTTCTACCACGTTTAGTGATGTCTTCTTATCTATGTCCTTCTACCACGTTTAGTGATGTCTTCTTATCTATGTCCTTCTATCACGTTTAGTGATGTCTTCTTATCTGTGTCCTTCTACCACGTTTAGTGATGTCTTCTTATCTATGTCCTTCTACCACGTTTACTGATGTCTTCTTACCTATGTCCTTCTATCACGTTTACTGATGTCTTCTTAGGGAAGAATTGCTTTTCTTTGCTTCATTTAACATAGGGCACTTTTCTAATTTGAAAATCCGTCAATGATGTTGCCATCTTAACATAGGTGCATACATCTTAGGGGGCATTGTCGTGGGGTAGCTCGCAATGTTCGCATTTCTGGCACGTTTCAGCAATGTCGTTTCTGTCTCGCTAACTCGTCGGGAAATTCTGAATGTGCCGTGCCCTTCAAGAAGTATTGTGCAAATAGCACACAGTCTTTGTGTATCGGTATATGTGTATGCACATTTGCGTGTGTATGTGTGCATGTACTTGGATGTAAGCTACGACTTGCCTAGAGTAGAACACTAATTGTACAGCAAGCTTTCTCTTAGTCGTCGCCATGCAGATCTTTCACACTTTCCTTGTGATTGTAAAATCAATACCATTAATATCTCTTGCAGCCCAACATTTAAACAGTAAAACTATAGGACATATAGCCGCGTACATTCCTTCGAGTTGACTGCATTACTGATGTCAACAATGGAAAAAGTTATGCTAAAATTACAAAAACTCAGGAGAATCCTATCATGAAGGATTTTAATTCCCCTCCAGTGTGGGGATTTTGCCTGCAAACTTTCCTTGCTGCTTCCTACGTATTAGTTCGGAAGGAGAAGTCTTTAGTACGAATGATTTGCCAGTTTTCAAACAAGAATTTACAGCTCGATTCCACATGTGCTGGCTTGTGGCACACTCTTCATAATTAACTTTACGCCTATCTAGCGTCACAGTTTTTGCTGCGACATAATTTCTTCTGTAATCGTGTTTATGTCATACGCTGGTTCTGCATGTAACATAAAGTTGAAAGTTAAATCTCACCTGCCTGCTTTGACCAAATATCTACAATAATATTGGTTGCAGTGAGAAACCATGCTGAGGGGAGAGGGGGGGGGGCAGTTACAACAACAGACATGTTGATATCTTAGTTGATATGAATGCGCTCCAAAAGAGCTCTCGGCGGTGCGTTTCTCCGGACAAAATAGTAGGTGAGAGGTGGTGTGAGGGTAAACCCACGTTAACAATGCACTTTCAGTTCCTTCCGTATACTACGTGAGTTAAAGCCATAACAAAACAAATAAGAAAATATCAAGAAAAAAAGAACAAAATATAGCGTAGCAAAGCAGATAATATATAAAGAAGACCATATGAAGCAAAAGGTGAAGAAAATATGAACCAAAAAAATAAGAAAATGTAAAGCAAAAAAATAAAAGAAGAAAATATATACAGAAACGAAGACAAATTGTTTATTAAAGAAACGTTCAGCGTAGCTGAGGTGGAGGCGAGTGGTTACTCCAGTTAGATGTGGCGAGTGGTTACTCCAGTTAGATGTGGCGAGTGGTTACTCCAGTTAGATGTGTCGAGTGGTTACTCCAGTTAGATGTGTCGAGTGGTTACTCCAGTTAGATGTGGCGAGTGGTTACTCCAGTTAGATGTGTCGAGTGGTTACTCCAGTTAGATGTGGCGAGTGGTTACTCCAGTTAGATGTGGCGAGTGGTTACTCCAGTTAGATGTGGTGAGTGGTTACTCCAGTTAGATGTGTCGAGTGGTTACTCCAGTTAGATGTGGCGAGTGGTTACTCCAGTTAGATGTGTCGAGTGGTCACTCCAGTTAGATGTGTCGAGTGGTTACTCCAGTTAAATGTGGCGAGTGGTTACTCCAGTTAGATGTGTCGAGTGGTTACTCCAGTTAGATGTGGCGAGTGGTTACTCCAGTTAGATGTGGCGAGTGGTTACTCCAGTTAGATGTGGTGAGTCGTTACTCCAGTAGGATGTGGTGAGTGGTTACTCCAGTTAGATGTGGCGAGTGGTTACTCCAGTTAGATGTGGCGAGTGGTTACTCCAGTTAGATGTGGCGAGTGGTTACTCCAGTTAGATGTGGCGAGTGGTTACTCCATTTTAAATGTGTCGAGTGGTTACTCCAGTTAGATGTGGTGAGTGGTTACTCCAGTTAGACGTGGCGAGTGGTTACTCCAGTTAAATGTGTCGAGTGGTTACTCCAGTTAGATGTGGCGAGTGGTTACTCCAGTTAAATGTGTCGAGTGGTTACTCCAGTTAGATGTGGTGAGTGGTTACTCCAGTTAGATGTGTCGAGTGGTTACTCAAGTTAGATGTGGCGAGTGGTTACTCCAGTTAGATGTGTCGAGTGGTTACTCCAGTTAGATGTGATGAGTGGTTACTCCAGTTAGATGTGATGAGTGGTTACTCCAGTTAGATGTGTCGAGTGGTTACTCCAGTTAGATGTGATGAGTGGTTACTCCAGTTAGATGTGATGAGTGGTTACTCCAGTTAGATGTGGCGAGTGGTTACTCCAGTTAGATGTGGCGAGTGGTTACTCCAGTTAGATGTGGCGAGTGGTTACTCCAGTTAGATGTGGATAGTATTTACTCCAGTTAGATGTGTCGAGTGGTTACTCAAGTTAGATGTGGCGAGTGGTTACTCCAGTTAGATGTGGATAGTATTTACTCCAGTTAGATGTGTCGAGTGGTTATTCCAGTTAGATGTGTCGAGTGGTTACTCCAGTTAAATGTGGTGAGTGGTTACTCCAGTTAGATGTGGCGAGTGGTTACTCCAGTTAGATGTGGCGAGTGGTTACTCCAGTTAGATGTGGCGAGTGGTTACTCCAGTTAAATGTGTCGAGTGGTTACTCCAGTTAGATGTGGCGAGTGGTTACTCCAGTTAGATGTGTCGAGTGGTTACTCCAGTTAAATGTGGTGAGTGGTTACTCCAGTTAGATGTGGCGAGTGGTTACTCCAGTTAGATGTGGTGAGTGATTACTCCATTTAGGTGTGGCGAGTGGTTACTCCAGTTAGATGTGGTGAGTGGTTACTCCAGTTAGATGTGGCGAGTGATTACTCCAGTTAGATGTGACGAGTGGTTACTCAAGATAGATGTGGCGAGTGGTTACTCCAGTTAGATGTGACGAGTGGTTACTCCAGTTAGATGTGGCGAGTGGTTACTCCAGTTAGATGTGGCGAGTGGTTACTCCAGTTAGATGTGGCGAGTGGTTACTCCAGTTAGATGTGAGGAGTGGTTACTCCAGTTAGATGTGGCGAGTGGTTACTCCATTTAGATGTGACGAGTGGTTACTCCAGTTAGATGTGGCGAGTGGTTACTCCAGTTAGATGTGACGAGTGGTTACTCCAGTTAGATTTGGCGAGTGGTTACTCCAGTTAGATATGGCGAGTGGATACTCCAGTTAGATGTGACGAGTGGTTAATCCAGTTAAATGTGGTGAGTGGATACTCCAGTTAGATGTGGTGAGTGGTTTCTCCAGTTAGATGTGGTGAGTGGTTACTCCAGTTAGATGTGTCGAGTGGTTACTCCAGTTAGATATGGCGAGTGTTTACTCCAGTTAGATGTGATGAGTGGTTACTCCAGTTAGATGTGACGAGTGGTTACTCCAGTTAGATGTGGTGAGTGGTTACTCCAGTTAGATGTGACGAGTGGTTACTCCAGTTAGATGTGGCGAGTGGTTACTCCAGTTAGATGTGGCGAGTGGTTACTCCAGTTAAATGTGGTGACTGGTTACTCCAGTTAGACGTGGCGAGTGGTTACTCCAGTTATATGTGATGAGTGGTTTTTCCAGTTAGATGTGTCGAGTGGATACTTCAGTTAGATGTGCCAATTGGTTACTCAAGTTAGATGTGACGAGTGGTTACTCCAGTTAGATGTGGCGAGTGGTTACTCCAGTTAAATGTGTCGAGTGGTTACTCCAGTTAAAAGTGTCGAGTGGTTACTCTAGTTAAATTTGGCGAGTGGTTACTCCAGTTAAATGTGTCGAGTGGTTACTCCAGTTAGATGTGGCGAGTGGTTACTCCAGTTAGATGTGTCGAGTGGTTACTCCAGTTAGATGTGTCGAGTGGTTACTCCAGTTAGATGTGGCGAGTGGTTACTCCAGTTAGATGTGGATAGTATTTACTCCAGTTAGATGTGGCGAGTGGTTACTCCAGTTAGAAGTGGCGAGTGGTTACTCCAGTTAAATGTGTCGAGTGGTTACTCCAGTTAGATGTGTCGAGTGGTTACTCCAGTTAGATGTGGATAGTATTTACTCCAGTTAGATGTGGCGAGTGGTTACTCCAGTTAGATGTGGCGAGTGGTTACTCCAGTTAGATGTGGATAGTATTTACTCCAGTTAGATGTGTCGAGTGGTTACTCCAGTTAGATGTGGCGAGTGGTTACTCCAGTTAGATGTGACGAGTGGTTACTCCAGTTAGATGTGGCGAGTGGTTACTCCAGTTAGATGTGGCGAGTGGTTACTCCAGTTAGATGTGGATAGTATTTACTCCAGTTAGATGTGGCGAGTGGTTACTCCAGTTAGATGTGGATAGTATTTACTCCAGTTTGATGTGGCGAGTGGTTACTCCAGTTAGATGTGGCGAGTGGTTACTCCAGTTAGATGTGGCGAGTGGTTACTCCAGTTAGATGTGTCGAGTGGTTACTCCAGCTGGATGTGGCGAGTGGTTACTCCAGTTAGATGTGGATAGTATTTACTCCAGTTTGATGTGGCGAGTGGTTACTCCAGTTAGATGTGGATAGTATTTACTCCAGTTTGATGTGGCGAGTGGTTACTCCAGTTAGATGTGGCGAGTGGTTACTCCAGTTAGATGTGGCGAGTGGTTACTCCAGTTAGATGTGGCGAGTGGTTACTCCAGCTAGATGTGGCGAGTTACAACGGTTTTGTTGACATCCTGGGCTCCTGTTGAGGATGTGCACCAAAGCCGTCCTACAGGAAGTGTAATACTATGACCTTTATATCGACAGATACCATCTCTTCGGCAGAAACAATGTCAGGCCAGTCAGCTTGTTACTGAACCAGTATGCAGTAGCCATGGCCATGTTCAGCTAATCTGCGACATCGTGTGCTCGCCGACGTGCAAAACAAACCTTCATATGACACTCGTATATATTGCAACTAATCCAAATACAGGAACATATGCCATACTTTGCTCATAGTAAAACTAGTCCAAAGATATGAGGATATATACCATACTTTGCTCATAGTAAATCTAATCCAAAGATATGAGGATATATACCATACTTTGCTCATAGTAAATCTAATCCAAAGATATGAGGATATATACCATACTTTGCTCATAGTAAATCTAATCCAAAGATATGAGGATATATACCATACTTTGCTTATAGTAAATCTAATCCAAAGATATGAGGATATATACCATACTTTGCTCATAGTAAAACTAATCCAAAGATAAGAGGATATATACCAAACTTTGCTTATAGTAAAACTAATCCAAAGATAAGAGGATATATACCATACTTTGCTCATAGTAAAACTAGTCCAAAGATAAGAGGATATATACCATACTTTGCTTATAGTAAAACTAATCCAAAGATATGAGGATATATACCATACTTTGCTTATAGTAAAACTAATCCAAAATATGACCATATTTACCATTACCTCCTCATAGTAAATAGTTACATCCCACTACTGGCTACTTGCTATTAGCTTTACCGCAGCTCTGTATTTATTTGCTCGTTCCCTCCAGAAAACAAACAAATCATGCGCAGTTTAAGGCAGTCAAGCAGTGATGAGGGGGACTGGTTGGTCTCGAGGCAAGATTCCGGACTCGAGACAGAGAGGTTGTGGGTTTAAATCCCGGCTTCCACAGTTTGAATTTTTATTTATGATTTCTTTCTGCGGCAACCACCCCTGGTCTCAGCAGCGAGGCCCGGCTTGAAATGTCAATTACTCATGGACGGAGAAAAAATATGAGTACCTCCAAATACGGAGTTATCGGCCCGTGTGGCGAGGGAGCCCTGTGGACACGGCTGCCAGGGAAAATGGATTAACACGCAAAATTAAGTTCCTAGTCTCTAGGGACTTCGTCAGAGGTAAAAGCTGGTGTACGAAAAAAAAAACCCAGTGATGGTAAAGAAATAATAACAGAGAGCGCATACAATGAAAAAATGGAGGAATTTGTTGCAAGAGAAAGGCTAATACTGAGACAAGTGCAAGCTCAGTTAGCGTTTTGTATTTTGGTTGGTTTGTTGTATTTTGATTGGTTGGTTGTATTTTGGTTGCTTGGTTGTATTTTGATTGGTTGATAGTATTTTGATTGGTTGGTTGTATTTTGATTGGTTGGTTGTATTTTGATTGGTTTGTTGTATTTTGATTGGTTGGTTGTATTTTGATTGGTTGGTTGTATTTTGATTGGTTGGTTGTATTTTGATTGGTTTGTTGTATTTTGATTGGTTGGTTGTATTTTGATTGGTTGGTTGTATTTTAGTTGTTTGGTTGTATTTTGATTGGTTGGTTGTATTTTGATTGGTTGGTTGTATTTTGATTGGTTTGTTGTATTTTGATTGGTTTGTTGTATTTTGATTGGTTGGTTGTATTTTGGTTGGTTGGTTGTATTTTAGTTGTTTGGTTGTATTTTAGTTCGTTGGTTGTATTTTGTTTTGTTCGTTGTATTTTGATTTGTTAGTTGCATTTTGGTTGGTTGGTTGTATTTTGATTGGTTGGTTGCATTTTGGTTGGTTGGTTGGTTGTATTTTAGTTAGTTGGTTGTATTTTGGTTGGTTTGTTGTATCTTGATTAGTTTGTTGTATTTTAGTTGGATGGTTGGTTGTATCTTGATTAGTTAGTTGTATTTTGGTTGGTTGGTTGTATTTAGGTTACTTGGTTTGTGGTTGGTTTGTTTGTTAATCATTCATTCTTTCCCCTTACATTTTGGACAAATCAATAAGTGCTCAGTTCTTTACTTCAGTACATATGCGACAAGCAACACTAACTCAGTTTAGGTTAACCTATCTCCATAGCGCTTCTGTCTTAATTCTCCCTTTTTATTTGTTCATTCAGGTTTTAAGTTATGGTTACAGTTATGGAAGGCCCTGGTATCATTGCAAACGAATTAAAATCCATAATTGCCCAACCACCCGTACCAGTGGAATCATCCGTTCTCTCATCTTCCGACCAAAGAAAGGTAGCTGCAGTACCCGTCAAAGTACTCTCAGCACACGCCAAAAAAAACATAAGTCGAAACCGCACAGAAAGTGAACACAGCCATCAATTATGTTTATAAATGCTGAAATGCAACCCCAGCTTCCATGAGGGCATACAGGACATCATCCATTACGGGTCCATTTTTTACAGAAGCTATCATTTGTAAGCCTGACTGCTATCATTTGTAAGCCTGACTGCTATCATTTGTAAGCCTGACTGCACGTTTTTTACTTCTTTGAAACCATGTACCGCCTTTTTTTCTTTTAAATAACCAACATAGAACTGGATTCGTCAGTCGCTGGACACTACGGTACCTGCAGAGGAGGGTATCTGAGAACATATGGACATGTTCGAAGTGTAATAATGATGACCCGCAAATAAGTTTACAATTATTTATTTAATTATTTTTTGTTGTTGGTCCGATCAAACATCCTCATAAGCTCAAAACTTTGCTACCACGTCAATGCAATGTGATTTTCATTAATATATTCGATAAACACAATCTCATCGTTATGTTTACTGTTTACGAAAGCAGGCAATATTATTTGCAATTACTCTTACTGTTGTAATTAACATAGTATGTTTAGTTGAATGTAATATTGCTGCTATCATCATATTAATAATTCTATTTGATTGTAGGCAAATTAGAAAAGTGTCATCCCCTTCATGCTTCAACTGTTTGTGTGGCTCAGTATATTTTGACGAATTTAATTGTATATTAATTACTATTTACACGTATTATCCATGACTTGTTTCCACTATTAATACTGCTACTACTAATAATACTATTACTATTACTTTTTTTTACTATTATTTTACTATTACTATTATTACTACAATTACTACTATTACTACTACTAATGCTACTATCAGTGCTACTATTACTGCTCCTTTTACTACTACTATTACTACTATTACTAACACTACTATCGTTACTACTACTATTACTGCTACTTTTACTACCACTATTGAGTCGTATGTTTTACTACCATTACTACTGTGCTTAATAAATGAACTAGAAGCACTCTTTTTACCTTAAATACAGATAAAAGTACACACAATTTTTTTACGCAAAACTGATTCATAGTAAATATCACAAAAATGGTATTAAGTCTGATATTACTAACATTACTATTATTCTGCCCTTTGCTAATAAAATTTTTACCATACTGCTACAACTACTTTACCTTCGAATACTTCTACAACATTACTACTACCAAAACTATTACTACAACTAATACTACTACTACTACAACTATTGCAACAACCACTAATACTACTAATACTACAACTATTGCAACAACTACTAATACTACTACTACTACAACTATTACTACAACTACTACTACTAAAACTAGTACAACAACTACTAATACTACTGCTACTACTACTACTACTAAAATTATTGCTACAACTACTGTACGAATACTACTTCTACTACTACTAATACTACTACTACTACTGCTATCAAAACTATACTACAACTATTAACACTACTACTACTACTGCTATCAAAACTATACTACAACTATTAACACTACTACTACTACTGCTATCAAAACTATACTACAACTACTAACACTACTACTACTACTGCTATCAAAACTATACTACAACTACTAACACTACTACTACTACTGCTATCAAAACTATTACTACAACTACAACTGCTAACACTACTACTATGAAAACTATACTACAACTACTAACACTACTACTGCTACTGCTATCAAAACTATACTACAACTACTAACACTACTACTATCAAAACTATACTACAACTACTAACACTACTACTATTACTGCTATCAAAACTATAACTACAACTACTAACATTACTACTACTACTGCTATCAAAACTATTACTACAACTACTAATACTACTGCTACTACTACTACTAAAACTATTGTTACAACAATAATTAAAAGTAATACATTTGTACTACCACTGCCACCACTATTACCGTTTAATCTTCAATTATTTTTGCATTTTCGATAACTGTTATATATGTTTCGTACTCATAATTTAAATATGATAAGTAAAGTCAGATTCAGAATAATAATACAAGGGAGATAATTAGAGATACAGCAGTACTGCAGCATTAAGAGAAGAGATCGAACGATGTGTGCGGTATTACGGTCTAAACGAGGCAGCATCCCCGTGTGAACCACAGGAAACGAGAAAGGAAAATCTACAAGACGATGGATCATTCAAGCATGAGATTTGACGAAGAGTTCAACATTAAACAAGTTACATAACATTGACACGAACAATACAGTTTATTTCAGCGAGGATGTGTTTATATAGGAGAGTAAAGTGAAGTAAAACGAAGTGAAACAATGCAAAGTAAAGAGAAGTAAAGTAAAGTGACGTGAAACAATGCACAATAAAGCAAAGTAAAGTTAAGAAAAGTAAAGTGAACAAAACTAAAGTGAAGTTAACAACGCAAAATAAAGCAAAGTAAATTTGAGTAAAGTGAAGTAAAATACAGTGAAGTGAATGAAAGAAAAGTAAAATGAAACGATGCAAAATAAAGCATAGTAAAGTAAAGTGAAACTAAGTAAAACGAAGTACTGTATAGTAAATAAAGTGAAGTGAACTAAAGAAAATCGGATCGAAACAGTGGAAAGCAAAGTGAAATAAAATAACCATTTATGCTGTATAACGATATAACCAAAAGCACTGCTGTTGTTATTGCTACCACTGCCATTACATACAACATCACTACAAATAATTCTCTTAATGTAACCTAAATAAATTTTGTTTCTCTCTGATTTTCAGAGCAATCCAGGAGCAGACATGCACCAAAGTTCGGCGCCAGCTTCCAACAATCACGAAGAAATCAACTGATAACTGCTAGGAAGTTCTTTGAAAGGACAACATAATATACACAATTCATTAGGAAAGCAGTTCTTAAATTAAACTATTTGTAGAAAAGCATCATAATACATTGCCACCACATCCAAAAAGACATTGTTTGAGAGTCTATATATTTATCTACAGTTGTTTTCTGCTCATTAATTTAGTCAAGCGAAACAACTTGCTCAAAAAATGAAGAAAATGTATTTTCATGAGTTAAAAGAGAAATCTTTTGTGACAGTAACTTGATGAAATGATATGTAGTTTTTAGTTCTTGCACTTTTGAGTAATAGTAACACACCTACATATAATAATAACCGTTGTCTGTGAGCAATAACCCAGGGTTAATCTGGGAAAGTAGCATTGCTACATACTACAGCACAATGATTCGGCTGTACAGACGTTCATTTGAGAACCTGGGGCGTTTCAGCAAGCAAATTGACTTGACAGTTTCCACGGAAACATAAACCCAACTGAGGGGTATGTGCTTTCTTGCGCCGATCTAGTTTCCGTATGGTTACAATGCCTAAATACCTCTAACGGTAAGTGCTACCTTAAATAACTAACCATATAGATGGCCGTCCAGGTTACAGGCCCACGCCTCGCTACAAGCAGGCAAACCGATAATAAATGTGAACATAAATAACTATCAAATTCTTCCAGTTTTAATTCAAGACTGAACTATAATAACCCTTGAATTAAAACTTGAAATTGTCATGATTGTATCTTAGACGCTTGATGAATGTGACAATAGTAATGCATGGTGAAAGCACTTTCATAAAATGTATATTTAACTAAAGAATATTTAGAATCACACTTAGCATATTTTAAAATCAATTCTACGTCATTTATGACGGATTTCAATATTTTGCATGCTATCAATTTTAGTTACATATTAAAGCGTAATTTGGTCAATCGCAATACAATATTGCATAATTCATTTTTTTTTTTTCGTTACAAAAACTCGCGATTCTTCACGATTTGTTTTTTTTATCTTTCGCAAATTACAATGTGTCCACTTAGAACATATAGAATGAGAACCGCTTGGCGTGAAACTAAAATATTTGACAAGTCTAGGGTATTCCTGCATTCCAACATCTCTATAGTAGGAGATGAAGTCAAAATTGATTGGATCTAAATTATTTGCGAGAAAAAATATGCATTGTGGGAGAAATGAGGTATCTTATAGTTGTAAACGACGCAATGTATTTATCGCGTGCATGTTGTGAAGAAAGGTGTGTGTCTGCTTGTTGTTAGAGAATTGTGTGGGAGAATTATTATGTGTTTATCTTCTTTTTCATTTTATTTTTTGTGAGTGATTGTGTGACGTGTGGTTATGAGTGAATGTGTGCGGTTAGAGTGGATGTGTTTTGGTGGTTGGTGGAGTGGGTATATGTTTGTCTGTGTGTTTATGTTAGTTAAAAATCGATGTATGCGTGTAATGGTATGTTTAATTATTCAAGTGAATTTCTATCTCTTTCTCTCTCATTCTGTGTGTGTGATTCTCTGCAGTATTTTAATGCCCATATTAAGTGCATGCGTGAATATGTATGTGTTTGTCTATCTCATAATGGGACGTAAACATGTTCATGAAGGAGGTTACAAATAAGTTGAATACCTAGGTTTTGTTTTTGACGTTTTCTCTGTCAGTTTTATTGAGGACGTTTTGACGTTTTCTCTGTCAGTTTTATTGAGGACGTTCTGACGTTTTCTTTGTCAGTTTTATTGAGGACGTTTTGACGTTTTCTCTGTCAGTTTTATTGAGGACGTTTTGACGTTTTCTTTGTCAGTTTTATTGAGGACGTTTTGACGTTTTCTTTGTCAGTTTTATTGAGGACGTTTTGACGTTTTCTTTGTCAGTTTTATTGAGGACGTTTTCATGGCTTTTCTGTCAGTTTTATTTAGAACATTTTGACGTTTTCTCTGTCAGTTTTATTGAGGATATTTTTGACGTTTTCACTGCCAGTTTTATTGGGAAGGTGTTTTCGACTATCAGACCTCTTTAGATGATAGAATTGATCGCTTCTACCTGTTTCGTTGCTGATGCTGAAATGAAACGTGTTTAGCCATTGTGGAATATGATGCTGGTGATGGTAAACTGGAGACATTAAATGTTTTCTTGGAAGGACATATGGAACTAGTCGATGAGAATAAGTTTTGCTTTTTTGTTTAGTCAGATAGAAGCCTAAGTTTCTGTTTCATAAAATACAGATCGTTTGTACCTTAGAATACGAACGCTCTGTCTGATACACTAAGAGTGTTTTGAAGAGTAAGTTAATAACCTTGCTATGAACACGGACCCTGTTAGACTAGATTTTATTTAAACTAAACATTAATGAGAAGGTAATATCTATACAATTTATTCTAAACGGACTTGTCGGTAAACCAGGCCCAACGTGTGACTTTTCTTTTCTTTATAAACTGATAAGATCTATCTTTCTGGGGTCATAGACGCTGAATGGCAGTTCAAGAAGGAAAGAAGATGATATACTGATAAGAACTATCTTTCTGGAGTCATAGACGCTGAATGGGAGTTCAGAAAAGAAATAAAAAGATACACATAAAATCTATCTTTCTGGGGTCATAGACGCTGAATGGGAGTTCGGAAAGGGAAGAAGAAGACTGACTGATAAAATATATCTTTCTGAGGTCATAGACGCTGAATGGGAGTTCTGGAAGGGAAGAAGAAATTCATCAAACTGTTTCCGAGATAATTAATAAACTCTGTGGGCACGAATTTCTGAACGAACTATAGACTGTTAAAACAAACTGTTGTTAATTTGTGATAATTTTACCCAAATTTTGTTTTGATAATTAGCTTCTCTTACGGTTGATGGTTCCTAAAGGTCGAATGGCAGGTCCGGCTGTAGAGTAGTGACAGAGATAGCTAAGCTGTAATTCTTACACTAGCTGCTTATATTCTATGTACTATGTTCTATTACCAGATTTCTTTGTTTCCCCAGTCCCTTCTATGAATGATAAGCAATAATTATTCTCCAAACACATAGAGAAAATATCCGGCACATCACAGAAATAGAATAAAAGTACTTATTTAGACCTCCACCCATCTCATGCAGTGTCTGAGAGATGCCTTAGAGATTAGCCATGAATTTTAGTTGTATTTTCCTCAAAGTCTTTTCTTCTGTGAGTTCTTTCATCATTTGTTTGAAGGCGAACTTCGCTTCTATTTTTTTTTTATTTTTTCACGTCACGTTAGTCTGTGCGTGACGCTTGAATACTGTAACAGGCGAGCGCTTATAATCCTGGTCTATGTTGCAATAATCATTCTTTATTGAAAGTGACTAAAATGTTTCTAAAGGTATAATACTGAAAGCAGATAGCAAAGTTGAAGGAATAGAACTGGAGTTGAACAGTTCATAGCTACAACTACCTTAGCCATTCTGTAACCAGTGATAGAAAATGTAAAACTGAAATAAACAAAATAATAGGAATGGCAAAAAGTAATTTTAATGCCATGAAAATATACTAACATGAAAACAAATACACCTGGGCTAAAAGTCAGAATATCAAAATGGTATATCTTCTCAACATTCCGGTATGGTGCAGAAACATGGACATTAGACAAGAAAACAGAACAGAAAATTGAAGCCTTTGAAATGTGGATTTATAAACGAATAGGAAGAATTGGATGTAAGGAAAAGAAAACAAACGATGAAGTCTTAAAACAACTAAAAATTAAAAGAGAAATACTAAACAAAATTCAAAAAAGACAAATGAGATTATTGGGCCTTGTTAAAAGACACACCAGCCTACTAAGAGTAATCGTGGAAGGGAAAATACAAAGTGAAAGAGGCAGAGGCAGACCAAGACTAACATGAACCATTAGCATCCAAAAGATGGACAAGTCAGGCTATAACAACCTATTCTACCAAAGCAAGAAGCAGCGGAATGGTGGTCCATGGTAGCCAACCTTCGATGCGGAGACGGCGCTTAAGGTGACTGATATAACACTGAAGTATTTGACTATTTTCAAGGATGAAATTGTATAGAAATATATGAGTCTGTTGTGTACATGTTAGTTTGTGAAAACATTCAGACAAATGTGAATGGAGATATATAAGATTGTCATGAATGGGTTGTATTAATGAGTGGTCATCATCGAGTGTCTTCTCTGCAACGAAGGTTGGCTATCATGGATCGCCATTTTACTCTGTTTCATGCTTTGATGGTGCAGGCTGTCATAGATTGACTTGTCCATCTTTTGATGTTACTCGTCCGTGTTAGTCTTGGTCTGCCTCTGCCTCTTTTACCTTGTATTTTTCATTCCAATATTACTTTTAGTAGGCTGTTGTGTCTTTTAACATGCCCCAAAAATTTAATTTGTCTTGTCTTAATTGTGCTTAGTAGTTCTTTTTTTATGTTCAGTTGTTTTAAAACTTCATCGTTTGTTATCTTTTGTTTGCATCCAATTCTACCTATTATTCTATAAATCCACATTTCAAAGGCTTCAATTTTCTGTTCTGTTTTCTTGTCTAATGTCCATGTTTCTGCACCATACAGGAATACTGAGAAGATGTAACATTTTGCCATTCTTAGTTTCAGTCCTATTGATATTTGTTTTGTTGTTAGTATATTTTTCATGGCATTAAAATTACTTTTTGCCATACCTATTCATTTGTTTATTTCAATTTTACATTTTCCATCATTGGTTATAGTATGTCCTAGGTAGTTGTAGCTCTGGACTGTCTCCAGATGTATTCCCTCAACTGTGATATTTAATTGTAGGTCTTGAGAATTTTCTTTGTTTATGATCATAGTTTTAGTCTTTTTTATATTCATTTCTAGTCCATATTTTTTGCTTGTTATGTTTATCACATTAAGCAATTGTTGTAGGTCTTTAGGATTTTCTGCTAGTAGAACAGTATCATCAGCATATCTTAGGTTATTGATTATCTTTCCATTAATGTTTAGGCCTGGCATCTCTATGATGTTTTTAAAGATTTGCTCAGTGTATAGGTTGAACAAGCTTGGTGATAGGATGCATCCTTGTCTTACTCCTCTTTTTATGTCCATGGGTGTAGAGTTCTCCTTGTTATATTTTATTATTGCTGTTTGCTCTCAGTACAAATTACATAATAGTTGGATGTCTGTGTCGTCTAGATTTATATCCTTTAGGCAGTCTATAAGTTGGTTATGGTGTATTCTATCGAAAGCTTTGGTGTAGTCTATAAAGCAGGCATATATTGGTTTGTTTACTTCTGTGTACTTTTCAATCAGTGTTCTCATGCTGAATATGGCTTTTTTTATCCAACTGTTTTTCCTGAATCCAAAATGTTGCTCATCTAATTCAGTATTGATTTTATTCTGAATCCTTCCCTGTATAACTTTTAGTAAAATTTTTGTTACCTGGCTCATTAGGCTTATTGTTCTGAAATAACTGCATTCATCTGCACCATTCTTTTAAGGCAATGCAATGAAAGTTGATGTTTTTAGATCGTTTGGTATGTATCTTGTATGGTATATGTCATTGCATATGTCTGTGATCACTTCGATGCCAAACTCTTCTAGAGCCTGTATCATCTCTATCTGTATATTGTCAGGTCCTGCTGCCTTTCCCTTTTTCATTGTTTTTATAGCTTTTTCTACTTCAGATTTCAGGATTTTATAGTTGTATGTACATTTTATGTCTGGCTTTCTGTCCCTTTCGTCATGAAATAATTCTGTTATATATTCTTGCCATCTATCTTTTATATCTTTGTTGTCTGTTAGCATTCTTCCCTCTTTGTTTGCAATACATCCGTTTCGTACAGCTTTTTTGTCTTTATTCGTCATTCTCTTTATTTCTATGTGCATCTCTCTTAAGTTTTGTTTACTTTCCACAGTTTTGACTTCTAGACATCTTTGGTTGAGCCAGTCTTCTTTTGCCTTTTTGCACATTCTCCGTATTTCATTGTCTATATCCTTGTATCTGGCAGTGTTTTTCGCTTGTCTTCTTTCTTCCATTTTTTCTAAGATTTTGTCAGTTATCCACTTTTATTTTTTGTTACTTTCACAATGAGTGGTAACTGGCGATATATAACATTGTTATGAATGGGTTGTATCAAAGAGAGGTAACTGGCGATATATAACATTGTCATGAATGGGTTGTTTCAAAGAGAGATAACTGCGGATATATAACATTGTCAAGACTGGTTGTATCAAAGAGAGATAACTGGGGATATATAACATTGTCATGACTGGATGTATCAAAGAGAGGTAACTGACGATATATAACATTGTCATGAATGGGTTGTATCAAAGAGAGGTAACTGGCGATATATAACATTGTCATGACTGGATTGTATCAAAGAGAGGTAACTGGCGATATATAACATTGTCATGACTGGATTGTATCAAAGAGAGGTAACTAACGATATATAACATTGTCATGAATGGGTTGTATCAAAGAGTGGTAACTGGCGATATATAACATTGTCATGACTGGATTGTATCAAAGAGAGGTAACTGGCGATATATAACATTGTCATGATTGGTTGTATCAAAGAGACGTCACTGGCGATATATAACATTGTCATGATTGGTTGTATCAAAGAGTCGTAACTGGCGATATATAACATTGTCATGATTGGTTGTATCAAAGAGTGGTAACTGGGGATATATAACATTGTCATGATTGGTTGTATCAAAGAGTGGTAACTGGCGATATATAACATTGTCATGATTGGTTGTATCAAAGAGTGGTAACTGGGGATATATAACATTGTCATGATTGGTTGTATCAAAGAGAGGTCATCATCATCATCATTGGGTGCCTTCTCCGCAATGAAGGTTGGCTACCATGTATCGCCATTCTACTCTGTTTCTTGCTTTGATGGTGCAGGCTGTCATAGATTGACTTGTTCATCTTTTGATGTTACTCGTCCATGTTAGTCTTGGTCTGCCTCTGCCTCTTTTACCTTGTATTTTCCCTTCCAATATTACTTTTAGTAGGCTGTTGTGTCTTTTAACATGCCCCAAAAATTTAATTTGTCTTGTCTTAATTGTGTTAAGTAGTTCTCTTTTTATTTTCAGTTATTTTAAAACTTCATCGTTTGTTATCTTTTGTTTCCATCCAATTCTAACTATTCTTCTGTAAATCCACATTTCAAAGGCTTCAATTTTCTGTTCTGTTTTCTTGTCTATAATGTCCATGTTTCTGCACCACAGGAATACAGAGAAGATGTAACTTTTTGCTATTCTTAGTTTCAGCCCTGTTGATATTTGTTTTGTTAGTATATTTTTCATGGCATTAAAATTACTTTTTGCCATACCTATTCTTTTGTTTTTTCAGTTTTACATTTTCCATCATTGGTTATGGTATGTCCCAGGTAGTTGTAGCTCTGGACTGTCTCCAGATGTATTTCCTCAACTTTGATATTTAATTGTAGGTCTTGAGAATGTTCTTTGTTTATGATCATAGTTTTAGTCTTTTTGATGTTCATTTCGAGTCCATATTTTTGCTTGTTATGTTTATCACATTAAGAAATTGTTGTAGGTCTTTAGGATTTTTTGCTAGTAGTACAGTATCATCAGCATATCTTAGGTTATTGATTATCTTTCCATTAATTTGTAGGCCTGGCATCTCTGAGATGTTTTTAAAGATTTACTCAGTGTATAGATTGAACAATCTTGGTGATAGGATGCATCCTTGTCTTACTCCTCTTTTTATGTTCATGTGTGTAGAGTAAAGAGAGGTAACTGGCAATATATAACATTGTCATGACTGGATGTATCAAAGAGAGGTAACTGGCGATATATAACATTGTCATGACTGGATGTATCAAAGAAAGGTAACTGGCGATATAAAACATTGTCATGACTGGATGTATCAAAGAGAGGTAACTGGCGATATATAACATTGTCATGACTGGATGTATCAAAGAGAGGTAACTGACGATATATAACATTGTCATGACTGGATGTATCAAAGAGAGGTAACTGGCGATATATAACATTGTCATGACTGGATGTATCAAAGAGAGGTCACTGGCGATATATAACATTGTCATGACTGGATGTATCAAAGAGAGGTAACTGGCGATATATAACATTGTCATGACTGGATGTATCAAAGAAAGGTAACTGGCGATATATAACATTGTCATGACTGGATGTATCAAAGAGAGGTAACTGGCGATATATAACATTGTCATGACTGGATGTATCAAAGAGAGGTAACTGACGATATATAACATTGTCATGACTGGATGTATCAAAGAGAGGTAACTGGCGATATATAACATTTCATGACTGGATGTATCAAAGAGAGGTCACTGGCGATATATAACATTGTCATGACTGGATGTATCAAAGAGAGGTAACTGGCGATATATAACATTGTCATGACTGGATGCATCAGAGAGAGGTAACTGGCGATATATAACATTGTCATGACTGGATGTATCAAAGAGAGGTAACTGGCGATATATAACATTGTCATGACTGGATGTATCAAAGAGAGGTAACTGGTGATATATAACATTGTCATGACAGGATGTATCAAAGAGAGGTAACTGGCGATATATAACATTGTCATGACTGTATCAAAGAGAGGTAACTGGCGATATATAATATTGTCATGACTGGATGTATCAAAGAGAGGTAACTGGCGATATATAACATTGTCATGACTGGATGTATCAAAGAGAGGTAACTGGCGATATATAGCATTGTCATGACTGGATGTATCAAAGAGAGGTCACTGGCGATATATAACATTGTCATGACTGGATGTATCAAAGAGAGGTCACTGGCGATATATAACATTGTCATGACTGGATGTATCAAAAAGAGGTAACTGGGGATATATAACATTGTCATGACTGGATGTATCAGAGAGAGGTAACTGGCGATATATAACATTGTCATGACTGGATGTATCAAAGAGAGGTAACTGGCGATATATAACATTGTCATGACTGGATGTATCAAAGAGAGGTAACTGGTGATATATAACATTGTCATGACAGGATGTATCAAAGAGAGGTAACTGGCGATATATAACATTGTCATGACTGTATCAAAGAGAGGTAACTGGCGATATATAATATTGTCATGACTGGAAGTATCAGAGAGAGGTAACTGGCGATATATAACATTGTCATGACTGGATGTATCAAAGAGAGGTAACAGGCGATATATAGCATTGTCATGACTGGATGTATCAAAGAGATGTCACTGGCGATATATAACATTGTCATGACTGGATGTATCAGAGAGAGGTAACTGGCGATATATAACATTGTCATGACTGGATGTATCAAAGAGAGGTAACTGGCGATATATAACATAGTCATGACTGGATGTATCAAAGAGAGGTAACTGGCGATATATAACATTGTCATGACTGGATGTATCAAAGAGAAGTAACTGGTGATATATAACATTGTCATGACTGATGTATCAAAGAGAGGTAACTGGCGATATATAACATTGTCATGATTGTATCAAAGAGAGGTAACTGGCGATATATAACATTGTCATGACTGTATCAAAGAGAGGTAACTGGCGATATATAACATTGTCATGACTGGATGTATCAAAGAGAGGTAACTGGCGATATATAACATTGTCATGACTGGATTTATCAAAGAGAGGTAACTGGCGTTATATAACATTGTCATGACTGGATGTATCAAAGAGAGGTCACTGGCGATATATAACATTGTCATGACTGGATGTATCAAAGAGAGGTAAGTGGCGATATATAACATTGTCATGACTGGATGTATCAAAGAGAGGTAACTGGCGAAATATAACATTGTCATGACTGGGTGTATCAAAGAGAGGTAATTGGCGATATATAACATTGTCATGACTGGATGTATCAAAGAGAGGTAACAGGCGATATATAACATTATCATGACTGGATGTATCAAAGAGAGGTAACTGGCGATATATAACATTGTCATGACTGGATGTATCAGAGAGAGGTAACTGGCGATATATAACATTGTCATGACTGGATGTATCAAAGAGAGGTAACTGGCGATATATAACGTTGTCATGACTGGATGTATCAAAGAGAGTTAACTGGCGATATATAACATTGTCATGACTTGATGTATCAAAGAGAGGTAACTGGCGAAATATAACATTGTCATGACTGGGTGTATCAAAGAGAGGTAACTGGCGATATATAACATTGTCATGACTGGATGTATCAAAGAGAGGTAACAGGCGATATATAACATTGTCATGACTGGATGTATCAAAGAGATGTCACTGGCGATATATAACATTGTCATGACTGGATGTATCAAAGAGAGGTAACTGGCGATATATAACATTGTCATGACTGGATGTATCAAAGAGAGGTAACTGGCGATATATAACATTGTCATGACTGGATGTATCAAAGAGAGGTAACTTGCGATATATAACATTGTCATGACTGGATGTATCAAAGAGAGGTAACTGGCGATATATAACATTGTCATGACTGGATGTATCAAAGAGAGGTAACAGGCGATATATAACATTGTCATGACTGGATGTATCAAAGTGAGGTAACAGGCGATATATAACATTGTCATGACTGGATGTATCAAAGAGAGGTAACAGGCGATATATAACATTGTCATGACTGGATATATCAAAGAGAAGTAACAGGCGATATATAACATTGTCATTACTGGATGTATCAAAGAGAGGTAACTGGCGATATATAACATTGTCATGACTGGATGTATCAAAGAGAGGTAACTGGCGATATATAACATTGTCATGACTGGATGTATCAAAGAGAGGTAACAGGCGATATATAACATTGTCATGACTGGATGTATCAAAGAGAGGTTACTGGCGATATATAACATTGTCATGACTGGATGTATCGAAGAGAGGTAACTGGCGATATATAACATTGTCATGACTGTATCAAAGAGAGGTAACTGGCGATATATAACATTGTCATGACTGGATCAAAGAGAGGTAACAGGAAAAGAAGCACTGACCATGCGGTTATCTGGATCTCAATGACTTACAAACATTCCAGCTCTAACTGACTTAATAGTATTTCATCATCAGTGAGTGCCGTTATCGAATAATTGACAACGACCATGGTTACCATAGAGCGCCACTGCGTTCTGTCTCCTGCTTTGATGGTGCAGATTGTCAAAGGATGACTTGTCCATCTTTTGATGCTAATCGTCCATGTTAGTCTTTGTTTGCCTCTGCTTCGTTTACCTTGAATTTTCCCTTCCAAGATTACTTTCACTAGACTGCTGTGTCTTTTAACATGCCCCAATAATCTCATTTGTCTCGTTTGATTTGTGTTTAGTAGTTCTCTTTTCATTGTTAGTTGTTTAAGACTTCATCATTTGTTTCATTTTCCTCCCATTCTTCTATAAATCCGCACTTCAAAGGTCTTCAATTTTCTGTTTCAGTTTTCTTCTCTATTGTCCATGTTTCCGCATCATACAGGAATGTTGAGAAGATATAACACTTTTAAATTTTACGTGTTAGCCCTGGTGTTATTTGTTTTGATGTTAGTATTTTTTTCCCATGGCATTAAAATTACTTTTTTGCCATTCCTATTCTTTTGATTATTTCAGTTTTACATTTTTTTCAATTTGACAATAGTATTTAAGTTTGTTTTTTTTCAATTTGACAATAGTATTTAAGTTTGTTTTTTTTCAATTTGACAATAGTATTTAAGTTTGTTTTTTTCAATTTGACAATAGTATTTAAGTTTGTTTTTTCAATTTGACAATAGTATTTAAGTTTGTTTTTTTCAATTTGACAATAGTATTTAAGTTTGTTTTTTTCAATTTGACAATAGTATTTAAGTTTGTTTTTTTCAATTTGACAATAGTATTTAAGTTTGTTTTTTCAATTTGACAATAGTATTTAAGTTTGTTTTTTTTCAATTTGACAATAGTATTTAAGTTTGTTTTTATCGAAGCAATGCTTAGAACCGTTGGGAAATGGCGAGTTGAAGAATTGTATAACATGGAAAGGGAGACGAATAATAGGGTATTAATATTCAATGTATAATGATTGTATCGATTGTGACATATGTAAGATAAATGTGACAGTCCATAAATCAACAAAAAATCAACAATAAATAATTGATACCAAATTGTCAGTTTAAAAATTATATTATTATCAACGAATATAGGTATACAGTACAGATAGGTTATTTTACAGTTAGCACTTCGTATTCTCTATGAACGGGTGGATAAATTAACAGTTTCCACAGAACAATTTGTTATACTAACAGAATGTTTGAATGATACAGACATCATCAGCCAAGTCTCTTTGGTCATTGACAAATGCATGAGTACAAACACTATATTTCCAATACGAGTTTCAGACGTGGAAAGTGTCCGCATATACTATTTTTGCTTTAGGAAGGAAAGTTAGACGAGAAGATAATACAGGCAGCGTGGGTGTAAATGACGTAAATAGCAGAGGTAAATAGCAGAGGTAAATAGCAGAGGTAAATAGCAGAGGTAAATAGCAGAGGTAAGAAGCTGAGGCTTCATGTTTACAAAGATGTTATGACTTACTTTGATCTGTGGAGTTTTCTTCTAATCAGAGTTGAGTTAAATAGAGTTGAGTTAAATATGAAGACGGAAAGGTGTGAGGGAATATTCTTTAGCTAATTAAGATATTTGGATGATTGAGTGATTTGAATGTAGCGCCTTGGAGGAATATTATGGGAGATGAATGTGTGATTTGGATGTACCGCTTTAGAGGAATATTATGGGAGATGGATGTGTGATTTAAATGTAGCACTTTGGAGGAATATTATGGGAGATGAATGTGTGGTTTGAATGTAGCACTTTGGAGGAATATTATGGGAGATGAATGTGTGATTTGGATGTACCGCTTTGGAGGAATATTATGGGAGATGAATGTGTGATTTGAATGTGTGATTTGAATGTAGCACTTTGGAGGAATATTATGGGAGATGAATGTGTGATTTGGATGTACCGCTTTGGAGGAATATTATGGGAGATGAATGTGTGATTTGAATGTAGCACATTGGAGGAATATTATGGGAGATGAATGTGTGATTTGAATGTAGCGCTATGGAGGAATATTATGGGCATGAATGTAGCGCTTTTGAGGAATATTATGGGAATGAATGTGTGATTTGAATGTAGCGCTTGGGGGGAATAATATGTGAGATGAATGTATTTTTTAACAGAAACACTTTGGAGGAATATTATGGGAAAAGAATATGTAATTTCTCTCTCTCTCTCTCTCTCTCTCTCTCTCTCTCTCTCTCTCTCTGCGATCAAGACTCAATCAGAGTATGATTCCAGACCCTCACATGAAGTCAGCTGTCTGTTTCAGCAAAATCCAGTCTGATTGATTACGTGTTAAAACGTTGCACTGTGTTGTGCGCCAGTGGCCCAGTGCATCCGATTTCAGCCAGCATTTCATTCAGGTTTTAACTTGAAAGAAAAACTTTGGAGGAATATTATGGGAGATAATGTGCGATTTTGAATGTAGCATTTGCAGGAATATTATGGAAGATGGATGTGCGATTTGTAAGGAGCACTTTGGAAGAACATTATGAAAGATGGATGGATGAATATTATGGGAGATGAATGTGTGGTTTGAATTTAGCACTTTCGAGAAATATTATGGGAGACGAATGATGGATTTAAATGTAGCACTTCTGAGGAATTTTATATGAGATGAATATGTGATTTGAATGTAGCACTTTGGGGATACATTATGGTAGATGAATTAGTGATTTGAATTGCAACACCTTGAAGGGAGAGAGTGGATACGTGCGCCAGCAGAGTATTTTACGTCCTTTTCTGTGGGATATGAGTGTAGTAGTTTGGAGGAATATTATAAAAGAGGATTGAGTGATTTAAATCTAGTACTGAGGATAAATACTATATAGGATAAATGAGTGATTTGAATGTAGTACTGATGGGAAATAACATTGGCGATAATTGAATGATTTCAATGTAGTACTGACAAATGTTATTGAAAATAAATGAATGTTTTGAATATTGTATTAATGAGATATATAATGAAAGATGAACAAGTGACTTGAAAGTAACGTTGAGATTAATGTAATTGTAGAAGAACAAATGAATCTAATGAATATGGTGGACACAAGATGAAACATGTGAAAATTGTGTACAGAAAATGTGAGCTGTGACCCTGTGATCCTTGCCAACTAGTGGTGTACATAAAATGAACTTATTGATTGCATTTACTCTTCTATTACTCAATTCGGTGATTGAATAATAAAACTGTTGGCAATGTCAGCAATACAGGCACACCACCGGTAGGATGGCATTCTTGTTTAAGCGAGTTTCTATCGCAAGTATTTTTTCTTATCTAATTGGTTTGTATTTTGAAGTATGCAGCTGTGACTAGGTCCAGGAACGAATGTCGACATTGATTCTGTATGAATATATAACAAGGCGAATGTTTCAAGAACAGATGACATCACAATTATGTATTAATTAAGTTGCACGTGTTAATTAAAAAGTGTTAATTAATATCCAAGAGGACAACAAATAAATGGAGGTAAGCTAGTCTGCTCATTGTGAGAAATAATAAAAACGTTGAACCAAAACAAGAGAGAAATAAAAAATACACAATAGAGGAAATGGGAAATATAAACAAACGATGTGTTGAAGGAAGAGTTGTCCGTGCTGCCCACTATTTTCAGTCAGTCATTGCTCTGAATGTTTATATTCTACAGATATGACTTCAGTCATTGCTCTGAATGTTTATATTCTACAGATATGACTTCAGTCATTCTCTGAATGTTTATATTCTACAGATATGACTTCAGTCATTGCTCTGAATGTTTATATTCTACAGATATGACTTCAGTCATTGCTCTGAATGTTTATATTCTACAGATATGACTTCAGTCATTGCTCTGAATGTTTATATTCTACAGATACGACTTCAGTCATATACTTCTGTTGAAATTACAACTTTATACTTTGATATCACCTTACATCACAGGAAGCTATAACTCAAGTGACCGGCTGTTAAATCAATTAATTACAAAGTTAATTTCAATATAACAATTTCAGCAATTACCTTGGAGGTCTGTCTGCACGCCAGTTAGATATTTGTGAACCTCTTTGGTATTGGCTTATTTTGTTCATGACTCACACTGGTCTACATATACAGATATTTCATTGCTTCCTGTAGATAAGCCCAAAAAATTACTTCCTGGAGATTTTTGTTTTTATGATGCGAATTTACGAAATTCTGACATATTGCTTGGGAACTGCCTTTACTTGCAATGAGGCCACATATGTGGTACATTATGTTCAAGACACATTTAGGAATATTTAAAATTCAGGACATATTTTGGAATATTTAAAGATCAATGCACATTTTGGAATATTTAAAATTCGAGACGCATTTTGGAATATTTAAAATTCGAGACACATTTTGGAATATTTAAAGCTCAAGACACATTTTGGAATATTTAAAGCTCAAGACACATTTTGGAATATTTAAAATTCAGGACACATTTTGGAATATTTAAAGCTCAAGACACATTTAGGAATATTTAAAATTCAGGACACATTTTGGTATATTTAAAATTTACAATTTATCAGGAATACATGATGTTAAAACGCGCATCTACAATTTACAAGAAAATGTATTTTTTTTAACTTCAAAGACAAAAAAATAAAAATAAAAATAAAAGATTATTTATTTACCACGAGGAAATAGCGTGCGAGAGCGCTGTTGGGTACATCACAAACAGTTTTTTTATAACGGTGTTTTACGTTTTTTTTTAACTAACAAACTGATATAAATTAATAAAACAAGAAATCAACACGAAGGAAACACCTCGAACAGAAACAAGATGAGGACAGGTATAAGTCATTGAACGTAAACATGAAGATGTTTGTAACCATTCCCAAATTGACACTCCAGGCGTATATAAAGAACATGAGAAGGAAATAAACCCAGAGTGAAATAGAGATAACAACGTAGATGAAACTAATGATGATCAGGAAATGTTAATGAGTGAAGCTGTTAGAAGAGCGAGAACTAAACCTTCTCATATCTGTCACCACAGTGGAAGTAGTAGCGGAGAAAGTGACAAAAGCCAGTAGCATATTGTTCTATTGGTTAGTTGGTTAAGATTTATACCCAAAATGTATAGAAGATAGTGACAGAACGAGAAAACGAAAACCGATGAAACAGGAGGTAAAGAGGAAATACCTTGGAGAAGAGGAAAATATGGTTCGGAACAAGGAAAATAGAAATGTAAGTAAAGAGCCCCGTCACGCCAAGTGGCGTATAGGGAATATGGTGTTAGTGACCATAATTTTTATAGACCTTCAGCATATGCTTTTTTGGGGCACTGTAGACGGTACTACGCCCGTGCCGATTTACTTTGCCAGAAAAAAAAATCCTGTACCTATTTAAGGCTGGGTGAATCCGGAAACCGTCGGTTGGGGATCGAACCCTATATCTCTTGTCCTTTGTAGTCCAGTTCACTAACACTGAGCTACTGTGACTCCCGAACATGGAGAATGTGTAGTATTAAATGCTGAAAGAAAGGAAAAGGTTACATTGAAATTAGTCAACTCCACGCTTCCGGATTCGTGATGATGGCAAACCTCTTATATTGTGATTTTTGCAGAACATATTCTTCCCGAGTCTCAATGCGGCTTCAGAGCAGGAGACCAACTATAGACATGATTTTCACACTTAGACAATTACGAGAAAAATGCCGGGAACAAAATATGCCGCTCTATATTGCCTTTGTGGATCTCACAAAATCCTTCGACTCAGTAAATAGAGATTGGCTCTACAGGGTGTTAGAAACCATAGGCTGCCCACCTAAATTACTTAAGCTGATTATGTCCTTTCAAGAAAACATGAATGCTAAAATCCACTTTGATGGGAGTTCATCATAGAGTTTTAAAGTCACCAATGGAGTGAAACAGGGATGTATCCTCGCCACTACACTTTTTGGTATAATTTTGGTTGCCCTTCTAAATTACACCTTCAAAAACAGCTCAGGAGATATTTACATTCTCACAAGACTAGATGGCTCACTGTTCAACTAAGCACGACTAAGAGCAAAAACAAAAACAAATGTTACCCTACTTAAAGAACTGTTATTTGCGGACGATGCAGCCCTGTCCGCTCATAGTGAAGCCACCCTACAATCGCTGATCAACAAACCTGGACAAAGCATGCGACCTTTTATCACTGCCAGTTAGTGTTCAGAAAACAGTAATACTAAGTCAAGACGACATCAAACCTCTATTAATCACTTTAAAAGATTGTCCACTAGAATCAGTTGAGAAACTCACGTATCTTGGATCCACAATAACACAAACTACTTTTCTTGATGATGAAATGAACAGCCGAGTTGGTAAGGCAGCTACGACTTTCGGCAAGCTCACAGAAAGGGCCTGAAACAACATGAAACTAACACTAAAGACCAAACTCTTATTAATATATCAAACTTGTGTGCTTAGCACACTATTATATAGATCTGAAACCTGGACAACATACTTAAATCACGAAAAAAGACTACATGTCTTTCATATGCGATGTCTCCGCAGAATAATGCACATCAAATGGCAGGACAAAATAACCAACTTAACTGTCCTGCAACATGCAAAGACCCCAACAATCACGTCGATACTCAGATGTCGAAGACTAAGATGGTTGGGGTACGTCCAGCGAATGGAAGAAAAGCGCATCCCCAGGCAAATACTATATGGCGAACCAACACACGGAAAAAGATAAATCGGCAGCCCTAAACTACGATATAGAGATATATGTAAATCATCTATGAATGACTTCCCCATCTGTGAAAATGACTGGGAACATCTGGCAAGTGATCGCACCTCATGGAGAGCACATATAAGGAATGATATAACATTATTTGAGATTGTGCTAAGGCAAAACTTATAAGAGATAAGACATGAAAAGGATGGAAAACCCTGTGGATCAGTGGGCCTGACTTGTCAATTCTGTGACCGTGTGTGTTTGTCAAACATTGGTAGAATTAGCCACGAGAGAAGCTGTTCGACAAAAACAAAACTACAGAAAAAAAATACACAATAGCCTCCACTAGACCGTCTGACAAGACGAAAAGGGTCATACATATATTGTGATATATCTGATGGAAGATAGTTTTAAGTGTTGCAGATACTGTCTGGACAATTGTCATTGGGCATATAAATGCGTCTAAAGATGGTAAGACAAGTATGAAAGCAAATAGAAGAATGGCTTGATCAAGTATTGCATGAATATCGGTGATGAGCCTGTGCTACTTTGTAGTTAGTTTATTGTAGTTGTTTTACAACTTTTTTAGAAAGATGTTTGTGATAATTCCAGATATACTTGTTCTTATTGTTTAGTTACAGAACGTGTTCTAATAATAATGTGTGTTGTAGGTCAGGAGACGTGCTTAGTTCGTGAGTAGCCCATGTAATCGACTTAGCACTGTAATTGGCGTGTTACTCATCTTCTTGATTCATTCATACAACTTTGTTGTGATACAGACAATAATAAATTGGTTTTGTTCGTTCGTTCTTTTTATTTATTATTTTTATTTGTCTGAACTCAAATGTAGGGATACTCACATTTGAACATGACCCTTATGTACCAATCATGCCTTTATCTTCTTCTGTTGCCCAAGTGTACAACTTTTGATAGAAATAACAGTGAGCTGGAATCTCTGACTCCAGCTAACGTCTGGTTTTTTTTCTTATCAGCAAAATGAAACAGTCATAGGTGCTTGTGGTTTCTCCAGCCAACATTTTGTTCTGATATTGTTCTTGTTCTTTAACTATGCTTCTTGTTGTTAGCGCCAGCTGATAGTTGATTTGTCCGTGTTTAAGCAAGTGAGGTGTTGAGATATGTCCTGAGACTTTGTTGACTGCTGTAAACCTCCTTCCAGGAGACTAGCTGTTACTAAATATTCTTCTTTGTTTCTTCTCTTGCAAATGACATCAATGCATTATGATTATGTGGGACCGGGTATGGCATAAAAGACAACACTCGCTACTACATGGGCTATCTAACTTGTTCCTGTTTGTATTTATAGACGTGTCGATCTTATTTTACTTAGTCAACTGAACAGTTTTTAAAACTGTGTCTTGTCTACCAAGATTTGATTGTTCTATCCCCCATCAATTCTCAGAACCACGTAATTTCCCCATCAAATTATCATCATTTTCACCTTAACAATCAAATCCTTCTACAGAAACTTACTTTGTATAATGTAATACTGCATGACCTTTATATTTCTAACTACTTTATTATTCTAGCTCTTTCATCTCTGGCTTTCTTAGTTTATACTGTCATCTTTTCCTTGTCACCAAATTATCCATCATAACCAGCAGTAGCCTCCGTCAGTCTTAGTTGAAAGGATTATGCAGCGCCCCTTGCAACTGTTATTGTTTTCCTTCTCTTTCGCCACCACCATGTACTCCCTTTTCCTATGAATCTGTGTGCTTCTTGTTTGAGTTTTAGCTTTCGAATGTTTTTTTTTCCCAAAGATTACGATATGCAGCTATCTCCTCCCTCTTCTATGTGACAACCATGGTCGTCATTTCACCCTTTCTCTTGCCGCTGATAGTACATCCTATCCCAAGCTCTCCTGATTAATCTCTTAATGTTCTTCTGTCTGCTTCGTTTACCTTGTCTGTCCCCATCCACAATATCCTTTTGAGCATTATTGTGTCTCTTCATTCAACTTGACTAGTTCGATTGCGTTAAATATAGATTTATTAATTTTCTTCTACTTTCAAAACTTCATTGATATAATCCTCTAACTAAGATGTCACAGAGGTAATACTTTCTTTACCTTATCGTCAAAACCTGTTAAATGTTTCATGTATTTCAAAATGTACCTGTACTCAAACGACTAGCAACACTACAGGATTCATTGGAAATAATATATTTTAATTTTGATGGAAACAAATATTGGTATGTCAGATAAGTGTTGAATTTGCTCAGATGTCATATAAATGACACTTTTAAACTGTTGCCAAAATATCATCGCTAATCTGATGTTAGATAAATGTATTTATTTACATGAATATTACTAATGTATTCACATACATTTCTAAATAAAATTTTAAAATGTATTTTAACTAATATAACCCAAATAAAATCGTGTTCTTCATTAAGTTAAAAGACATAATTTACTGGATATTAGATAAGCATTATCCCATACATTTCAATTATTTATTTGATGTCAATAAATATAATTATTTATTACGACGTCATGTAAATATTATTATCTTATCATGTCAGGTAAATCGTAACAATTACCAAATAAGATATCAGTTTTGTTAATACCGTGACTTTATAAATAACAATTAATAACCTGATATCAGCCTACATTATACTTCAACTGATATCTCCATTATTTTTATTCTACTGTAAAGTCAGGCAAATAGTATTATTTAATGTTTGTTTGTTTGTTAACGGTACCTGACACCAGATTTATATTACTTGTGCCGGGTAAGCAATCTTGATAACTTGTTGCCAGGTACGTTTCTTTTTATCGGTCATAAGTTAAATTGTAATATTTAATTTATACCAGATAAATACAATTGTGACCTGGCCTCAGACATTATCGTAATATACAAGATGCCAAATAAGTATTATGTAACCACACGTATATTACTTGCCCTGTTCATTGCAAACCTGGGGTGATGCGCGGCTTGCACGCGGCCGGACCGCTGGACTGCCAGAAACACAAAATGTTTGCTGGGGTTTTTCTGTTTTATTATTATTATTAAAATAGGTTTGCATTTCCCAAGTTTACATTTTGTAGTTTGACCGCCAATTGCAGTTTCTTATACTTTTGTGATCTCGCGATTTTGTAATAAACTTTTTTGATGGCATGTCACAGCTAAAGATTTCTCTTGTTTTATCCCGTGTATGCTCTATGCTGCTGTTTGTTGGACTTTGATACGTTTATGGTTTATGCCTGTTATGGAATTAAGTGTGCCAGGCGCATGGTAACAGCTTGAGGGATAAGATTAGAAATGAAGAATTACGAAAAAGACTATGAACTAAACCAGCTATTGAATACATAAAGTGACAACAGATCAAGTGGTTCGGACATGTGATAACATGGAACACATAGAACTAGATCTAACACGAGTCACCAACAAACGATACGAGAACGCCAAGATCATGACCAAGAGGCCGATCAAGAAAAAGCTGGATAAACGGAATAATAGAAACACTCAGAGGTATATCAGCAGAAGGGGCCAATAGAATAGAAAAAAATCACGAGCCATACCGACTCCGAAACACAAATGATGAAGAGAAGGAAGAAAGAATAAGAAGGTTTTATATATATGTTATTTTATTGTTGTGCCTTTATGTTTTCTTTGTGTTATTCGCTCTGATGTATTACCATATCTATATTTTCATGTTTTTAATACTTCGTTCGAGAATATTATTCGTCAATATGTCTTTCACATTTATGCGCCTATTTTTCTTTTTATTAATTATGATATATTATATGTAAGTAAAGGGAACCGCGATAGCTCAGTGATTAATGAACTGGACTTCAAAGGACAAGGGGAGGGTTCGATTCCAACCGACGGCTTCCGGGTTCACCCAGCCTTAAATGGGTACCAGATTTTTTTTTCTGGGAAAGTAAAGCTGCATGGGCGTAATACCGACCACATTACCCTAAAATCAGGTGCCGAAGGTCTGTAAAATTTATGGTCACTAACACCATATTCTCTATACGCCGCCATTTGGCGTGACGGGGGTACTTTACTTTTTTTATATGTAAGTAAAAAGTAAAGAGACCCGTCATGCCAAGTGGCGTATAAGGAATATGGTGTTAGTGACCATAAATTTTACAGACCTTCAGCATATGATTTTCGGGGTAATGTGGTCGGTATTACGCCTGTGCCGCTTTACTTTCCCAGAAAAAAATCCGGTACCCATGTAAGGCTGGGTGAACCCGGAAACCGTCGATTGGGATCGAACCCTACCCCTTTTTTTGTAGTCCAGTTCACTAACCACTCTCGCGGCTCCCTATATATTATATGTACTTCACATAATGTGTCTTATCTTTATGGTGTAGTGTCACTTCTTTATGTCCGCCGCATTATTTTCTGTTCTGCGTCGATATTCATCCACATCTGTTATCGTATTTATGTTGCGTGGCGTTGTTCATTCACATTCACTCCTTTTTTCTATTCTGCACTGTAATTCGTTGACATTTATAATCATTTTTATGTGCCGTTTTTCATCAGTAATTATTATCTTGTCTCCGTTGCGAAATTCATTCGCATTTTATTATACTCTGTGCTTTTGTTTATTTACTACCTGTCTTGTCAAATAGTCTGCTTCTTGTAACGGGCCAGTAGTGGGGTGTAAAGCACACTCCTACAAGCTTTGGTGACAGCTTTACAAAAAAGGAACACAACAAAATACTAACGTTTCGGCCAACATGCAGTCTTGCTCAGAAAACAAGGACACCAACAAACAATGAGATGAAGATGAATTCTACTACACCTAGGATGAGCGAGCAGATAAGTCGAGGAGAAGTAAACAGAGGGACAAGAGGTAAAATGATGAAACGAGAGAATGAGATGTGCCGCATACCTTCTTCTTCTTCTTTCCTTCCTCATCTGCCTTTCAGCGCCGAGGGGAGATATAATTTGCGGTCTTTTGCTCTTCTATTCGCCTCTGCTGCTGTTATGATTCCTAGTGCTTCTAATATTCCATCGATCCATCTTTTTCGTGGTCGACCCTTGGTTCTGGTGTTCTCACAACGTTTGTTGGAGGCTCGTTGTGTTGTGTTTTGTTCTTTTTCCTTGTCACGTAACCAAGCCATTTTGTCTGTTGTTTCCTTATGTATTCTTTGCTTCTTCTAGGCTATTCTTAGCTTTTTTTCTCAGTTCTTCATTTATGATCTTATCTCTCAGACTGTTTCCTGTCATTCGTCTAAAACATTTCATCTCTGTAGAAGTTATTTTTCTTATTGTTCTTGCATCTAGGGTCCAGGTCTGGCATTGGTAGCACAACGTTGAGATGGAGAAGCCGAATACCAGTGTGTGAAAATATATAATATGTGAACATGTGTGAGTTAACCTCTCCCTCATCCTAGATGTAGTAGAATTTATCTCTATCTCATTGTTTGTTGAGTTTGCTCTTATTTTCTGAAGAAACCCGCATGTAGGCCGAAACGTCAGTATTTTGTTTTGTTTCTTTTTGTAAAGCTGGCACCATACCTTGTAGGAATGTACGTCACTCCCCACTACTGGTACCTTGCAACCAACTTTACCGCAGCACTGCAATTATTTGCCTGTTCCTTGTATTTTGCAATATTTTATTTCAGATAGATCATCATCGTCATCAAGTACCGGACCTGCTGGCGTAGGTGATCATGTCTCTCAACAACATTCGATCTCGACAGTTCTTTATCATTTCTTTTGTTGACCTTCTGCCAAACCATTCTCTTAAGCTGTCTAGTATTTACTCTCTTTACTTTCCTCTATCTCTTCGTTCCTCAATTTTTCCAGTTGTTACAATATATTCCAGTTGTTTTTCTTCTCATCGCATGGCCAAAAAATGATGATTGTTTCTTCTTAATATTGGAAATTAGCTCTCTTTTTGCTTTGACCTATTTCAGAACATTTTCATTACTTTTCTTAGCTGTCCATGGTATTCTCAACATTCTTCTGCAAAACCACATTTCTACAGACTCCAGAGATTTTCTTGTCTATCTAGACTAACATGGACGAGTAACATCAAAAGATGGACAAATCAGCCTATGACAACCAGCACCTTCAAAGCAAGAGACAGAGCAGTATGGTGCTCCATGGTAGCCAACCTTCATTGCGGAGATGGCACTCTATGGTGATGATGATGATGAATACAGATATTTAAAAATCAGAGGAGCAATAATAAGGTTAATAAACATAAACATTTAAATAGAAACAAAATATATCTAAGCTAACATAAATAACATGGACAAAATGTAAGTAATAGCAAAATATAGCTATATGAATACCCATGAAAAACAATGTTTGTCTAAGTTAAAGCTTGAGGAGACACGTTGAAAGACAAGAATGGTATAGCATCATCATGTGCCAGACCGGCTGGTGTAGGCGATCATGTCTTTCCACAGTTCTCTATAAATATTGCATTGTTTCAATTCTGTTGACTGTTTACCATGCCATGACAACAAGCTATCCAGTTTCTTCTCTCTTTGTCGTCCACAAGCGCTCCTTTTCTGTATTTTATCAGTTGTAACCAAATATTCCAACTTTCCTCTTTTCATGATGTGCCCGAAATGTCAAATAAGATGTATCAGGTTTACACATAAGATAGGACGAAACTATTTTTTTTCTCAAAATATTCTTTACTGTTGTCTCATTCGCAAAGAGAAACATCCTAGTTGTTTCTCTCGTTATATCAAATCCTGCTGTTCTCCGGCCAAATGTGAGTTTCCATCTATAGTCTCACAAATGAAATCTCTTTTAAAATATCTTGTTTTAATCATAACGACAAGAATCAATCTTCTTCCTATATGACCATTTTGCTAATCGGTTATAGCACTTGGCATCTATCAGGTATCTGCGAGCATTCAATGTTGTTTAATGGAGATTCAAATGGAATACTCTCGGCTGGTACGGGACCTAATGTGCTACAGCTGATACCCGACTGTCAGGAAGTTACTGTGAGCAATCTAAACACAAACATCAGCACTGAGAATGTAAGTTGGAAGGTTAGAACATTATTGGAAGGTTGGATAACAGTAAGTGGGAAGGTTAGAACATTATTGGAAGGTTGGATAACAGTAAGTGGGAAGGTTAGAACATTATTGGAAGGTTGGATAACAGTAAGTTGGAAGGTTAGAACATTATTGGAAGGTTGGATAACAGTAAGCTGGAAGGTTAGAACATTATTGGAAGGTTGGATAACAGTAAGTGGGAAGGTTAGAACATTATTGGAAGGTTGGATAACAGTAAGCTGGAAGGTTAGAACATTATTGGAAGGTTGGATAACAGTAAGTGGGAAGGTTAGAACATTATTGGAAGGTTGGATAACAGTAAGTTGGAAGGTTAGAACATTATTGGAAGGTTGGATAACAGTAAGTGGGAAGGTTAGAACATTATTGGAAGGTTGGATAACAGTAAGTGGGAAAGTAAAACGATGAATTTAGAATAATTGGGACTATGCTGGTTCATGTAAAGTTTATTCCGAGGAAAACAAAATAAACTGTTCTCGAGGTCAAAGAGGAGTAGGTGTCATCTTGGATGCAGAGCCAGGAGCAACAGTCCAACAGAATGTATAAACATCTAAACAGATAGAAAGTTGTGAAGAGACATGATTACCTGGTAATGTACTTGGCGTTTGCGTTCATTCTATTTAAACGGGTTGAGCCCGCTTTTTCAGCCGCCAGCTGCATGCAATCACTTGTTTTCTTCACCATCTCGACTTTCAGACATAAGCTATTCCTACTTTGTATTTAGAAAAATTACTCTGCTATTTATTTGGTTCCATTTCAAAATGTCTGGATTACCTACTCCTTCCTGTTTTTGTTTCCTTTTTTAATATAATGGGAAGTAACTCATTTCAAAAAATTGTTTAGTAAAAATATGTGTTATGTCCCATATCAATGAGACAAAAATAGATATAACACCTCAATCGTTACGTAAATTAATTCAGGTCGTGATGCTTGTAGCTGACCCTCAACACACGCCTAGTCAGTCAGTCTGCGGTTAACAGGTGAGCAATATTTCAGGTACACACCAGGTCGATCAAATCAATATTCAACAGGTTGATGACGTGTACGGCGCGGACCTCAGGCTATTGGCGCATGAATTCTTGACACCCTCGCTAATAACACTCGGGTAGGATCAACACACAGATATAGTGACATTAATGTTCCTATTGATTACATTTTAACAGGTTCAGCCAGCAAGGCATCGTTATTGTTTAGTTGAATATCAAACCACACAAGTTTCATTGCACTGCCGGTAGTCCCAAAGGTGCTTAAAAGCAAAATCAATAAATATTTCCAACAATCAAATATTGCAGTAGTTCGGTTATTGTGTGAACGAACAAAAATACATCGCTTAAAGCCCAAAGATGACACTGGAATTATATTCTTTTCTGCTTGCTAAACGTAACCATTAACGTCATCTCTGGGACAATGTACGTTATAGAGATGAGTTGCTATAGAAAACAATTAAGTACGCCTCATAAAAAGACATGTCACCCACCGGCTATGACCACCTGTAGAAAAAGAATACAGCGGCCTGTTGAACATCTTAGGAATCGTGTTACTGCTGTGAATATTTATAAACTGAGGTGCTACTAGATGAGTGTCTGGGTTAATCAAGTCATCTGTGCAGAGGCCTCTTAGAGTAAACATGAAAAATGAAAACAAAGGTATCAGTGGGAAGGCAAAAAAAGAGAAGTCTCAGGACTTAGTTACAGCGACACTCAAACAACTTCTGAAACAGAAAGAGATTAAGAGAGCGTGTCTACCATGATGCACCCATGCTCAACGACTGACAACAGATATGGAACGACAGAAAGAGAGAGATAGAGAGAAAGAGAGAGAGAGAGAGAAAGAGAAAGAAAGAAAGATATGGAAACAGCAAGAGCAAGTTACTTAATTAACTAAATCTCTTATTTACAACCTCAGTTGCCCACTGATCATTTGAACCATACACCTGATAAGTATCCATTACCAACCATTTATCAGCGAACACAGTACCCACCCATATACTTGACATCAAATTACATTCACATCTACCGATGCACAAGACAACTGTTGAATCTTGAACTCAACAACAGTCAGTTTAGAAAACAATGTGTACTTGTTTTAGATCACGAACGAATCTCTTCTTCAACAATGATAACAACGTTATAGGTGGCAAACGTTGTGATCACCATCATCACTCATATAGATAATTTTTGTTTTCTTTAACACATTTCGATTGTTTTTGTTTTGGTTGTTTCGTTATTAGTTTTGTGTGTGTTTTTTTTGTTTGTTCCTGCTGAAGGCCTATTGGGCCGAAACGTTGTTTAGTCTGTGTCGTCCATTTATCACGCAAAGCTTCTTACATACATTTTTTTTTTACATTTTTCCTCCAATTGCAAGTAGCAGGTTTACTGAAAGACAGCACACAACAAATACAAGAAACGCTTCGGCCGCAGGACGTAGTCCATATGATGGGACAGCAAACACGTACAAGATGACATGATTACATAAAGGGGAAAAAAAAGTAAAGATCCCCATCACACCAGGCGGTGTATAAGGAATATGGTGTTAGTGGCACTAATTTGCATAGACCTTAGGCACATGATTTTTAGGGTAATATGATCGGCATTACGCCCATACCCGCTTTACTTTCACGGGAAAATAGAAAGAAATCCGGTACCCATTTCAGTCTGGGTGAACCCGGAAGCCGTTGATCAAGATCAAACCCGATCTCTTGTCCTTCTAGGGTTACATAGATTTACATGAAATTGTATTTATCTCGCGTTAAGTTAGGATAGTCAGGTGCATGTTGTGAGTGAGAATACCTCGATGTCACAAACGGAAGTGTGGTCGCATGGTGCAACTGTGCTCAGTCACCACTACTGCTATAGCTCGTTTCAAAACCTATGCCCAACTTCAAAACGCTATTACTCTCTAACCGTTTGTTAAATACTTTTGAAATTTTCCAAATGTTATTAGAATGCAAAAGACCCTTTAAATGTATATTTAACAAATATCTTGCAGCTGCAGTTTTCTTAAAGCGGCGATATTTCTTTGATGTTTGTCAAAATTGTAAATTGTGAAGCCCTAAAGAATAGAAATTACCGTAGTTGCTGGTCTATGATTAATTTTCACTAGGTAAAGGCGTGGCCGTAATGGGGAAATAACTGGATAAAACAAAACACCAGGAGAATTATTGTCTGCTCAGTTCGAGGACGGACGATAATAATATCAAGGTATACCTGTATGTCCAATTTTCATAGTTGTGTGGTCCTGAAAAGGACCGTTTGTTGAAATAATTTAAGGTAATATAGGGGCCAACATTGTGGGGGCTATATACTTTCATTCTGAATCAGACGAGTCTAAAAGATTAATAACTGTTTGGGGTTGAACATTCCACAAACCATCATTTTTCCAATATTCCTCTTCCTGTTTTAAATCGTGGTCTTCACATTTAGCCCAATAATCTTTGTCTATATTTAATAAAGCGAGATTAGCAAGAGTCTTTACATCGCATATTTTGAATGTTTTATTTTCATCTGCCACTTGTCCTTTTAATTTTGCCCAGATTAGTTCTATTGGATTTAAATGAGCATGGTAAGGTGGCAGCCTCAAACTTATATGACCGTGCTCTTGGATCTATTTGAAAAATCTTAGTCCTCTGTTTTTGCTTTACTAGAGATAGTAATTCAGGTTTTAAGTACATGTTATTAAATTGTATGTGCTCCTTTGTGAGCCATATCTTAATAGCATCTTTTGTACTGGATGACGTCTGGACTTTATCTTCAAGTGCAACAATGTTGTGGTACGCTGCATTGTCCATTATTAGGCAAAATGGTCGATCTAGTGCTGGGAGAACAGAATTTTAAATCCAATGTCTAAATATGTGACCATTCATCTCAGAGTGATAATCCCGATTGTCTATGGATTTTGAAAGAAAAATGAGCTCTGCATTCTGTATTAGTCCATGTTGTCGACTACCTGCATGAGCAATTATCAAGCGCTGTCCTTTGCTGCTAGGTATTAATCTCTTAATCTTTCCATCTGATGACTGCCATTCCCTTTGGTTAGTGTGGTGAGCATTGATCCATGTTTCATCCAAGTACACAATATCATAACCTTGCTTGCGCACCTCTTTTACTTCACGTAAGTACTTGCTGCTTATGACTACTATATGTGGCTTCTCACAGATGATGTTTCGTCCATTGTAATACTTTCTGAATGTAAAGCCTGCAGCTCTCACATTCCTCCATAATGTAGACGTTGATATTTCAATACTGTTGTTCTTTTTCAGCGATACTTTTAATTTTCTTATTGTAACAGTTTCATTCATACCCAACATTTTGCGAATTTCACTTCTAATAAGTTCACTGTCGAAATTATCCAACATTTTTGCTCTTCCTTGTGATTTTGTATATTTGGAACATTGTCGGTCACGTGCTTGAATCCAGCGATTAAATGACCGTTTAGATAAATCCAAAATGTGTCTTGTCCTATTCTCAGGGTTTTCTAAAGAATGAAATAATCTTCCTCGTTTAGCCTCTTTGCAAAAATAGTCATACATTTTTATTGCGATGTTTTGTAAACTGCAGAATTTCATTTTAAGACTCATGATAAATGTTATTGTTCCACGTTACGCCGCTGAATTAACGGAAATGGAACACACAATGTCTCGTGTTTACTACAAGTGTCTAATTGTGTCAGACAACTCACGCGGAAAGCGTGCAAAATCGTAAATTTGAGCGTGTATGGATGTGTAATCGCTATTTTTAACTTAAATACTGTAAACATTAAGTTTTGACTACATCAATGGGTCGTTATAAATTTATATAAATCAAATAAGCAATAATAATAACCAAATGTTTGTTTTTAATTAAATTAATTCCCTGTTGGGTTCTAATCATTATAACTATACATGCAAATTTTGAAAAAAATTACAAAAAGCGGTTTAAAAGATATTGATTTTTAAAGTTGGGCACGACTTATGAAACAAGCTATAGACATGTGACTTCATCTGTAGGGCGAGAATGACAGAGGTTCTCAAATCGGAACAGGGTGATGATATAAGGTCTGATCAAAATAAACAATGAAGAATTGAAGGGAGAACCACTGTTGAAGGTCAAGGAAGGGAACTAGCGAGTGTGTGAGAGAATGTAATAGAGAATGCCGAAGGTAGTAGTACGAAACGTCTGAATTTTGTTCTATTCCATTTTTGTGAAGCTGTCACCATGCCATGTAAGAGTGTTAGTTACAGCCCACAACTTGCTCCTGCTACCAGCTTTACCGCAGCACTGCAATTATTTGCCTGTACCCTAGTAGTAGGAAATTGTAGGAGAAATAGAAATGATCAAGATAGGAAAATATGGAAACATGTAAGGTGATGCATTTTATGATAGATAGGAATTAAATGAGTTTATCCCTCACGGGTAGAGAGAGCCAGATGAGATATGAGCAGGTTTTCGAGGGTTGAGAGCGCTAAGATGGAATATAGAGTCAAGATTGGCGACGAGTCTGTTGCCAAGGTAAAGGGAGCCAAGATGAGATATGAGCAGGTTTTCGAGGGTTGAGAGAGCCAAGATTGGATATGAGCAGGTTTTTGAGGGTTGAGAGAGCCAAGATGGAATATAGAGTCAAGATTGGCGACGAGTCTGTTGCCAAGGTAGAGGGAGCCAAGATGAGATATGAGCTGGTTTTCGAGGGTAAAGAGAGCCAAGATGAGCTATGAGCAGGTTTTCGAGGGTTGAGAGAGCCAAGATTGGATATGAGCAGGTTTTCGAGAGTTGAGAGAGCCAAGATGGGCTATGAGCCGGTTCTCGAGGGTAGAAAGAGCAAATATAGGATATGAGCCGGTTCTCCAGGGCGAACCGACTGAAGTCATCAGAGGAGCAGGAAACTATGGCTGCTACTGGGATGTCATCGGGACCTGGTGATCAGGAGAGTTAAAGTTGGTGCAGCCTTACGTTCTTGAATCTTGAGACATATTGTAGAGCTGTTCCCGAGAGCTAACCTTTAAAAGTCGACCTCTCTTACCTATATATTTGTTGTGCCGCTGTTTACAAATGAAGGTCTATATCAGGTTGCGGCACACATTGGTAAAAACCTTCCTTTATATCGAAATATATGCTACAACTACCCGGGACTCACTATAACCAGTGATTGAAAATGTACAACTGAAATAAACAAAAGAATAGGTATGGCAAAAAGTAATTTTAATGCCATGAAATATATACTAACATCAAAATAAATAACACCAGGGCTAAAACTAAGTAAGTAGTAAAGTACCCACGTCACGCGAAGTGGCGTATAGGGAAATATGGTGTTAGTGACCCTATATTTTACAGACCTTCAGCACATGATTTTTGGGGTAATGTGGTCAGTATTACGCCCGTGCTGCTTTACTTTCCCAGAAAAAAAACCGGTACCCATTTAAGGCTGGGTGAACCCGGAGCCGTCGGTTGGGATCGAACCCTACCTCTTGTCCGTGGTAGTCCAGTTCACTAACCACTGAGCTATCGCGGCTCCCATAGGACTGAAACTAAGAATAGCAAAATGTTACATGTTCTCAATATTCCTGTAGGGTGAAGAAACATGGACATTAGACACGAAAACAGAACAGAAAATTGAAGCTTTTGAAATGTGATTTATAGAAGAATATGTAGAATTGGATGGAAAGAAAAGAAAACAAAGGATGAAGTTTTAAAACAACTAAATATGAAAAGAGAACTACTAAACACAATTATAACAAGACAAATGAAATTTTTGGGATATGTTAGAAGACACAACAGCCTAATAAAAGTAACATTGGAAGGGACAATACAGGGTTAAAGACTCAGAGGCAGACCACGACTAACATGGACGAGTAACATTAAAAGATGGACAAGTCAACCTATGACAACCTGTACCATCAAAGCAAGAGACAGAGTGGAATGGCGCTCCATGGTTGTCAACCTTCAATGGGGAGACGGCACTCAATGATGATGATATCGAAACGCCATTAGGGAAGTTAATTTAGTTTGTCAGTGGCATGGAGTGATGGGTCTTGCATACAATTATCCCAGATGGGACAGTTACCCTATGGTCAGGCCTAAGGATGTGGAGTCGGTACTTGTGTAGGATGTTCTGGAAACTTCTGTCACACTTGCATGCGAGTTAGGACCGTGTACTGCACATACAAATGAATCATATATAATATCAATGTGATAAATAATAAATATTTAAATGCCAAATTAGCACAAAAATCGAGATACTTTCTGAAACTCAGAGTTCCTCATATTTCAGGAAAATCTATAGAGCTGTGGTTAATAAACATCATGTCTCAAAATTCTGTATTTCATTAATTGACCATATATATCACCAGTTTGTATTCATGAATTCTTTTTTAGCGTCTTTTTCGATCAATTAAAACAAAAACATGATTTTTCTCTAAAAGAAACTGTATTTCGCTGCTTGTAGTCATCTTTGATCCGTCGTTGACTTTTTGGAAAGCGATGGGGATTCTTTTATGTGCAACGGTGTTCGTAATTTGTGCTGAGTCCTTCATGTATTAACTGTAAATAGATGTGAAGAGTAGTGTACACTTTCAGAGAGTTGTGATGTACACTGTCAGAGAGTAGTAAAGTACACTATCAGAGGGGAGAGTAGTAATTCACACTGTCAGTGGATGTAAATGTACACTATCAGAGAGTAGCAATTTACACTGTCAAAGTAGTAATGTACACTGTCGGAGAGTAGTGACGTACATTGTTAGAGAGTAGTGCAGATGGTTGTGTAATCAAGCGGAAAGAAAACAGCATCAACGAATAGCTCTTAATAAACAAGTTGAATAATTCTTGCAAATGAAAATAATAAAATAGCTTATACAACTAATAAAATAACTTATACAACTATTAAAATAACTTATACAACTAATAAAATAGCTTATACAACTAATAAAATAACTTATACAACTATTAAAATAACTTATACAACTAATAAAATAGCTTATACAACTAATAAAATAACTTATACAACTATTAAAATAACTTATACAACTAATAAAATAGCTTATACAACTAATAAAATAGCTTATACAACTAATACAATAGCTTATACAACTAATAAAATAACTTATACAACTAATAAAATAGCTTATACAACTAATAAAATAGCTTATACAACTAATAAAATAGCTTATACAACTATTAAAATAACTTATACAACTAATAAAATAGCTTATACAACTAATAAAATAACTTATACAACTATTAAAATAACTTATACAACTAATAAAATAGCTTATACAACTAATAAAATAGCTTATACAACTATTAAAATAACTTATACAACTAATAAAATAGCTTATACAACTAATAAAATAACTTATACAACTATTAAAATAACTTATACAACTAATAAAATAGCTTATACAACTAATAAAATAACTTATACAACTATTAAAATAACTTATACAACTAATAAAATAGCTTATACAACTAATAAAATAACTTATACAACTATTAAAATAGCTTATACAACTAATAAAATAGCTTATACAACTAATAAAATAACTTATACAACTATTAAAATAATTGATACAACTAATAAAATAGCTTATACAACTAATAAAATAGCTTATACAACTAATAAAATAACTTATACAACTAATAAAATAGCTTATACAACTATTAAAATAACTTATACAACTAATAAAATAGCTTATACAACTAATAAAATAGCTTATACAACTAATAAAATAGCTTATACAACTAATAAAATAGCTTATACAACTAATAAAATAACTTATCAATTCTTTTTAAACGAGTTGAAACGTGTTGGCTAGGAAAAATAATAAAATAAAATATTAAACTAATGAAAAAAAGCTTAACTATTAAAGATGAATTGAACAAATGTTGACAAGGAAACTAGAAAAATAGCCCTTTAAACTAATAAAATAGCTTGATAACTATTATAGACAAACTGAATAATTGTTGGCAAGGAAACTAATACAATAGCTTGATAACTATTATAGAGAAATAATTGTTGGCAAGGAAACTAATAAAATAGCCCTTTAAACTAATAAAATAGCTTGATAACTATTATAGACAAAGTGAATAATTGTTGGCAAGGAAACTAATAAAATGGCCCTTTAAACTAATAAAATAGCCCTTTAAACTAATAAAATAGCCCTTTAAACTAATAAAATTGTTTGATAACTATTATAGACAAAGTGAATAATTGTTGGCAAGGAAACAAATAAAATAGCCCTTTAAACTAATAAAATAGCCCTTTAAACTAATAAAATTGTTTGATAACTATTATAGAAAGTAAATAATTGTTGGCAAGGAAACAAAAAATAACTTACTTGGCATCGCTTTAAAGAATGTCCAATGTTTCTCCCAGGCTTTGACATCACAATACTCATAATCATTCAAGGAGACGATTAGCATTGCTCCGAGGGCGACTTGTAGCATAATTTCTTAAAGTTAACGCAGAACTAAGAGGCCAGGCATTACATTCTACATGTCTTTTCAATTTGTGTGTGTTCGCGCTTTGGGACAAAATTCTTGTTTTGATGCAGTCGAGTTTCTGTCTGAGACCATTCTAGCATAATTCTATAAATGTCGAGGCTGATGTCATCATGGTCTGTGACTGCTACCAGCGAGTGTCGGTACCTATTGAGTTATTGTGGCAGTGGTGAATAAATAATAAACTAAGGTTGGTTGTTGCAGTGGTAGTTGGTGATAAGGTGGAGCATTGAGGGGTGGATGATCAGTGTTAGAGGTGGAGAAAGTTATGAAGATGGACGCAGATGTTGCAGTTGTATGTGCAGCAAATACAGGCAACGTTAAAATACAGAGAACGTTGTGTTGGTGCAGGCAGCAGTTATAAGATACAGTGGGGACAGTGAGGACAGTGAGGACAGTGAGGACAGTGGGGACAGTGAGGACAGTGAGGACAGTGAGGACAGTGAGGACAGTGGGGACAGTGAGGACAGTGAGGACAGTGAGGACAGTGGGGACTAATTTGCAGAAGAAGCGATTTAAGACAGCACCATAGTTGTATATGTAGCCGTTGATGCTAGAGAAAGGCAGGAACATGAAAAGAACTAAGCAATAATGCAGAACATGAAAAGAACTAAGCAATAATGCAGGAACATGAAAAGAACTAAGCAATAATGCAGGAACATGAAAAGAACTAAAGCAATAATGCGGAACATGAAAAGAACTAAAGCAATAATGCAGGAACATGAAAAGAACTAAAGCAATAATGCGGAACATGAAAAGAACTAAAGCAATAATGCAGGAACATGAAAAGAACTAAAGCAATAATGCAGGAACATGAAAAGAACTAAGCAATAATGCAGGAACATGAAAAGAACTAAAGCAATAATGCGGAACATGAAAAGAACTAAAGCAATAATGCAGGAACATGAAAAGAACTAAAGCAATAATGCAGGAACATGAAAAGAACTAAGCAATAATGCAGGAACATGAAAAGAACTAAAGCAATAATGCGGAACATGAAAAGAACTAAAGCAATAATGCAGGAACATGAAAAGAACTAAGCAATAATGCAGGAACATGAAAAGAACTAAGCAATAATGCAGGAACATGAAAAGAACTAAAGCAATAATGAATTATAGCAAATACTATCTTGGAGGGATAAACAGCCAGTGTATGATACACATACACACACACACACCCACACATATATCATCATCATCAAGTACCGGGCCTACTGGCGTAGGTGATCATGTCTCTCCACAACTTTCAATCTCGACAGTTCTTTATCATTTATGTTGTTGACCATCTGCCAAGCCATTTTCTTAAGCTATCTGGTATTTTCTCTCTTTGCTTCCCTCTATCTCTTCGTCCCTTAATTTTTCCAGTTGTTACAATATATTCCAGTTGTTCTCTTCTCATTACATGGCCAAAAAAATGATGATTGTTTCTTCCTAATATTGGAAACCAGCTCTCTTTAGAGAAAAAGACATCACCTCAGTGCAGAATATAGACAAGTGGAACATTATTAAAACAGGTACATGAATTTAAATATTTGGGAACTTTGTTAACCTCAGACGGAAGATTTACAAAAGAGGTGAGATGCAGAATGGCTCAGGCAAAAGCAGCTGTCAGAAATGAGGAAAATACTGTGCAATCCAATCCATTTTCACACACACACACACACACACACACACACACACACACACACACACACACACACACACACACACACACACACACACACACACACACACACACACACACACACACACACACACACACACACACACACACACACACACACACACACACACACACACACACACACACACACACACACACACACACACACACACACACACACACACACACACACACACACACACACACACACACACACACACACACACACACACACACACACATACATATCCAAACAGGACATTTTCAATATATAAAACATATATGTGTTCTGTCGACGGATATGTTTTCACTTTACAGCGAAAATATTATAAGATCAATAGTAGATGTAAAGTTAATATTCCATCTAAGTGAATATTCCATTAGCAAAAAACATCTTGTAGGCATCTCAGAGTGAATATTTCATTAGTACAGCACATTTTGCACACATATGAGAGTGAATATTATTCCATTAGTATCTTGCCAAAGATGTTTTGTTCCTTTCCCATGTAAAGCTATAATCACGCCAATTTTTCCTTTTTTTTAACTATACATTCATACCTACAAAAACATGTTCTAAGCATCAATTACTGTGGCACATTAATAACATCAGCTGAAAGATGTACCACATAAATAAAAAAGCAGAATAGCTCAGGCCAAGATAGTATTTCAGAAAATGAAAAACATCTTATGCCAGAAGTCTATGTCAATAGAAGTGAAAAAGAGAGAAAATCGGTGCTGTATAGATCCACAATTCTGACCCATGGAAGTGAATCATAGACAGTAGACATACAAATGAACAGACGATTATAGGCCACAGAGATGGGATTTCTCAGAAGAATGTTGAAAGTTCCCTGGACAGCTAAAAAGACCAACGAGGAAGTTCTCAAAGAGGCCAACACAAAAAGGGAGCTCTTAAAAAACATCAGAAAGAAGCAATCAACATTTTTCGGGCAAATCATGAGTAGAGGAAAGTTGGAATACGTGGCTACAACTGGCAAAATAAAAGGAAAGAGAGATCGCGGACGATAAAGAGAGAAAATACTGGATAGCTTGGTGTCATGGCATGGAAAACAGGCAACAACAGAACTGATACGATGCACTGTAGATAGAAGATTGTGGAGGGACATGATCACCTACGTCAACCGGTAAGGCACATGATGATGATGAATGAGAAGAGAACAACTGGAATATATTGTAACAACTGGAAAAATTTAGGGACGAAGAGATAGAGGGAAGCAAAGAGAAAAAATAACAGACAGCTTAAGAGAATGGCTTGACAGAAGATCAACAACAGAAATGATAAATAGCTGCCGAGATCGAAAGTTGTGGAGAGACATGATCACCTACGCCAGTAGGCCTGGTTCTTGAGGATGATGATGAATAGTTATACGTCGCGTCCATAGCCTTAGGTCCGTCTTTTTTGTTTTTAGAAGTTTCTAATTATCTCCATGGCTTTCTTTGGAGTGATACAAGGTGAAGCTTCTATCTATTCATCAATCGTTAATCATATTCTCCTTTCGTGTCCTGAATACGCATCCTCTGTACCCCAGATGGGGAAGTTCTGAACCAGCAGATATTTTTAAAAAATGAACTGCTTAACACAAGACAACTTAAAGTTTGGTACTTGAAAAGAGACACATTACCCAACTACAAGGCATCTTGGAAGTGAAAGTACAGGGAAGATTAGTCAAAGGCAGATCAAGATTAAAGTGGACTGATTGCATCAAAAGGTGGAAAGGTGAACCTATGACAACATTCACCATAAAGACAAGAGAGAGAAAATAAGACACCGCTCCTTGGTATCGGCACCAAATGAATGAAATTGTACAACAAACGAAGTAAAACAACTATGTGGCTGCCCTTGAAACACTGATGCCGCTTGTACCAAGGAATCGTTATATCCTACCTTAGAACAAGCGAGCGAACACGACTAGTTCACAATGGTTATGCTTCCGGTGACGTCATGCAACATTCTTTCAACCGTCATTGGCTATTTTTACATCGGACGAGCTTTCAGAGAACTTTGAATAACGAACTGGTGCCATGACAGCACCGGAAACACGCATTGTGTCGCTGTAACCAGCGTGGATGAAGGAAAGCTGTGGCGATCTTAAAACAACAGTGTAGAGACTTGCTTTGTTTCTTCGATCAGCACAATCCACTATCTGTTTATGCCCAATGTCTAGGTAAGAGGTCGATAAGTTCAGCGCAACGCCAGCAACACATGAGACGATTTACAATAACAACCCCAACACAAAAGTATGTGCAGACACAACTAAGCAAAGTCACTGAAACAGATGTGGTAAACATTGAGTTGTCACGTACAAAATAGACCAAGGGAAATGTAAATGAAATGATGTTACATATTGATCTTCTAGTGTCGGATCACATTCATAGTATAGACTCGCAAACTTCATCTATTGGTACTCAGAGATCTGAGATCATATCGACCAATGGTAGAATTAGTATTGTAGAGAGTAAGTATGCTTTGACATGAAGTTGATGGTCAATGATATATTGCAGTCAATACAATGTGCGTGACTTAAGACAGTGTTTGAATAATATGGTAGACAATAACATATGCTTTGGATAGTAGTCAGGAATTGAACTAGTAAGACAGATAACAACATATGCTTCAACATAAAGACAAACAACAACATATGCTTAGGCATAAGGCAGACAACAACATATGATTAGACATAAAGGTTGACAACATCAAATGATTAGACATAAAGGTAGATAACAACAAATGATTAGACATAAAGGTAGACAACAACAAATGATTAGACATAAAGGTAGACAACAACATATGATTAGACATAAAGGTAGACAACAGCAAATGATTAGACATAACGGTAGACAACAACATATGATTAGACATAAAGGTAGACAACAACATATGATTAGACATAAAGGTAGACAACAACAAATGGTTAGACATAAAGGTAGACAAAATATGCTTAGACATAAAAGCAGATAAGATAAGCTTTGAGTCGCGGTATGTCTAGATTGGGAGCCTCGGTAGCCTAGTTGGGAAAACCAATCGACTGGACTACCGACGTTCGGACAACCCGTGTTCGATTCCCGCTGGGAGCAGTGTGAATTGTACTCGTGGTTGAAAAAACAAATACCCCCACGGTCGACCCAGCCGTTGGCAGAAATGGGTACCAGCGTATTACCCTGGGAAGGTGAGGAATGTCGCTTCGCATCTGAGTTTCGATGCTTGAGGCTCCACTATACAGAAATATCCGAACATTTCTAGATAGGTGGCCGAGCACATATGGGTGTAAACTCGCGTGCTAAGACGCCGGTTCAAGTCTCGTACTTTACCTTTACTTTACCTTTATGTCTAGATTAAGATCATCAACCCAAAAACAATCCTTCACTTGTTTATCCAAAGCTTTCTTGTCTCTTGTTCTAAAAATGGCGATCATTGATGTGTGTTGTAATTCACAACAAATGTAATGAAGCCTTCGCTTACACCCTGAAGCAACTCTAAATTACATGCCCAGACTGAGTAACCTGCCACATGGTTCAACCGGAGGAAGCGCAATAAGATTGTAGTCGACTATGGTTCTTTGACTATAGCACCAGTGATTACATCCCAGGCATAGACCTACCAGCTCCCGTTCTGCGCAGCTCAGATCAAAGAAGACCAAGAAACAAGGTATTTGGCCCATGGTCTTTCAGACTGTAGTTAACTCTGCAGTTTGTGCAATATACTTTTGTTCATATGATTTTCTTTTCTGAATCCTCTGAACTCCAATCCAAAAATAGGGCACTCAGAAGAGATCTCCACCCTATCCGGTCTGGAGCAAGTTGTACAGCTTCGTCAGGACCTGTGAGCTTCTATCTCTATGGCTCGTCGCTATGTTCTCAATGGTTTACATTGTCTTCGTTTGTCCATGCCTGGTTTGTTTCATTCGTAGAACATGGCCTTGTCATTTATTTTCATTAACATTGAACAAAAACAAACACCACAGATATAGCAAAGTCAAATCATAAACTTCCTCTTCTAAAACATCTTGGGCTTCTTTGTTAGGACGTACATTTTAAGTTTATTTTCACTTTTAATGTCTTTATGCTGAGATCTTAGCTGGGGCGAGATAATGGCAGAAAATGGGATTCTGTATCTAGTTGGGAAAACCACCAGACTGGGCTACTAATATTTGGACAACCCGTGTTCGATTCCCGCTGGGAGCAGAGTGAGTTGTACTTGGGGTTGGAAAAAAAATACCCCTGAGGTCGACCCAGCTACTGGCAGAAATGGGTATCAGGGTAGTACTCTGGGAAGGTGAGGAATCGTGAGTTTCGATGCTTGAAGCGACACTGTCCAGAAGTCTCCGAACACTTCTGGATAGGCGGTCCGGCACAATTGGGTGAAAACTCGAGTGCTAAGACGCCGATCCAAGTCTCGTAATTTACCTTGACCTTTAATGTTAGAAACGTAAACTGAATATTGATGCTAGCTTTATAAACATTGATGAATATAATTAACCATCAAACCATGATTAAAACAGTAGAGACAATAAAATGAAATGATAATATCGAACATCGAAGTGTTAAATCAGGCCATAAAGCGAGAGAGGATTGCGAATAAAAAAAAAGGTAGACAGGTTGAATCAGATAGTTACAAATGTAATTTTATAAAATTATATGATGTTTGTGTGAGGTTTTGACGTGACGTGAGGTTTGAACATCGTGTGAGGTTTCGACGTGTTTTTATGTTTAGACATCGTCTAAGGTTTGGACATCGCGTGATGTTGGACGTGTCATGAGGTTTAGACATCGAGTGAAGTCTGACGTGACATCATGTTTGGACATCATCTGAGGTTTGAGAGTGACATGGATTTTAGACATCGTGTTGAATTGTAGACATCATGTGAGATTTGGACGTGACGTTTCCGCATTTTTTGAGGTTTGAACACGACGTGAGGTGTGGACATGGTGTGACGTTTGGACGTGAAGTGAAGTTTGGACATCGTGTGAGGTTTGAAGATGTCATAACATTTAGGCATTGTCATGTGAGTTTTGGCCGTGCATAAGGTTGGGACATTATGTGAGATTTTTAACGAAACGTGAGGTTTGGTCATCATATGTTGTTTGGACGTGACATGAGGTTTAGACATCGTGTCAGGTTTCGATATTGTGTGAGGTTTCAACGTGGCATAAGATCTGGTCATCATGTACGATTTCAACGTATCTTGATGTTTGGATATCGTGTGAGGTTTGGACGTCAAATAAGTTTTCGGCGTGGTATGAGGTTCGGACAAAGTGTGAGATTTGAACGTGACATTACCTTTAGACATTGTATCAGGTTTGGACATTGTTTAAGGTTTGGAGATCGTGTGATGTTTGGACGTGTCATGAGGTTTAGACATTGTTTTGGACTTTTTGTGAGGTTTGGACATCCTGTGAATTTTGAACATAACATCATGTGAGGTATGGATGTGGCATAAGGTTTAGACACCGTAGTGGTAGTAGTAGTAGTAGTAGTAGTAGTAGTAGTAGTAGTAGTAGTAGTAGTAGTAGTAATAGTAGTAGTAGTAGCCTACGTCAGTCATAGGTGACTTTGGGTTTTGCAGCGCCCCAAGGAAATGTTTTTTCTTTCTCTTCTTTCGTCTTATATTATCTTTTTCTATGAATCTGTCTGCTTCTTGCTTGAGGTAGAGCTTCAGAGAGTGCATCCAAAGATTTGCAATTAGGATCTCTAGTGGGCCAATGTATTTTTCTTTCTTAATAATATCTTCAATGCACTGTGATGTGGCACATCTCACTTTCACACCTCTCCCAAGATGGAATTTCTAGGCATGTTTTCGCCATTGGTATGTTAGGGGCTCTTTAACCCAAATATTTAAATAACTCGGACAAGACTAAAGAAAAGTTTCGTCTGAAAAGGTCCATTTTAAGAGCATTTGTTTGTGAGTTTCTGTGAACAATGGTTATGGTTATGGTTATTCGAAGGCCCCGGTATCACTGCAAACGAATGGAAATCCATAATTGCTCAACCGCCCGTGACAATGCAATCATCCGAGGTAAACCTCATCAAATATCAAAATAAAGAAAGGCAATTGCAGTACCGATAGTAGCAAACACAGCACGCGTCAAAGGACATAAAGGCGTATTATAGCACCGACAGTGAATGCATCTGAACTATCCTTCGTCATACGATATCATCATTCGTCGTAAGTAATCTGAATTTAGAAACACTATTTTGATGAATCACACAGCTCACGGTGTGCACTGAACTCAGCAGCTCCAGCAGCAAGCCGATATTTAAATATCAGGAAACTGCAACAGGAAACGCTTTTCAGGCAGTGACTAAATTAATCCTTGTCGCCTATCCGCCATATTGACCGGAAGTCTCGTAAACAATGTTGATGACAAGACAGGCCTTGTTTTCTTTGAGCGTGTGTAGTCCCAGGTTGACAGCAGCATTATATACCACATTGCCTCCCCTCTTGATCATCCGCTGCCGTATTTTTTCTACATTTTTCATTGACCCACGGTTGAACAATTTGCGTGGTTGTGTTTCACAAAGGTCATTATTTGTTTAAATTCACTAGGTTTTTTGTTTTAATTCGTTAAGATCTAATTTTATTTTAAAATTCACATTTATTTTAAATTCAGTAAGGTTTTTGTTTAAATTCACTAAGATCTTAATTTGTTTAAACTCACAACTATTTTTGTTTAATTTCACAGAGATCTTAATGTGTTTCAATTTTCTAAGATCGAACACAATTCAGCTTCATGTCATTTTCTGTGGGCCTAACAGGGAGTTCGTGGACGTTGTAATGACTAGAAATTACGGCTGGATGCCTATTACAGTCGCAACGTAATGTGCAGGTCATAGTTTTTCTATTATCTTATCTATTGTATCAGAATTCAAGAGTATTGGAAAGGAACGGTAAATGATACAAATTCATTATTAGCCATTGTTCAATGTTTGTGTTTTCAATATCTTCAATTTTTACTTTCTCTCTGGTCGAAGAAGGAAACCTCTTTGCTGTGTTTTTTGGTTGCTTTCCCGATAGTGTGTTCTCAGATCCCTTATTGTTTCTCTAAATTTCTCGGAATATAAAAGTTTTTTTTGTTAATTTCACTTTTCACATCAGTAATTTTACGTGAACCATGTATCGATGAGTTCACGTTGCGTACCGGAAGTTCATACAAAACGTTAACTCTCACCGATAACTAATCAATCTTATTATTTGAAATAAAAACCAGTTTAAACCTCTTCTTCTTTCCTTCCTCATCTGCCTTTCAGCGTCGAGGGGAGATATAATATGCGGTCTTTTGCTCTTCTGTTCGCCTCTGCTGCTGTTATGTTTCCTAGTGCTTCTTATATTCCATCGATCCATCTTTTTCGTGGTCGACCCTTGGGTCTGGTGTTCTCACAATGTTTGCTGAAGGCCGTTGTGTTCTGATCTTTCTGCCTTGTCACGTGGTCAAACCAGTTTAAATGGCTGCTTATTATTTTCTAATGTCAAAAATATTCCTCGAGAACTTGTAGAAGTTATGGAACGTTATCGTTGTTAATGTTTGCATCATTCACGTATTGAAATCTGTGGTGATGTTTTTATTATTGCGCCACCGCGGTGAAAGCACTTACAGAACAAGATATAATTGGACCTCTCAATAACATTATAGTTTGATATTTGTGTCTGCTCTTCTAAATACAAGTATACAGCAACGTTATCATTGTTAATGTTTGTGTCTGCTCTTCTAAATACAAGTATAGAGCAACGTTATCATCTCTGGACATAATGCTAGGAATTTATAATACACCAATCCTCTGAAGATCTAATGATAGTTGTATTATCAGCTTCAGTAACATCTGAAGGTACGTGGGCAGCACTTTCAATTATCTTGTACAATTCAAAATGTCTGTCGGAAAGCTTTCTCTTTCTACCTTCACTCCCTCTTGTACACGTTCGTATGTCGAGGGAGATACAAAGTTCTCGATCTCGCCCTTTTGGCGGCTTCAGCCATTGTTAATTGAACTTGTTGTTGCGCTTATTTGCTGTTGGCTGTCCGTATTACTCTGGGTCTGCCTCTTCTCCATTCTCCTCTTTTATTATATGCTTTGCATGGTAAGGGATCACACGGCATTCTTTCTAGATGGACAAGCCAGTTTATTTTTTTTTAATTTTCTGTATGTCGCTTAGGATTGGCTCAATGTTTACTCTTTTCTTTTTATGATGTCATTTCTGATTCTGTCTGTTCTGGTTACTCTAGGCGCTTTACTCGGACATGGCATCTCTGTAGTGACAAGCTTTCTTGTATGCAGTGATCACGTTTGTCATTGGTAGTATAATGTTGGTATAAATATACTCTGTATTAGATGTTTCTTGGTGGTAATAGATATTGATGTGTGTTGAAGTATGGGGGATAGGTGTCCCAATATTTGGTTTGCCTATTTGCAACGCATATCTATTTCTTTATCGATTTTACCATCTTCAGAGAATGTTGTTCTCATATTTAAAGTTTGTTACTTGTTTTATAACTTGATGTTCTATGGCAATGTTTAATGTCTTCTTTTGTCTTCCTATTGGTATAACTTCTGTTATTTTCCACTAATTATTTTTGTGTAGTTAATGTTACATTCTTTATTCAAGTACAGCCGATGTTGAAGTTCTGTTTCGTCGAAATCTATTAGGAACTGGTCGTCAGGAAAAAATAGTTGATTGATAGCTTCACACAGCGATGTGGCATCCTTGCATATTTTGTCAGTGTAAGTGGTAAGCAAGAGTGGTGACCACTCTCGTTATGCTCTAGATAATATTATGAATGGTTTTGATGTTTCTTTACTCTAATCACACTTCTGCAGTTACTATATAAGCTCTTGCAACATTTAATAAGGTGACTATTTACTCCATAATAAGCCAATGAATGCACCAAATATTTTGACTTCGTTTTTGCATTTTATTTTCTTGTTCAGATTGTTGTTTCTTCACGTGTCAGTTTCATGACACTCTTTACCGGCGTGAGACAGTTCTGGCTATTTGTGACTCATATTTACAGATTTTTACTAATTTTTTTATGTGAAGACTTTGTTTTTCCATATCCGTTCACAAGTCTGGAGAGTACCGCTGGTGATACACCAAAACGTCTCTTGATTACGACTTCATGGGAAAGTCTTTAGTTCATCACTGCAGTCGGGGCATTCCCATATCCGCTCTGCCGCCCGTTCCAGCAACCATCGAGGCGTTTGTCTATTGAATGTACCTGTCCTGCATTAATTGATTGTGCTTCGTTCTTTGCGACTGAGAATGCTTTTTCTGCTTTCACCCCTCGAGGCGTCTTTTTCCATCATTCTGTTGTCGCGTGGATTATCCCCAGCTTCCTTGTCGCCATCCTGTTAGAGCTGTTCTTTTAAAGCCCTCGCAATGTCATTCGTGTCCATTTCTTAAGGTTTCTGACTTCAAGGGAAAGCTTATTATTGAAACCAGGATAGTAAAACTGTTGACGATCTCAAGAGTATAGTCAATAATAATAATTGCATGGGCCCTGCTAATGTCTTAGGACGTGCTCGTTCGGATGAGCCACCAAAGCGGCATCATCAGCAAAGTGGGGCTCTCTAATCAGAACATTTCTTATTTCCGTCTTTGCTCTGAGCCGAACCAAATCCAGGTAATCCTCTATCTGATCTTCTGTGAAGGAAATTGACTTCTTCTGATGGATGGGATGTACAAGATAGTAACAAGAGAATCCCAAAAGGGGGCGTTAGCGACACTGCCTGTTTCACTTTATTATATGCAGCAAATGCATCTGAGATGTTTTCATTGCATTGAAATGTACATTTTACTAGAAGCAGAATGCTGTGATGATAATAAGTGTTTTAGTTGGACATTCGATATATACAAGAAGTTTGAAGAAACTACCCCTGCTGATTGCCTTTATAAGATTAATGAATGCAATGTACATTGCTATCCGTCATTTGCAGTAATCTTCTTAGATCTGTTACTTTGAGAGAAACAAATCGGTGGTGGATCGTCCTGTACGGTAACCAAACTAACACACTAGGTAAATATGCTCTGACAATCTCTGATATTAAAGGAACAAATGGAGAGATGGAAGGAGCACTTTGAAGAACTTTTGAACAGACCTGGCTCAAATAAACCTCCAGATATACTACCAGCAGAAGAAGAATTACACGTTAACTGCGGAAAACCAAGCAAAGAAGAAATAATGAAAGCCATCAAACTGTTAAAAGATGGTAAAGCCACAGGACCAGATGAAATTCCTTCGGAAGCCATCAAAGCAGATATTATCACCTCTACCAAGATGTTACATAATCTATTGGATAAAATTTGGGAGAGGGAAGAAATACCTAAAGACTGGAGAGAAGGTTATATGATCAAACTAACAAAGAAAGGAAGTTTACAGGAGTGCACAAATTATAGGGGAATTATGCTACTATCAGTGCCAGGAAAAATATTAGGCAGAATCATTCTGGAGAGACTAAAAGAGGCTATAGAGAAACACTTGAGAGATGAACAAGCAGGTTTTAGGAAGAACAGATCATGTGCTGATCAAATAACTATCTATCTATCTATTGACCTTTCGAGCCGTAACCGGCCCATAGGGCGTAGACCAAGATACACCTTCTCCTATATGAATTTTTGTTCTAGCAGTTTTCTTTTAAAGATATTTTATCAAATCTCGCCATCTGTCTCTGTTCTGTGCAAGCAGTTCTATCTCATTGAGGGAGCCGATTCCTGCTGCTCTTGCCTCTCTCATCAATGTTCTTCTCAGTGTCTCCCTGGGTCTTCCTCTTTTTCTTTTACCTGTTGTTTCCCATATGAGGGCTTGCTTTGCTATTCGATTATTATCTCTTCTCATCACATGTCCAACGTATGACCATCGTCTTTTCTTTATTACTGAAGATATTAGTGGTTGATTGGCGATTTCTCTAATTTCCTCGTTTGTTTTGAATTCGTTCCATTCTATACCAAGTATTTTCCTTAGACATTTATTTTCGAATGCGTTCAACTTTGTTTCTATATCTCTTGTTGTTTTCCAGCTTTCACACGCATACGTAAGGGTTGATAGTACATTTGATTTGAATAGCCTAAGTTTTGTGTTTGTGCTAATGAGTTTTGATTTCCACAACTTTTCAAGGCTTCTGAAAGACATTGCTGCTTTAGCCAGTCTGATTCTAATTTCTTTGCTCGTATCCCCTTCTCGATCAATGTGACTTCCAAGATAGATGAAGTGATCGATCTCTTCTACTGGTTTGTTTTCCATGTATATTTTGTCACTTGTTGGAATTAAACTTTTCATGACTTTAGTCTTTTCATGATTGACCTCAAGCCCAATTTTGCTGGCTATTGATGATAGTTCATTTGTGTTTTCCTGCATCGTTTTTATCTGATTGCTGATGAGAACTATGTCATCAGCAAAGTCCAGGTCCTCCAAATGGTCTCCTTGTATCCATTCGATGCCTTTATTACCAGTGCAGCATTTCTTCATTATGAAGTCCATAACAATTCCAAATAACAAGGGCGATAAAATACATCCTTGTTTAACCCCAGTTTCTATTGGGAAACATTCGCTCAGTCCTTCCTCTGTTCGAACTGCACATGTGTAACCATCATACATGTCTTTGATAATATTTATGATTTTTGATGGTAAGCCATATTGCTTCAGAATTTTCCACAAAGAATCTCTATGAATACTATCAAATGCTTTTTTGAAGTCGATGAAGTTAAGTACAAAAGGTTTTTGCTTTTCAATGTATCAAATAACTACTCTACGTATAATAGTTGAACAAAGTTTAGAACTAAAATCCCCACTTTATATTGGATTCATAGATTACGAAAAGGCATTTGATAGTTTAGACAGAAGAATGCTTTGGAAGTTGCTGAGTCATTATGGAATCCCCATAAAGTTTATTAACCTGATAAAAACAATGTATGAAGGAACAAAATGTAGTGTGGTGCATGAAGGACAGCTTACAGAAGCATTTGAAATAAGAACAGGAGTAAGGCAAGGATGCCTTCTGTCTCCATTTCTCTTTCTACTGGCCATAGATTGGATTATGAAAATAACTCAAAACAACAGAAATGGGATCCAGTGGTCACTGACCAAACAACTTGATGATTTAGACTTTGCTGATGACATAGCTCTCCTATCACACAGCCACCAACAGATGCAAGATAAAATGAGTATATTAGATGAGAGATCACAACAGCTAGGACTAAAGATTAATAGAGATAAGACCAACATTATGAGAATTAATGCAGTTGGCAATAACCAAATAAAACTAGGAGAAATACCTCTACTAGACGTACAATCTTATATATATCTGGGCAGTAATATAGATAAAGAGGGAGGAACAGAAAACGATACCAAAATAAGGATATCAAAAGCAAGAGGAGCTTTCATTGCACTGGGAAACATATGGAAATCCAAAGAAATTAGGCTAAATACAAAAATACAAATTTTCAACTCCAATGTTAAGTCGGTTCTATTATATGGCTGTGAAACATGGAGAATAACAAAATTGACAATCACGAAGGTACAGACTTTCATTAATGGATGCTTGCGCAGAATAAAGGGATGGAAATGGCAGGACAAAGTCACAAACGTGGAATTATGGAAATGTACCGGTCAAATACCAGTGGATAAAGAAATACAGCGAAGACGATGGCGATGGATAGGACACACACTACGGAAACCAACTGAGAGTATTACACAACAGGCCCTTTTTTGGAATCCCCAGGGGAAAAGACAAAGAGGAAGACCAAGGAATTCTTGGAGAAGACAGATTGAAGCAGAGATGAAGATGATGGGGAAGACATGGAATGATCTTAAAAGAATTGCAAAAAACAGAACGACTTGGAAAGTGTTTGTTGAAGACCTATGCTCCACTGGGAGCTAAAAGGTAGAAGAAATATACTCTGTATTAGATGTTTCTTGGTGGTAATAGATATTGATGTGTGTTGAAGTATGGGGGATAGGTGTCCCAATATTTGGTTTGCCTATTTGCAACGCATATCTATTTCTTTATCGATTTTACCATCTTCAGAGAATGTTGTTCTCATATTTAAAGTTTGTTACTTGTTTTATAACTTGATGTTCTATGGCAATGTTTAATGTCTTCTTTTGTCTTCCTATTGGTATAACTTCTGTTATTTTCCACTAATTATTTTTGTGTAGTTAATGTTACATTCTTTATTCAAGTACAGCCGATGTTGAAGTTCTGTTTCGTCGAAATCTATTAGGAACTGGTCGTCAGGAAAAAATAGTTGATTGATAGCTTCACATAGCGATGTGGCATCCTTGCATATTTTGTCAGTGTAAGTGGTAAGCAAGAGTGGTGACCACTCTCGTTATGCTCTAGATAATATTATGAATGGTTTTGATGTTTCTTTACTCTAATCACACTTCTGCAGTTACTATATAAGCTCTTGCAACATTTAATAAGGTGACTATTTACTCCATAATAAGCCAATGAATGCACCAAATATTTTGGAAAGCTAAATTTCTAAAAATTAACCGGAACGCGTTCCGGTCTGTTATACCTGAAATGAGTCCGATATAGTATATTTATAAATTTTTATAATTGCATTTATATTCCCTTTATCAAATAAAATGTGGAAAAACCCCAGTAATTGCAGTGATCATTAAAGTACTGAAAGGTTACCAGAACGAGGCAAAGATAGTTCTGACCAACAAAAGTTCTGTTGACATTGCATTCCGAAGAAAGTAATTTGTGTTAGGATAAGAACATTTGATTTTTCCATCAGTTTCATACATTAATGAATATTGATGACAGAATGTGTTCTTCCTAAAAATTGATATCAAATTTATAGTCTCAAATTATGAAGTGCTCATGATGATTTACTGACGATCAGATGCAAGATGGCTGCCCATCGCTCTTGATAATCTCCTGAGCTTAGTAAATGGAATATAAAAATAGAATACGTGTGTCAAATAGTCTATTCACGGCCTCAGTCAGAGAGCGATCGTACACACGTACTAGAGAAATTGGTGCACTTGTTGGAGTAACACACTCTACATTTGACATTTACCAGAGCTGACACACACCAGTCCACCAATTGCTACGGATTGACCTAATTACCGGTACAAAACCGGATGTGACAATTCTCAGAAATTATTGGATGTTTTTGTGTGAGGTCCAGACAAGGATTGACTGACTACATCCTTCAAACGTGTCGGAAGAGACGATAAGAGGAGATCTTAATGAAGATATCACCATGTCTAACCAGTGATGGAAAATGTAAAACTGAAATAAACAAAAGAATAGGAATGACAAAAAGTAATTTTAATGTCATGAAGAACATACTAACATCAAAACAAATAACACCAGGGCTAAAAACTAAGAAACGATGCAGGAAAACACAAATGAACTATCATCAATAGCCAGTAAAATTGGGCTTGAGGTCAATCATGAAAAGACTAAAGTCATGATAAGCTTAATTCCAACAGACGCCAAAATATACATGGAAAACAAACCAGTGGAAGAGATCAATCACTTTATCTATCTTGGAAGTCAAATTGATCGAGAATGGGATACAAGTAAAGAAATTAGAATCAGAATAGCTAAAGCAGCAATGTCTTTCAGAAGCCTTGAAAAGTTGTGGAAATCAAAACTCATCAGCACAAACACAAAACTTAGACTATTCAAATCAAATGTACGCTTACATATGCATGTGAAAACGGGAAAACAACAAGAGACATAGCAACAAATTTGAACGCATTTGAAAATGAATGTCTAAGGAAAATACTTGGTATAGCGTGGAACAAATTCAAAACAAATGAGGAAATTAGAGAAAGCGCCAATCAACCACTAATATCTTCAGTAATCAAGAAAAGACAATGGTCATATGTTGGACATGTGATGAGAAGAGATAATAACCGAATATAAAAGCAAGCCCTCATGTGGGAAACAACAGGTAAGAGGAAAAGCAGAAGACCCAGAGCGACACTGAGAAGAACATTGATGAGAGAGGTAAGAGCAGCAGGAATCGGCTCCCACAATACGATAGAGCTGCTTGCACTAAACAGAGACAAATGGCAAGATTTGATAAAAATATCTTTAACAAGAATTGTAAACTGCTAGAATTAAAAATTTAGATAAGAGAAGTGGTATCTTGGTCTTCGCCCTATGGGCCGGCTACGGCTCGAAAGGTCAATAGATATATATAGATAGATAGACAGACAGACTGACAGACAGACAGACAGACAGATAGATAGATAGATAGGTAGATAGATAGATAGATAGATAGATAGATAGATAGATAGATAGATAGATAGATAGATAGATTGATAGATAGATAGATAGATAGATAGATAGATAGATAGATAGATAGATAGATAGATAGATAGATAGATAGATAGATAGATAGATAGATAGATAGATAGATAGATAGATAGATAGATAGATAGATAGATAGATAGATAGATAGATATACAGATAGATAGATAGACAGACAGACAGATAGATAGATAGATAGATAGATAGATAGATAGATAGATAGATAGATAGATAGATAGATAGATAGATAGATAGATAGATAGATAGATAGATAGATAGATAGATAGATAGATAGATAGATAGATAGATAGATAGATAGATAGATAGATAGATAGATAGATAGATAGATAGATAGATAGATAGATAGATAGATAGATAGATAGATAGATAGATAGATAGATAGATAGATAGATAGATAGATAGATAAAACTAAGAATAGTAAAATGTTATGTCTTCTCAATATTCCTATATGGTGCAGAAACATGGACGTTAGACAAGAAAACAGAACAGAGAATTAAAGCCTTTGAAATGTGGATATATAGAGAAAAGGTAGAATTGGATGGAAGTAAAAGAAAACAAACGATGATGCCTTAAAACAACTGAAATGAAAAGAGAACTACTAAACACAATTCAAACAAGACAAATGCGATTGTTGGGCCATGTTAAAAGACACAACAGCCTACTAAAAGTAATCCTGAAGGGGGAAAATACAAGATAAAAGAGGCAGAGGCAGACCAAGACTAACATGGACGAGTAACATCAAAAGATGGACAACCAGCCTATGACAACCTGCACCATCAAAGCAAGAGACAGAGCAGAATGGCGCTCCATGGTAGCCAACCTTCGATGTGGAGATGGCACTCGATGGTGATGATGATCACCATGTCAGACAATCGGCTGCCGAAATCTGGTTAACACGATGATCGGACGCAGATCTAAGCTGTAACGCGAAGCATTATTTATGTCTTTTTTTTTAATTTTCCATTGAGAAAAAGGATTTGTGTGTGTGCGTAAGAGAGAGAGAGAGAGAGAGAGAGAGAGAGAGAGAGAGAGAGAGATAGTATGTAGTCATTTACTCTTATATTGGCTTCTCCTATGGATATGTTTCCTAGTGTTCTTAATATTAAGGCCAGTCCAAGTTTTTCTATGCCAGGCTCTAGAGTCGTGTGTTCTTGCAACGTTCATTGAAGGCTGGTTGTGAAGTATTTTGATCTTTCTGTCTTCTCACGTGTCCAAACTAGTTTATAGGTTGTTCCTTTTGTATTCAATGCGAGAATTATCCCTAGCTTTCTTCTGAGTTCATCATTTCTGTCCTTATCACTTATCTTTTTTCTTTTTGTTCTTGAGTCTAGTGTTTCAGCATACAATATGACATCACTATTTGCAATTACATTCTATTTATATCTTTTTCAGTGACGGCAAGTTTATTTCCGGTTTCCACGTCTAGTTTTTTTATTCTTGTCCCATAAGAAGATTCTTATGACATAGATTTTTTTTTCCCCCTTGTTCAACTTTTGTTGCATACTTTGACTTCGTTTCTCTGTCGTTTCCTAAATAAAATCGCACAATTTGTTCTACCCTGAATCCGGCAGCAACTGATCATTTTGTAGACAAACAGAGAACAAATGAATAAACAACACACAGTAGAAGCATAATAGTAACGTAGCTAATATTATAAGTACACTTGTCGTGACAACGCACTAGCCACCAAGCACAACTCCTCCACGTCCACCATTGCTCCACCCACGACACCCCTTCTCTTGACCAGAAAAACACAATAACCTACGTACGAGAAGCACTGGTAATGTGTTATATCTGTATATCTGTGTTTCCAAGGTTTTATCTTTGTTTTCCTGTGCATTTAATTGCTTGAATAGTGTAGCTGCGTGAGCATGTGCAAGCTTTTGTAAATGTGTATTTCCCAAATACAAGTGAATCTGTAAAATAAGTAATTCATAATTGCACGTAAAAAATGTGTGCATGCAAATATAATATGTATGTATGTATATGTATATTTATATATATATATATATTATATGGCCCTTTTCGTCTTGTCAGACGGTCTAGTGGAGGCTATTGCGTATTTTTTTGAGGTATTGTTTTTGCCGAACAGCTTCTCTCGTGGCTAATTCTACCAATGTTTGACAAACACACGCGGTCACATAATGAACAGGTCAGGCTCGCTGGTCCACAGGGTTTACCATCCTTTTTCATGAGTCTCTTCTCTTCAAAGTCCTGTCTTAGCACAGTCTCAAATGTTGTTATACCGTTCCTTATACGTGCTCTCCATGATGTGCGATCACTTGCCAGATGTTGCCAGTCGTTTTCACAGATGGAGAAGTCTTTCAGAGATGATTTGCAGATATCTCTATATCGTAGTTTAGGTCTGCCGATTTGTCGTTTTCCGTGTTTTAGCTCGCCATATAGTATTTGCCTAGGAATGCGTTTTTCTTCCATCCGTTGGACATGCCCCAGCCATCTTAGCCTTCGACTTCTGAGCATCGACATGATTGTTAGGGTCTTAGCACGTTGCAGGACAGTAAAGTTGGTTATTTTGTCCTGCCATTTGATGTGCATTATTTTGCGGAGACATCGCATGTGGAAGACATTTAGTCTTTTTTCCTGGTTTGAGTATGTTGTCCAGGTTTCGGATCCATATAGTAGTGTGCTAAGCACACGAGTTTGATATATTATGTGTTTAGTCTTTTGAGTTAGTTTCGTGTTGTTCCATGCCCTTTTTGTGAGTTTGCCGAAGGTCGTAGCTGCCTTACCAATTCGACAGTTTATTTCTTCATCAAGAGAGATGGTTTGCGTAACTGTGGATCCAAGATATGTAAATTTCTGTACTGATTCTAGTGGGCAGTCTTTTAGAGTAATAGATATAGGTTTGAAGTCACCTTGATTTAGTATTACTGTCTTCTGAACATTAATTGACAGTGAAAAAAGGTCGCATGCTTTATCCAGGTTGTTGATCAGCGACTGTAGGGTGGCCTCACTATGAGCGACTAGGGCTGCATCGTCAGCAAATAAAAATTCTTTAAGTAGGGCAACATTTGTTTTGGTTTTTGCTCTTAGTCGTGCTAGGTTGAACAGTGAGCCATCTGGTCTAGTGCGAATGTAAATATCTCCTGAGCTGTTTTCGAAGGTGTAATTTAGGAGGGCAGCAAAAAATATACCAAAAAGGGTGGGGGCGAGGACACATCCCTGTTTCACTCCTTTGTTGACTTTGAAATTCTCTGATGGACTCCCATCAAAATGGACTTTGCCATTCATGTCTTCATGGAAGGAAATTATAAGCCTAAGTAATTTAGGAGGGCAGCCTATGCCTTCTAACACCTTGTAGAGACCATCTCTGTTTACTGTGTCGAATGCCTTTGTGAGATCCACAAAGGCAATATAGAGCGACATATTTTGTTCCCGACATTTTTCCTGCAGTTGTCTAAGAGTGAAGATCATATCTATGGTTGATCTCCCGGGTCTGAAACCGCATTGGGACTCGGGAAGCACCCGTTCTGCAAGTCTATGCAGGCGATTAAGTACGACTCTAGCAAAAGCTTTGCCTGTTGTGCTAAGGAGAGAAATGCCTCTGTAATTATTGCAGTCGCCCCTGTCTTCTTTATTCTTGTACAGCGTTATAATCTTGGCATTTCTCATATCATGAGGTATTTCTCCGTTTCTCCAGCATTTAATTAGCAGTTTGTATAGGTGGGGAAGTAGTACGCTTAGGTTGTCCTTTAGTACATATATATATATATGTAGTTATGTTTAAACTGCAGTTACGCGGGTTAAGTCTAAAAAATATAGCATGTAGATCACGTGGCTATTGTACTGAAACAGGTGGAACTGAAACATTAAGCCGGAGCAGGTAAGCGGTTAGTGTGCTTGGCTACTAATCAGATCGTTTCGGGTTCTCACTGTCTCTCTCTAGCTCTCTCTATATATAGCTCTCACTATAGCTCTCTCTCTAGCCCTCTCTCTATCACTTTCTAGCTCTCTCTCTATATAGTTCTCACTATAGCTCTCTCTTTCTAGCCCTCTCTCTATCACTTTCTAGCTCTCTCTCTATCTATCTCTCTCTAGGTCTCTCTCTAGCTCTCTCACTAGCTCTCTCTCTATAGCTTTCTCTCTCTGTAGCTCTCTCTCTAGCCCTCTCTCTATCACTTTCTAGCTTTCTCTCTCTATCTCTCTCTATCTCTCTCTAGGTCTCTCTCTAGCTCTGTCAGTAGTTCTCTGTCTCTATAGCTTTCTCTCTCTATAGCTCTCTCTATAGCTCTCTCTCTAGCCCTCTCTGTATCCCTTTCTAGTTTTCTCTCTATCTATCTCTATCACTCTCTAGCTCTCTCTCTTTCCCTCTCTAGCTATCTCTCTATCTATCTCTCTAGGTCTCTCTCTAGCTCTCTCACTAGCTCTCTCTCTATAGCTTTCTCTCTCTGTAGTTCTCTCTCTCTCTCTAGCCCTCTCTCTATCACTTTCTAGCTTTCTCTCTCTATCTCTCTCTAGGTCTCTCTCTAGCTCTGTCAGTAGTTCTCTGTCTCTATAGCTTTCTCTCTCTATAGCTCTCTCTATAGCTCTCTCTCTAGCCCTCTCTGTATCCCTTTCTAGTTTTCTCTCTATCTATCTCTATCTCTCTCTAGCTCTCTCTCTTTCCCTCTCTAGCTATCTCTCTATCTATCTCTCTAGGTCTCTCTCTAGCTCTCTCACTAGCTCTCTCTCTATAGCTTTCTCTCTCTGTAGTTCTCTCTCTCTCTCTAGCCCTCTCTCTATCACTTTCTAGCTTTCTCTCTCTATCTCTCTCTAGGTCTCTCTCTAGCTCTCTCAGTAGCTCTCTCTCTCTATAGCTTTCTCTCTCTATAGCTCTCTCTATAGCTCTCTCTCTCTAGCCCTCTCTGTATCCCTTTCTAGTTCTCTCTCTATCTATCTCTATCTCTCTCTAGCTCTCTCTCTTTCCCTCTCTAGCTCTCTATCTATCGCTCTCTAGGTCTCTCTCTAGCTCTCTCACTAGCTCTCTCTCTCTATAGCTTTCTCTCTCTGTAGCTCTCTCTCTCTCCTCTCTAGCCCTCTCTCTATCACTTTCTAGCTTTCTCCCTCTATCTCTCTCTAGCTCTCTCTCTATCTTCCTCTCTAGCTCTATCTCTCTAGCTCTCTCTCTCTTCTCTCTCTCTATCTCTCTCTCTTTCCCTCTCTAGCTATCTCTCTAGCTCTTTTTCTAGCTCTCTCTCTCTAGGTCTCTCTCTCTAGCTCTCTTCTCTAGGTCTCTCTTTATCTTCTCTAGCTCTCTCACTAGCTCTCTCTCTCTATCTCTATCTCTCTCTAGCTCTCTCTCTCTCCTCTCTAGCCCTCTCTCTATCACTTTCTAGCTTTCTCTCTATCTCTCTCTAGCTCTCTCTCTATCTTCCTCTCTCTCTAGCTCTCTCTCTTTCTCTCTCTCTATCTCTCTCTCTTTCCCTCTCTAGTCTCTCTCTCTATTCTCTCTCTCTCTATTATCTTTCTCTAGCTAGCTCTCTCTCTTTATCTTCTCTAGCTCTCTCTCTTTGTCTCTCTCTAGCTCTCTCTCTAGGTCTCTCTCTAGTTCTCTCTCTATTTTTCTCTATCTCTCTCTTCTCTCTCTCTCTCTCTCTCTCTCTCTCTCTCTCTCTCTCTTTCTTCAAGAAATGTTGTTATCTTCTTCCCCTATTACAAGAGTGAAGCTAACACTCTTCTCCAGGTGATCGTTGTTGTCCTCACATTAACTCTATGTCTCTGTCGAAGGCTAGGTTTGGTGGTGATGTTCATCACCAACCTACACTCCTGAAGAAGGTATTTATCTGAAGGTATCGATCTGAAGGTGTTGATCTAGGTCCCTTTACAGTTGTAGCATTCATCGACATAGGTTTTTTAAAGGCTGTAGAGATAACTCAGGAGTAATGTTCAGGGGCGACAAAACGACGATTGATGTGAGTCTTGGCCTGAGGTGTTTGAGATCATGGCTGTCATTTATTCACGTGCTTTGGTTCTGCTCCAAAATGTGACGAAGCCCTTCCTTCGGCTTCTGCTCCCAAATGTGACGAAGCCCTTCCTTCGGCTTCTGCTCCCAAATGTGACGAAGCCCTTCCTTCGGCTTCTGCTCCCAAATGTGACGAAGCCCTTCCTTCGGATTCTGCTTCCAAATGTGACGAAGCCCTTCCTTCGGCTTCTGCTCCCAAATGTGACGAAGCCCTTCCTTCGGCTTCTGCTCCCAAATGTGACGAAGCCCTTCCTTCGGATTCTGCTTCCAAATGTGACGAAGCCCTTCCTTCGGCTTCTGCTCCCAAATGTGACGAAGACCTTGTTTCGGGGTCAGGTTCCCGGATGTAACGAAATTTCTTTGAATCGCCACGACTTCACCGCGGTTCACGTAGCTCCTGAAAATTGAACCAGATATTATCTCTTGCAACTTATGATAGCCTGCCATGCTACTGACATGCACGCGATGTCAATGGTCATGAAAGATTACAGGCACTAACACCAAATTCTCCCATATTATCCGTATTTTCCCTCATTACCATTGGCACATTACCCAAAAATGTGCCAACAATTATAAAATATATGGCACAAATACCATCACACTATTTGGGAGGGGGGAGAGAGAGAGAAAGGCCAGTATCTTCTTTATTTGTGTGTTTGTGTATGTGTGTGAAAATTTGCTCCCATTAAGCCCAGCGAAAACAGAGTAGCAAAGGTTAACTGTTGGATGGCACCAAGGTTTGTCTCGGGGTACTACACCGGACCAGGACAGGAAATAACCGTGCTCAGAGTCCGCCAGAGGCGGCATTGGTTGTTTTTTTTTTAATGCGAGAGATTAGTTCGCGGTTTCTTTATGACGTAACCCTCCCCTGATCACTCGGTTAGTGAGATAGGATGTATAACCCTGTTGGATAAAAGCAATAAACAGGAGGTCCCGTGTGCAATTGCGCACGTTAAAGAACTCTTTGGTAATTAAAATTAGAAGCGAGTAGCCATAACTATGCATGTGATCTTATTTTTTTCTTCTTTCCTTCCTCATTTGTCTTTCAGCGTCAAGAGGAGATATCATTTGCGGTCCTTTGTCTTCTATTATCTTCTCCTGTTGTATGTTTCTTAGTGTTACTAATATTCCATCAATTAATCTTTTTTCGTGATCGCCCTTTGAGTATGGTGTTCTATCAATGTTTATTGAAGGCTCGTTGTGTAGAGTTTTTTATCATTCTGTCTTATCACGTGGCCAAACAATTGTAAATGTTGTTTCTTTATGTACTCTAATATTCTAACAATTTCCGAAAATTGTTCCCAGTTCTTTTCTCAGTTCTTCATTTATAATCTGACCTCTCTAGCTATTTCCTGTCATATAACACGTTTCATTTCCGTAGTGGACCATGTGATGATTGAATGTTTGAATGACAAAATACAAACGCTGTACAAGTATTGCCCTTAGCAAAACACACATTTACATGACTTTTACAGCTGTGAAAATCTCTATAATTGTGTGTGTTGTTTTTATCGAATCCATGTCTTGTTTGAAGACATCTCAATATATTAAAGGCAAGAGGGTAAAGACATATAAATTCCAAGCTGCTGTAAAGCTGACGATAAGGATGCAAATAAAATAAGGAACATAACAATGGTATGATTGCAGCTTTACGTTGGCACTCAAAATCAAAACTGTGTTTAGTGGCCCAGTAGGCCTTCGGCAGGAGCAGTGGACGAAACATACAAGTATATAAAATAGAAAACTAAAACTACATTGCGACTTAATTATTCTATATGTGTGTGTTTTTGTTCCTTGTTCTAGCTGAAGACCAACTGAATCGCAGGTACGTTCTGATTCAATGTTGTCCCTTACTTGTGTAATACTGTTACCTACCAATTTTATTTTCCATTTTTCTATTTTCCACAATTTAATTCAAAGTCCTTCCTGGAATGTCTATATTGATGACTACATACATTGTACATGTACAATCATTAAATGCATTTGTTTGTGTGTACATTTAAATACTTGTTTTTTTTCATGTGTAAAAAGACCTGCAACAACTAGTGAACAAAAAAAGCGAGACAAACAAAGAATATAGACTAAAAATAAATATTATAAAGACTATAACTATGAATATTAACAGAGAAAAGGTACTAAATATACAAAGAAATATTGAAGTGGATGAGAATGAAAACAAAGGACAAGAGGTAGGGTCGATCCCAACCGACGGCTTCCGGTTCACCCAGCCTTTAATGGGTACCGGATTTTTTCCTGGGAAAGTAAAGCGGCAGGGATGTAATACCGACCATATTACCCCAAATATCATGTGCCGAAGGTCTGTAAAATTTACGGTCACTAATACCGTATTCCCTATACGCCACTTGGAAGTACTTTACTTTTTTTTACTCTATCAGTCATAGTTGACCATGGATTTTTCAGCGCCCCTAGAAATGTTTTTTTTTTCTTTTCTTTCTCCGTGTATTCTCTTTTTTTCTATGAATCTGTTTGCTTCTTGTTTGAGTTGGAGCTTTAGAGTGTGTTTCCAAAGATTGCGATCTGCAGCTATTTCTTCCCATGCTTCTGGATTTATTTATATTCAGAGTCTTCATGTCGCGCTTACACACATCTACAAATCGAAGTTTTGGACGCCCCATAATTCTTTTGTCATCTTCTAGTTATCCATAGAGTATATCTTTTGGTATGCAGCCATCTTTCTTACGGTGTACGTGGCCGAGCCAGCGTTACCTACGTTATTTGAGCAGCGCCTGTTCGGGAGTCCTGTGCGAGTGTGAACCTCCACGTGTGTCACTTTGTCCTTCCAGGTGGTACCAAGAATACGACACAAACATCGCATATGTCTTACATTTAGCGTTCTCTCCTGCTTTACATAAGTTGTTCAAGATTCGCTGCCATACAGGACATACTAGTGATGCAATCACTGTAAACTGCCGCCTTTGTTTTAATTGTCGGTTTGCTGTTTTACCAAACACGCCAAGAAAGACGGGCGAAATAACATATAAAGACCACATATTAATGGGATAGCTCAGTGGCCAGTGAACTGGACTACAAAGGACGAGACGTCGGGTTCAAGCCTGATCGACGGCTTCCAGGTTCACCCAGCCTAAACAGGGTGCCGGGTTTTTTATGGGAAAGTATAGCTGCCCGGGCGTAAATACCAGCTACATTACCCACAAAAATCATGTGCCAAAAGTATGTAAAAACTATGGTCACTAACACCATATTCCCTATACGCCACTTGGCGTAACGGGGCTCTTTACTTTACTTACTACATAATTAATATGATCATCGTCATTATCTAACTATAAATAACATACAAAGACATCATATTAATATGATCATCGTCATTATCTAACTATAAATAACATACAAAGACAACATATTAATATGATAATCGTCATTATCTAACTATAAATAACATACAAAGACATCATATTAATATGATAATCGTCATTATCTAACTATAAATGACATACAAAGACATCATATTAATATGCTCAGCGTCATTATCTAACTATAAACAACATACAAAGATATCATATTAATATGCTCAGCGTCATTATCTAACTATAAACAACATACAAAGACAACATATTAATATGCTCACACAGCTCTAAATAACTATCTGAAAATAACAATCTTTACGGCATCTTCCCATCACCGGAGTCTGGCAGGGGTGTTCATAGACCGGAGATCAAAGGCTGCTTGTCCAGTGTAGCCGCCACGAGGTGTGACGTTTTATCTACAGGGTGTTTCTAAAGTCGCAGTGCAGTGAATTTCTACTCTCGGAAGAAAAATCGTCACCAGAAAAATGCGTCACACAAATTGTAAAATAAATGGTATTATTCAAATATGCTTGACTGCTATCGGCGAGCTTATAATGTTGGTATTAACACAATAAAGTTGTGCCTAAAGCATATGTTGAAAATGTCCACCACGGGCCTCAAGACATGTCGTGATTCGTCTTTCCATATTTGCGAAAACCTTCAGAATAATGTCTGGTGATATTTGTTTAATCTTGTCTACTATTTCAGTCTTTAGGTCATTAATTGTCTGCGGATTATTTTCATAAACTTTCCCCTTCAATGGCCTCCACAGATAATAATCTGGGGGTGTTAGATCTGGTGAACGAGCAGGCCAGATTCCACGTGAAATAATGCGATTTGCAAATATGCTTTCTAAATAATTGAGTGTTGTTGTGGCTGTGTGTGCTGTTGCCCCATCCTGCTGAAACCAGGATTCCATAATTTCCCGTTCTGTAAGGTGTGCTATGAACGGTTCCAGAATTAAAGTACGGTAACGTTCTGCATTTATTGTTTCATTAAAAAATATAGGTCCTATTATCCGCATACGACTTATAGCGCACCACACTCCGACTTTTTTATCGTAAAGCGGCACTTGATGAAATTCATGGGGGTTTTCACTGCTCCACAGCCGATTGTTCTGACGGTTCACATAACCGGATAAATGAAACCAGGCCTCATCAGTGAAAAAAGTGACGTCAAGGATGGCAGCGCCATGTTCATAAATAACATTCTGAAACCACAAGCAGTAGTTTAAACGGGATTCATAATCTCTTTCTTGGAGTTGAGACACTTCAGTTAATTTATATGGACGATAGTGTAGTTCACTTCTTAAAACCTTGTGAACAGAACTCTTAGATATTTGCACCTGTTGAGACAAGTGGTTTAAAGATGCATTTGGACTCATTGTAATTCTGTCTTGTAGTTCCATAATTTGGTCTTGTGAAATTGAAGGTCTTCCAGATCGGTGGGTGTTTCTTTAATGACTGTGCCTTATTTGAAAATCTAGTTGTTCCAATTTATTTATGTAAATCACGCATCATGTGCTGCTGTAGCTTGTTCCTTTTTCGGTAAAGTTAAACATATAACATCACTATTCACAAAAGGTATTCGAAATATCCACCACGTTTTAGTTGGCAAATATTGATACGTTTTTTCATATTGTCAAAAACCTTACGCAGTATGGGCTGTGTAACATTATTAATGTTGTTGGCGATTGAAACCTGCAGCTCATCGAGTGTGTGGGGATTGTTTTCGTACACTTTTCCTTTCAGTTAACCCCAGAGATAGTAGTCCATGGGAGTAAGATCAGGAGACCGTGCAGGCCAAATTCCGCGAGAGATTATACGATTAGCAAAAATTTCATATAAAAATTCCAGTGATTTTACAGCAGTGTGAGCAGTTGCGCCATCTTGTTGAAACCAAGCTTTTTCAATTTCTGGCTCAGAAAGTTGGGTTACGAATCGCTCCAGTATGTTAATCCTGTATCTTTCTGAATTTATTGTGTCATAGAAGAAAATTGGGCCGATTATCCGCTGACGACTCATTGCACACCACACTCCTACTTTCTGATCGTGGAGAGGCACTGGGTGCAATGCATGTGGATTTTCATCACTCCAAAGACGATCATTCTGCCTATTCACGTACCCAGACAAATGGAACCATGCTTCATCTGTGAAGAAAGTGAAATCAAGGATTTCCTCACCTTCTTGGGCTAGAAAATTCTCAAACCACATACAATAATTAATTCTGGATTGGTGATCTAATTCTTTTAATTGAGGAACGACGGAAAATTTGTACGGATGTAACTTTAATTTTTTTTTCAGAACTCTATGAACAGTACTGCTTGATTTGTGTACTTGTTGAGCCAGCTTTCTTATTGATTTGCCAGGACTCATTAGAATGCTGTCCTGGATGTTGAGAGATGTTACTTCAAGAACAGATGGTCTACCAGGACGGCTAACATCATGTACACTACCGGTGTTTTGAAATTTGATTATTAAATTACTCACAGTATTTCGATGAGGCACTGGTGTATCAGGAAATTTATTCACAAATTGTTCAACAACCCCATTCGAATACTTGCCGACGTTACGGAACACATGCTCCACTATAAATACTCTTTCTTCAATCGTTAACACCATTGTAAGCCAGATCTATCATGTAGCAGTTATGTTTAAAGGAACACGTAAATGGTGCTTGAACTATTACGTCATACATTGATAAAATTTAGGTGCGTAATTATTTCAACAACAAAAAATGCACAGTCATTAAAGAGACACCCTATATAAATAGATTATAGATAATGTCTACGCTCAAAAATTGTGTGAAAATAGGCTCAAATTAATAATTGGAGAAAATAGTGTGTACGCACATGAAAACGTGCACCAATAGACGACATACAATTATACTAATTATACAAATGGTGATATTGCAGCGGCCTGACTTACTAACTGGAGTATCAGCCATGGAGACAAATAATAATAAATGAATATTATGGAGGGGACCTTCCGAGGCGACCGAGCCAGCGAATCATTTTATGGGATATTTACAACATCCGGAAACATTGCATAAATAATCAACAATAAAAATAAGAATAACAGACAACCCAAAGCATGATCGAACCTGTAATCCCTTGGTTATTAATTGGTAGTACGCTCTAGCACAGAGCCTCGATAGCTCAGTGGTATGTGAACTGGACTACAAAGGACAAGAGGTAAGGTTCGATCCCAACCGACGGCTTCCGGTTCACCCAGCCTTAACAGAGTGCTGGATTTGTTTCTGGGAAAGTAAAGCTGCACGGGCGTAATACCGACCACATTAGCCCAAAAAATCATGTGTCGAAGGTCTGTAAAATTTATGGTCACTAACACCATATTCCCTATACGCCACTTGGCGTGACAGGGGTACTTTACTTTTTATGCTCTAGTACAGGTTTCTCACGCTGTGTTGAGGGCTGTGTTGAGGAGTACAGGTTCGATCCTTCATATGACTGTCTATTCTTTGTTTTTTTTTAATATATTGTTGATTACTTTGGAATTTCTTTTTCCCCGAGCGTTGTAAATATACCTCCTCCCCAGTATCAGCCATGAGTTTGGCTGGGGGGGTGGTTTATATAGCTCGTCAAACAGACGACCAGTAGTGGGTTTTAACTGGAATCGAGGGCTCATGAGGGAACTGGAAGAGATAACATAAGAATATTTAAATATTAGGTAACTGGAATAGATAACATAAGAATATTTAAATATTAGCAAACTGGAAGAGATAACATAAGAATGTTTAAATATTAGGAAACTGGAAGAGATAACATAAGAATGTTTAAATATTAGGAAACTGGAATAGATAACGTAAGAATATTTAAATATTAGGGAACTGGAAGAGATAACATAAGAATATTTAAATATTAGGAAACTGGAAGAGATAACATAAGAATGTTTAAATATTAGGAAACTGAAATAGATAACATAAGAATGTTTAAATATTAGGAAACTGGAATAGATAACATAAGAATATTTAATTATTAGGAAACTGGAAGAGATAACATAAGAATGTTTAAATATTAGGAAACTGGAAGAGATAACATAAGAATGTTTAAATATTAGGAAACTGGAAGAGATAACATAAGAATGTTTAAATATTAGGAAACTGGAAGAGATAACATAAGAATGTTTAAATATTAGGAAACTGGAATAGATAACATAAGAATGTTTAAATATTAGCAAACTGGAAGAGATAACATAAGAATGTTTAAATATTAGGAAACTGGAAGAGATATAATAAGAATGTTTAAATATTAGGAAACTGGAAGAGATAACATAAGAATGTTTAAATGTTAGGAAACTGGAAGAGATAACATAAGAATGTTTAAATATTAGGAAACTGGAAGAGATAACATAAGAATGTTTAAATATTAGGAAACTGGAAGAGATAACATAAGAATATTTAAATATTAGGAAACTGGAATAGATAACATAAGAATGTTTAAATATTAGGAAACTGGAATAGATAACATAAAAATGTTTAAATATTAGGAAACTGGAAGAGATAACATAAGAATATTTAAATATTAGGAAACTGTTAACGAGCTCAAACTGGATTTGATTGTATCCTGTTACTGATCTAAGCCTGGTATAATAGTAAGAATAGCACACACAAGAAAAGCTACAATCAAACAAAACTAAAACAATCTGAAGAGATGATAGTAGAGATGAAAATGATAATTATGATAATGATAAAATACATTTAAGTGGTGGGATTGTCAGTCATGATAAATCATTCTCTATTGCGTAAACAGTTATTGAAATGTGTTGCTGTTGTATAGAGTGCGCTAGCCATGGTAGATGGTAGAAATCCGTAGAGAAAGAGAGAGATAGACATCATTATTAAATTTAATGTCATTTTTAACAAATTAGTTACTTAAATGCGAGAATCTTCCTTTCTGCTTGTGAAACACTGAGCTTAAAGGCAGACGAAGAAATCGGAAATGAAATGATATTGAAGGATTCTTGCAACTAGTCATTAAACCGAAACAAATGCCAGACGCAGAATTCAGGAATATATAACTGGTCAGCACAACCTCCCACCAGTGAAACTCTGCTTGGTGACAAGGAAAAAAGGCAATTTAGACTCGGTTGCTGACAGGGAAAATAGAACATTATAGAGTCGCTTGCTAACAGGGAAAATAGGACATTATTGACTCGCTATCTGACAGGGAATATAGGACATTATTGACTCGCTTTCTGACAGTGAAAATAGGACATTATTGAGTCGCTATCTGACAGGGAAAATAGGACATTATTGACTCGCTTTCTGACAGTGAAAATAGGACATTATTGACTCGCTTTCTGACAGGGAAAATAGGACATTATTTACTCGCTTGCTGACATGGAAAATATGACATTATAGACTCGCTATCTGACAAGGAAAATAACACATTATTGACTCGCTTTCTGACAGGGAAAATAGGACATTATTGACTCGCTTGCTGACATGGAAAATAGGACATTATAGGCTCGCTATCTGACAGGGAAAATATGACATTATTGACTCGCTTTCTGACAGGGAAAATAGAACATTATAGAGTCGCTTGCTAACAGGGAAAATAGGACATTATTGACTCGCTATCTGACAGGGAATATAAGACATTATTGAATCGCTTTCTGACAGTGAAAATAGGACATTATTGAGTCGCTATCTGACAGGGAAAATAGGTCATTATTGACTCGCTTTCTGACAGGGAAAATAGGACATTGACTCGCTTTCTGACAGGGAAAATAGGACATTGACTCGCTTTCTGACAGGGAAAATAGGACATTGACTCGCTTTCTGACAGGGAAAATATGACAGTATAGACTCGTCGACGACATTATAGACTCGCTTGCTGACAGAGCAAATAAGACATTATAGAGTCGCTTGATAATATGGCAAATAAGACATTGTAGACTCACTTGCTGACATGGCAAATAAGACATTATCTATCTATCTATCTATCTATCTATCTATCTATCTATCTATCTATCTATCTATCTATCTATCTATCTATCTATCTATCTATCTATCTATCTATCTATCTATCTATCTATCTATCTATCTATCTATCTACTATATATCTATCTATCTATCTATCTATCTATCTATCTATCTATCTATCTATCTATCTATCTATCTATCTATCTATCTATCTATCTATCTATCTATCTATCTATCTATCTATCTATCTATCTATCTATCTATCTATCTATCTATCTATCTATCTATCTATCTGTCTGTCTGTCTGTCTGTCTGTCTGTCTGTCTGTCTGTTTGTCTGTCTGTCTAAATATCTGTCATTACGTGTTTTTTTAACTGTCTATTGGCCAACATGATCTCTCTTTATGTACACATATAAGTGTGCATGTCTGTAATGTCTGTGTCAATTTAACCAACTCACCCACGTATACTCATCTCACACACGAATCCATCCATCCACTCATCCCACCCACTAATCCATCCATCCACCCACTCAACCCACAATCGAATCCATACACCCACCCACCCATCACACACACGAATCCATTCACCCATCCATCCACCCATCCCACACATGAATCCATCCATCCATCCACCCATCCCACACAAGAATCCATCAATCCATCCACTCAACCCACAATCGAATCCATCAATCCACCACCCATCGCACACACGAATCCATTCACCCACCCATCCACCCATCCCACACATGAATCCATCCACCCATCTCACACACGAATTCATCCATTCATCCTCCCATCTCACACACGAATCCATCCATCCACCCACACACGAATCCATCCACCCATCTCACACACGAATTCATCTATCCATCCACCCATCCCACACATGAATCCATCAATCCATCCACCCACCATCGCACACACGAATCCATCCATCCGCCATACACGAATCCATCCATTCATCCATCCACCCACACACGAATCCATCCATCCATCCATCCACCCACACACGAATCCATCCATCCATCCACCCACACACGAATCCATCCATCCATCCACCCACACACGAATCCATCCATCCATCCACCCACACACGAATCCATCCATCCACCCACACACGAATCCATCCATCCACCCACACACGAATCCATCCATCCATCCACTCACACACGAATCCATCCATCCACCCACACACGAGTCCATCCATCCATCACCCACACACGAATCGATCCATCCATTCACCCACACACCAATCCATCCATCCACCCACACACGAATCCACCCATCCATCCACCCACACACCAATCCATCCATCCACCCGCACACGAATCCATCCATCCACGAATCCATCCATCCACCCACACACGAATCCATCCATCCATCCACCCACACACGAATCCATCCATCCATCCACCCACACACAAATCCATCCATCCATCCACCCACACACGAATCCATCCATCCATCCACCCACACACGAATCCATCCATCCACCCACACACGAATCCATCCATCCACGAATCCATCCATCCACCCACACACGAATCCATCCATCCATCACCCACACACGAATCCATCCATCCATTCACCCACACACCAATCCATCCATCCACCCACACACGAATCCACCCATCCATCCACCCACACACCAATCCATCCATCCACCCGCACACGAATCCATCCATCCACGAATCCATCCATCCACCCACTCACGAATCCATCCATCCATCCACCCACACACGAATCCATCCATCCATCCACCCACACACGAATCCATCCATCCTCCCACACACGAATCCATCCATCCATCCACCCACACACGAATCCATCCATCCATCAATCTTCTACACTTATCCCTTCCCTTCTACATTCAACACCCACACGGGTATCGCATCATCTCACGACACTCCCACGAGTACGGGACCTCAAACCACAGCCACCGACCTCCTCACAACTCACCCAGCGGTACACAGCGAGCCAATGACAACTGCCTGACTCCCGCGACAATCAAGTAGATTCAACATGGCGGCACTGAACTTGACTATATTAGTAACAAAGCCTTAACCAGAAAAAGATAGACCCCGTACCGTTCTCTATCTTCATGTGAGATATTTACTTCTTTGTGGATTATCTGTTTTTGGATAAATCTTTTATGATTAATTGCGACGTTAGCGATGTTTTTTTTTGTATTATTGATCGCAGAACACCGTGAATGTGTTAACATAATGTTCTGTTCATATATATGTGTGTGTACAGAGTGCAGCATAATAATACATCGGTTGTGTTGTTTGAGCATATCATGATTACATAATCAAGTGAACAATGTGCAGAAATGACCGAGTTTGACTGTGTTGCTTTCAAATAGAATAACTTAGTTTAAGTCACTATTTTGTTATATAAACGATATAACATTTATTTTTTTAGTCAAAACTACATAATTCCCTTTTGTGAAGTTACTTTTGTGCACGGTAATAGATGAGCTTTTCTCAATTAAAAGTTGCTATGTTTTTGTTAAATCATCTGTAAACGTTTCTGCGTAAATGTTACTTATTTATTGTTACAACATCTGTATTTGTTTTCTGTCTCAAATCTTCTTTAAATGTTACTTATTTATTGTTACAATATCTGTATATGTTTTCTGTCTCAAATCTTCATTAAATGTTACTTATTTATTGTTACAACATCTGTATATGTTTTCTGTCTCAAATCTTCATTAAATGTTACTTATTTATTGTTACAACATCTGTATATGTTTTCTGTCTCAAATCTTCATTAAATGTTACTTATTTATTGTTACAACATCTGTATATGTTTTCTGTCTCAAATCTTCATTAAATGTTACTTATTTACTGTTACAATATCTGTATAAGTTTTCTGTTTCAAATCTTCATTAAATGTTACATATTTACTGTTACAATATCTGTATAAATTTTCTGTTTCAAATCTTCATTAAATGTTACTTATTTACTGTTACAATATCTGTATAAGTTTTCTGTCTCAAATCTTCATTAAATGTTACTTATTTACTGTTACAATATCTGTATAAATTTTCTGTTTCAAATTTTCATTAAATGTTACATATTTACTGTTACAATATCTGTATAAGTTTTCTGTTTCAAATCTTCATTAAATGTTACTTATTTACTGTTACAATATCTGTATAAGTTTTCTGTCTCAAATCTTCATTAAATGTTACTTATTTACAGTTAAAACATCGTGTTAATTTAAAGTTTCTTATTCATTGTCCAAAGCACGTAGGGTGTGTTGTGGTATACGATATTATAATGAGAACAACGCAATATCTTAATTAAAAGTGAGTATGGCCATTGTGTAGAAATAACAAATGCTTGTTTTCATGAACGTAATAAACATCAACACCTATTTCCAATTTTTCTATAAATCTTTTCGATTTCTTGATAGAAAATGTAAATAGGCGGGTTAGCTAATTCCGTTACAATAATAGCATGCTCGGTACAAAACGAGCCTGTACTGATTCTGTAAGAAAGTAAAGAACCCCCGTCACGCCAAGTGGCGTATAGGGAATATGGTGTTAGTGACCATAAATTTTACAGACCTTCGGCACATGATTTTTGGGGTAATGTGGCCGGTATTACGCCCGTGCCGCTTCACTTTCCCAGAAAAAAATCCGGTACCCATTAAAGGCTGGGTGAACCCGGAAGCCGTCGGTTGGGATCAAACCCTACCCCTTGTCCTTTGTAGTCCAGTTCACTAAACCACTGAGCTATCGCGGCTCCCTGTACTGATTCTGTACTGCAGTAAAATAAGCTTCAACAACTTCATAAATATATACATATCAAAATCACACAAGTTATTTATTGGGAAATTCCAGGAGATAATGAGGACGGTCAAATTATACTTGGAGAAAGTAGACGGAAGCAGAGATGTAAAGGATAGAGAAGACTTGGAAAGATATTAAGAGAATGATAAGTAACTGCTTGGAAAGTGTTTGTTGAAGACCTATGCTCCACGGGGAGTTGAAATGAAGGAGAAGAAGACAGCACTTTTTTCCGAATGAAATATTCATTATTTATTCATCTATTAAAAGTTTTGATTAAACTATATATTGTTTAATTGAGAGAATAAATAAAGATGTAATGATAAAATACACTTTTATAATAAAGTAGTTAAAATAAGCGTTTCCGACTGGACCCAAGATGCAGGATTTGTTTTTCTCCCGCTTCATATAGAACCGTTGATGGTTTAACAAGCCGCTATCATAAACACGCTTTTGTTAAAGAAACGTAGACTTGATACAAAATATGAAAATTAGAAATTGATTAAATTAAAGAAATCACCAATCAAACACTAATATCTTCCGTAGTCAGGAAAAGACGATGGTCATATGTTGAACATGTGATGAGGAGAGATAATAACCGAATAACAAAGCAAGCCCTCATGTGGGAAACAGCAGGTACAAAGAAAAGAGGCCGACCCAGACAGACACTGAGACAAATATTGATCAGAGAGGCAAGAGCACCAGGAATCGGCTCTCTCAATGAGTTGCTTGCACAGAACAGAGACAAATAACGAGATTTGATAAACGATCTTTACAAGGATTGAAAACTGCTAGAATAAAAATGTAGATAAGAGAGGGAGTATCTGGGTCTATGCCCTATTGGTCGGTTACGACTCAAAAGGTCAATAGATAGCTAGTTAAAATATGTTATTTAGTTATATATAGCTTTCTGTAAGGGGGTGTTTATGATTTGAAGATTCAGCTGGCGAGAACGTCTTTTTGAGGTTGGTTTTCTGTAAAAATAGAGCAAAGTCATAGACGTTCGATCATACTAAAGGTAATGTTTTTGAGATAAATACTTGTTAAATAATCCTGACGGAATAATGTCTATTGGACAATCATGACAGAATTATGTCTATTGTACAATCTTGACAGAATAATGCCTATAGGACAATCCTGACGGAATAATGTCTATAGGACAATCTGGACGGAATAAAGTCTATAGGACAATCCTGACAGAATAATGTCTCTATGACAATCCTGACAGAATAATGTCCTATAGAACAATCCTGACGGAATAATGTATATACGATAATCCTGACGGAATAATGTCTTTAGGACAATCATGACGGAATAATTTCTGTAGGACAATCCTGACAAAATAATTTCTAGAGAAAAATCCTGTTAACTCAAGTATGTAAGTGAACATGATGGGAGAAGGTTGATTTAAACATCAATGCCATGGTAATGATTTCTTGTTCAGATAATGCCTCTAGGTGAGACCTGTTGAGGTGTCGATACGATTATTCCGTGGAGGCTAATATCGGTGAGATCTTTCTTTTCAGATATAATCTCGATGAGACAGTGTTTCTTTAGATAGTTTTGATAAGGTAATTATATTGATCTAATGCTGAGATAGTTGAGATAAAAGAGTTTATTTTTCTTAAAGATATAAGGCAATATTTTGTTGAGAAGATATCGATAAGGCAATCTTGTTGAGAAAATATAGATAAGACAATCTTGTTAAGAAAATATAGATAAGGCAATCTTGTTGAGAAAATATAGATAAGGCAATCTTGTTGGGAAAATATAGATAAGACAATCTTGTTAAGAAAATATAGATAAGGCAATCTTGTTAAGAAAATATAGATAAGGCAATCTTATTGAGAAAATATAGATAAGACAATCTTGTTAAGAAAATATTGTAAGGCAATCTTGTTTGGAAAATATAGATAAAGCAATCTTGTTAAGAAAATATTGTAAGGCAATCTTGTTGGGAAAATATGGATAAGGCAATCTTGTTGAGAAAATATAGATAAGGCAATCTTGTTGAGAAAATATCGATACGGCAGTTTTGTTGAGAAGATATCGATACGGCAATATTGTTGAGAAAATATCGATAAGTAAACCACATAGTAATGACACAGACTGACCTTTCTGTCTTGAGAAACTTAATGGTCGTGTAAGAAGACTAATCAACCCTCACAGAACTGGAGTCGTCAGTCGCTTGATGCTATGAGACTTGCTGATGTGGGGATCTGAACACCTAAGAACATGTTCGGAGGGCAAAGATGATGACCCGCAAATAACTCAATAACTCAATAACAGGAGAGGTGAAAAGATGCAGACTTCGGGAGATACTCCGACAAAAAAAAAGATGTTATTTTCCTAAACAGCAGCCGTAAGAGCTGTAAACATGCAGGGTTGTTCTAAAATACAAACAGGGAGTCAGATAAGGCTGTTGTCGGATTTGGTTTAGCTTCAAACCAAAAATGTGATGAGATCAATAGTAATCAATAGCAAAAATAAATGAACGTCAACTACTTAAACAATCTGCGATATGTGGATGACACATTCACAATAGCAGAGACGGAGGACGAAATACAAGAAATGATGAACATAATAGTGAAAGAAAGAAACAATAAACGTGTGAGTTTAAACTGTAAGAAAACAGAAGTAATGGTCATATAGCAGAACACATCATCACCAACGGGCAACATAATGATAAGTCGAATAAATCTGAATCAAGTACCATCTCAAATACTTGGGCACAATCACTTCAGATGCACAGAAATTAAGAGTTGAATAGCTCAGGCCAAAACTGCATTTCAGAAAATGAAAAATATCTCGTGGAACAACTTGTTTAGTCCGTGACAAAAGAAGTGAGAAAGGGATCACCGATGCTTTATAAGCAATTCTGACCTGTTGAAGCGAATCATGGACAGTCATCATCATCATTGAGTGCCGTCTCCGCATCGAAGGTTGGCTACCATGGACCCCCATTCACTCTATCTCTTGCTTTGATGGTGCAAATTGCCATAGGCTGACCTGTCCATCTTTTGATGTTACTCGTCCATGTTAGTCTTGGTCTACCTCTGCCTCTGTTACCTGGCATTTTCCTTTCCAAGATTACTTTTAGTAGGGTTGTTGTGTCTTTTAACATGCCCCAAAATTTTCATTTGTCTTGTTCTAGTTGTGTTTAGTAGTTCTCTTTTCATTTTTAGTTGTTTTAAAACTTCATCGTTTGTTTTCTTTTATTTCCATCCAATTCTACTTATTCTTCTATAAATCCACATGTCAATGTCCATGTTTCTGCAAAATTCTGGAATATTTAGAAGATATAACATTTTGCTAGTATACCTTTCACATCAAAATTACTTTTTGCCATACCTATTTTTTTTTTGTTTATTTCAGTTTCACATTTTCCATCACTTCCTCTTCTTGTTCTTTCCTTCCTCATCTGCCTTTTAGCGTCGAGGGGAGATATAATTTGCGGTCTTTTGCTCTTCTGTTCGCCTCTACTGCTGTTATGTTTCCTAGTGCTTCTAATATTCCATCGGCCCATCTTTTTCGTGGTCGACCCTTGGGTCTCGTGTTCTCACAACCTTTGTTGAAAGCTCGTTGTGCTGTGTTTTGTTCTTTCTGCCTTGTCACGTGGCCAAACCATGTTATCTGTTGTTTCCTTATATATTCTATGGCGGGGGCTATTTCTAGCTTTTTTCTCACTTCTTCATTTCTGATCTTGTCTCTCAGACTGTTTCCTGTCATTCGTCTAACACATTTCATCTCTGTATTGGTTATTTTTCTTATTGTTCTTGCATCAAGGGTCCAGGTCTGGCATTGGTAGCACAACGTTGGGATGAAGATTGTATTGTATAGTGCACGTTTTGCCTCCAGAGTTTCCTTGTTGGACAATAGTGGTGACAACTGTCCAATGATTTGACAAGCTTTGTTGCATCTTGATTCTATCTCTTCTGTTTGAGAATTATCGTTTGTCATTAGACTTCCTAGGTATTTGAATTCCTCTACTTGTTTTAGTTGTCTGCCTTCTATAGTTATGTTGATGTTCTGTTTATTTTTGGCGACATTCATGACTTCTGTTTTGTTGATGTTGATTTTCATGTTGTATTTCGTGCCTGAGCTGTTGAGTTTGTTACTGATCACTGGTACAGTTTATAACTGGTTATAGTAAAAGGTAAAACTGAAATAAATGGACAGTAGACACACACATTAAAAGATGAGTAAAGGCCACAGATATGGAATTTCTCAGAAGAATGTTGAAAGTTTCTTGGACAGCTAAAACGATCAATAAGGACATTCTCATCATGATAAACTCAATATGAAAACCCCTTAAAAGCTCAGAAAGAAACCATTAACATTTTCGGACACATCATGAAAAGAGGACAATTTGAATACTTGGTTACAGCCGGCAAAACACAGGACAAGAGAGATCGCGGACGACAATGAGAGAAGGTACTAGATAACCAAGTATCGTGGCTCGGAAAACAGTCAACAAAACAATTAATATGCATTGTAGACAGATAATTATGGAAGAACATGATGGCCTATGCCAACCGGTATGGCACATGATGATAATAAGTTTCTTTGGGTGGGTGTCTACAAACCTGGTTGACTGTGTACGACTGGTCTAATGATGTGGCTTGCTCTCTCCTGGTATTTCAGTTTGTCGTGTCAATTATCTTCGCTTTCATTGCTATTGATTCCGCATCTCTTTAGCTGCTAATTCGAGCTTAGAACTATGGCGTTAGTTTATAAGAACCGTGACTCTAATTGAGGATTAATAAATGTTTATTTTAGAGACAATTATCTTATATGGTTGTCATCGCTTTTAGCAGGCGATCGCTACCTGCAGGGCTAAAGTCTTCTTGACCCTTCAATTAATTATATTCACTTTTCTCACTATTCACAAGGCTTCACTTTTCTGTTTTGATTCTTAGTCTAATTTCTATATTTCTGCACCATACAGGAATGTTGAGAAGATATAACATTTTGCCCTTCTTAGTTTCAGCCGCTCGTGTTATTTGTTAGATGTTAGTATATTTTACCAATCATATCCTTTATATTATCTGACCTAATCCGTTACATATCATGACTATTACCTCTCTTACTGCCTCACTCCACTAATTTCTACGAAAACTATAAAATTCCAATAAAGGATAAACTCTTAGAGATGAAATATAACGAAAGAACAAGAGTGAAAAGTGAAGTAAAAGTGTTAAGTAAATGAACGACATCAACTGTAACTAGCGGCTATTTCTAAAAGAAATGTTATTGCTGGGGACAAAGTGAGGCGGCAATAAAGTGATAACTGACGACAGTAACAACAAATGATTGACATTATCGTGGTAAAAAGCAAAGATATATGACGAAGCATAATAGCAACAAGATAATAACAACAAAAAAGTAGGAAAAATATAATTGCAAAATGATAATACAAAAAGACAGGATCGATGGTTAAGACATTTTAAGGTGACCAGATATTCCGATTTTTCGGGGACAATCCTGGATTTCTTACGATCCAAACCGAGAAGTTATTTTGTCCCTAAAATGACCGATTTATGAAACTCTGTGATGGATCTCTTGTCTACTGTTAAGTTTTATCAGATGTTTGTTGTTTACTAGAAAATAACATTTGCAAATTTTATTTCAATAATTATGATAAAAATATTCAGGAAATAAAATTAAAATGAGATGTCTGAAAAGTAAAAAAAAAAAAAAACAAATTAGAAAAGAAATTGAGAAACATGTTTTATAATTGAAACCGATCTTTATTTCCATCGGCGGAAATGATAACATCTAATACCGTTCTATCGGACTGCGATTTGGAAAATATGGTCCCCTTACTTAATGACACAGGTAAAACTATGGCTTATATCTTGTCACGAAAGGGCCAGGAGGGGGTAGGGACTAACTTTGCCCCCATGCGCTGAAATCCCCAGCAACGCCTCTGAAACGGGAGTGGAAAAGAGAAATAAACAAAGTAATATAAGGATTATATATATATATATATATATATATATATATATATATATATATATATATATATAATTTGTTTTTTTTTCGTTCGCCAGCTTTTACCTCTGACGAAGTCCCTAGAGGCTAGGAACTGAATTTTGCGTGTTAATCCATTTTTCCCTGGCAGCCGTGTGCACAGGGGTCCTATGAACTATATTGGTGAGTCTGGGAGAAGATTAGCGGAAAGATTTTGTGAACATCTACGTGATGTCCAACAAAATACTGCTACTCCGGTGTCTTCCCACTTCAACTCCCCTGATCACAAGGGTAAAGACGACATCCGTGTCACTGGTATTGTCCTTTGTCACTCTGGCGACCGCAGCCTCTATACTTTGGAAAATCGCCTCATAGTCCAGTATGGTTCGCTGACCCCGAGAGGTATGAATGTATCACGCTCATACGCATAGTTTCCTTTTGGTTGCTCCTTCCCTTTTGCATAGCCTTCTCTACTGCACATATTTGGGTTCTTTGGTCTACTTACTATGCCATGCTATTTATAGTTCTTCTCCTCTAGTCCCTTATGAGACACTTCTCCTCTATACCTATTTTTCTGTGCTCCTTACCCCTCATTTGTTTTTATTGTACCCCACTCACAGACATCTCACTCTTACCGCCTTTTGAACACCTGTTAGTCTACTATTCGATTCTTTCTCCTTCTTGTTTGCACACTGACCCCTGTGTGAACTCCTCTGGTTCTGTGTGCATTTGCGCATATTTCTGCACGTTTCTCTACGTTCACGACAGCCGTACTTGGTTGCTATTTCCTTTTGTTTTGACAGGATAGTTAATTTTATTTTCTTTAACACATTTCGATTGTTTTTGTTTTGGTTGTTTCGTTATTAGTTTTGTGTGTGTGTGTGTGTTTTTTGTTTGTTCCTGATGAAGGCCTATTGGGCCGAAACATTGTTTAGTCTGTGTCGTCCACTTATCACGTAAAGCTTCTTACATACCATTTTTTCCCCTCACATTCAGCTTTACTGCAGCTTCGATTTTTATGCTTTAACCCTGAACAGGGGTCCCTCGCCGCACTATATATAACGGAGAGAGTAAGAAGGAAATTTCTCAATCGAGATTCTATATTCATAAAAATTGGTTCTGGCGCCATTTGGGTGTACTGTCCACGGCAAGAAATGATCGAGCCCTTGATTTCTAACTTTTCGAAAGACGTTTCTGAATAACTTAAGAGATGGCTTCGGACTTTTGTGCCTGATAAGTAGATTGTGATGTTAACAAGCTTAAAATGGAGAGAAGTGCGTGTTTGGGAGAAGTAAAAACCAGCAGTAATATAGAGACATCAATCACATATTAGAGGAGAAGACGGACCTATTAAGCATTAGGGATGGACCATGTCCATGATTGACGACAAGCATACTTGAAACAGACAACCTCTGTTGGGATTTGTGCCCTGTCGCCATTGATATCCATGTGGTTTGTCACGACCTTCACCTGTACTACGATTTGTTCCGGCTTCCTATATTTCAAAAAGCAAAAGAAACGTTTCTGGGAGCAGAGAAAATTACAAAGAGCCAACTTGTTCTGAGATCTAATTCACAGTTTGATCGAGTGGAGACTGAGGGTTAATGAGTTTCCACTCTTGCAGTTATTCATGGTTTTCCTTCATTTCTATACTTTTTTTGCAGTTATTAACTGTTTTCCTACATTTCTAACGATCTTGTTTCGTGTAGTCAATCGCTGTTTTTTTTTTTACATTTCTAATTTTCTTATTTCGTGCGGCCAATCACTGTTTTCCTACATTTCTAATTTTCTTATTTCGTGCAGTCAATCACTGTTTTCCTACATTTCTAATTTTCTTATTTCGTGCAGTCAATCACTGTTTTCCTACAATTTCTAACTATCTTCTTTTATGCAGTCAATCGCTATTTTCCTACATTTATCTTGTTTTGTCCAGTCAATCGCTATTTCCCAACATTTCTATCTTGTTTTTTTTTTGCGGTCAATCGCTGTTTTCCGACATTTCTATCTTGTTTTGTGCTGTCAATCGCTGTTTTCCTACATTTCTATCTTGTTTTGTGCTGTCAATCGCTATTTTCCTTCATTTATATCTTGTTTTGTGCAGTCAATCACTGTTTTCCTACATTTCTAACTATCTTGTTTTGTGGAGCCAATCGCTGCTTTCCTTCATTTTCTCTTTACTTCCCTCTATCTTTTAGTCCCTCCTTGTTCCAATTGTCACAATATACTTCAGCTTTCCCCTTTTCATTACATGGCCAGAAATTGTTATGATTGTTTCTTCCTTATATTGGAAATTAGTTAACTTTTTACTTTGGCCTCTTTCAGAAAATTGTCATTACTCTTCTTAGCTATCCATGGTATTCTGAACATTCTTCTGTAAAACCACATTTATATTGCATCCAGTGATTTTCTTGTCTGTTGTCCTATTGTTCATGATTCGCATCCACATGTTAAGACTGGCTCTATATAACATTTAGGAACTCGTTTTCTTGTTTCTATTGTCACAAATGTATTACACACTATCTTCCTCCTTTTAAAAACAATCTGCTTTTGCTTGAGCCATTCTGCATCTCACCTCTGTAGTATATCTACCATCTGATGTTAACATTGTTCCCAGATATTTAAATTCATTTACCAATTTTAATATTGCTCCACTTGTCTTTAATCTGCATTTGGTATATTCTTATTTACTTGTTCGTATTTTTTTTTTCTCAGGGAGAAACGAACTACCTCCAAAAATGTATCCCTATCCTAAATTCTTGTTTAAGAGATTTGTTTAATTCTTTTTTTTTATTATCGTCCTTTTTAAACGTGTTCAACAGTTTTCACTTCTGACGAACTCATAAGAGACTAGGAACTGAATTTTGCGTGTTAATCCATTTTTCACTGGCAGTCGGGTGCTCAGGGGTTCCTCGCCGCACAGGCAGGTAATTCCGTTTTTGGAGGTGCTGATATTTTTTTTCCGTCGATGGGTAATTGGCGTTCCAAGCCGGGCCTCACTGCTGAGTTCAGAGGTGGTTGCCGCAGAGCGAAATCACAACTAAACATCCCAACTATTATCGCCTCGTTGTTAGCTGTAGATGTTAGATTGTGTTTTGAATTGTATTTGCAGAAAATATGCTCAGGTCATAATAGCATTTCATAAAACTATAAACGTTTTATGTAACTAGTCTATTCAATAATAGTGAGATAGAGAGATCATCGATGCTATATAGAAGAGCGAATTCTGACCTATGGGAGCGAATTATGGACAATAGACAAACAAATTAAAAGACAATTAAATGCCACAGAGATGGGATTTCTCAGAAGATTCTTGAAAGTTCCCTGGACAGCTATAAAGACCAATGAGGACATTCTCAAAGAGGCCAACACAAAAAGAGAGCTCAAAAAGAAACAATCAACATCTTTCGTTCACATCAAAAGAAAATGAAAGTTGGTATACTTGGTTACAACTGGCAAAATGATGAGAAGAGAAAGGTTGGTATACTTGGTTACAGCTGGCAAAATAATGAGAAGAGAAAGGTTGGTATACTTGGTTACAGCTGGCAAAATAATGAGAAGAGAAAGGTTGGTATACTTGGTTACAGCTGGCAAAATAATGAGAAGAGAAAGGTTGGTATACTTGGTTACAGCTGGCAAAATAATGAGAAGAGAAAGGTTGGTATACTTGGTTACAGCTGGCAAAATAATGAGAAGAGCAAAGTTGGTATACTTGGTTACAACTGGCAAAATAATGAGAAGAGAAAGGTTGGTATACTTGGTTACAGCTGGCAAAATAATGAGAAGAGCAAACTTGGTATACTTGGTTACAGCTGGCAAAATAATGAGAAGAGCAAAGTTGGTATACTTGGTTACAGCTGGCAAAATAATGAGAAGAGAAAGGTTGGTATACTTGGTTACAGCTGGCAAAATAATGAGAAGAGCAAACTTGGTATACTTGGTTACAGCTGGCAAAATAATGAGAAGAGAAAGGTTGGTATACTTGGTTACAGCTGGCAAAATAATGAGAAGAGCAAAGTTGGTATACTTGGTTACAGCTGGCAAAATAATGAGAAGAGCAAACTTGGTATACTTGGTTACAGCTGGCAAAATATTGAGAAGAGAAAGGTTGGTATACTTGGTTACAACTGGCAAAATAATGAGAAGAGAAAGGTTGGTATACTTGGTTACAGCTGGCAAAATAATGAGAAGAGAAAGGTTGGTATACTTGGTTACAACTGGCAAAATAATGAGAAGAGAAAGGTTGGTATACTTGGTTACAGCTGGCAAAATAATGAGAAGAGCAAACTTGGTATACTTGGTTACAGCTGGCAAAATAATGAGAAGAGCAAACTTGGTATACTTGGTTACAACTGGCAAAATAATGAGAAGAGAAAGGTTGGTATACTTGGTTACAAGTGGCAAAATAATGAGAAGAGCAAAGTTGGTATACTTGGTTACAGCTGGCAAAATAATGAGAAGAGCAAACTTGGTATACTTGGTTACAGCTGGCAAAATAATGAGAAGAGAAAGGTTGGTATACTTGGTTACAACTGGCAAAATAATGAGAAGAGAAAGGTTGGTATACTTGGTTACAACTGGCAAAATAATGAGAAGAGAAAGGTTGGTATACTTGGTTACAACTGGCAAAATACACTCAACGTGAGATCGCATACGATAAAGAGAGAAGAGAAACTAGATAGCTTTGTGTCATGGCATGGACAAAATGTATGTACTGTGGACAGAAGATTGGGGAAGGACATGATCGCCTACGTCAACTGGTATGGCACATGATGATGATTTTCGTCTCTTCCTATGTTTGCATTCACTTATTTGGTACATTTCTCTCTATATCTTCTTACTTTTTACAGTTTTAATTAAATTTCATAAATCTATATTTCCTATCTTACTGTCAAGTTTCGCTGCTTCATAAGTATGCCACCATGATTATTTGTCATTGGTCAGCTATCACCACTATTGTCCAATCATTAGTCAGCTATCACCACTATTGTCCAATCATTGGTCAGCTATCACCACTATTTTCCAATCATTGGTAGGCTATCACCACTATTGTCCAACAAGGAAATAACTCTGGAGGTAAAACGAGCACTATACAATACAATCTTCATCCCAACGTTGTGCTACCAATGCCAGACCTGGACCCTGGATACAAGAACAATAAGAAAAATAACCTCTACAGAGATGAAATGTGTTAGACGAATGACAGGAAACAGTCTGAGAGATAAGATCAGAAATGAAGAACTGAGAAAAAAGCTAGGAATAGCCCCCACCATAGAATATATAAAGAAATAATAGACAAAAATGGGTTTGGCGATGTGATATGGCGGAAAGATCAAAACACAGCACAACGAGCCATCAATAAACGTTGCGAGAACACCATCCCCAAGAGCCGACCACGAAAAAGATGGATTGATGGAATATTAGAAGCACTATCAAACATAACAGCAACAGTGGTGAACCTAAGAGCAAAAGACCGCAAATTATAATTATATCTCCCCTCTACGCTGAACGGCAGATGAGGGAGGAACGAAGAAGAAAAAAGAAGATTATTTGTCTAATAGAAGTATCGACTGTTTTATCCCATTCTTCGCTCCATTTCTGTATGTTTTGTTTGCGTAGCATGTGTTACCAGCCTTAGGGAAAGTCAAATATTGCGCCCCTTAATCTGATATTTTTGTATAGACTTATTCCCGCTTTCTTTCATTTTTTTTTTTTTTTTTTGCATCCCAAAGAATTTTACTCCCAGGGCCTCCAGGCCCTCTTCCGCTCTTGAAGACATGGACTGTGATCGTACATTTTTTTTTTCTGTCACTTTCTATGTTCTATGTTTTGTCTCTTATTTACTGCGATAAATCATATCATCCATCCACAATTCCTCTGTATGTCCCTATGTACCTGCCTGCCTGCCTGCCTGCCTGCCTACCTACCTACCTACCTACCTACCTACCTACCTACCTACCTACCTATCTATCTATCTATCTATCTATCTATCTATCTATCTATCTATCTATCTATCTATCTATCTATCTATCTATCTATCTATCTATCTATCTATCTATCTATCTATCTATCTATCTATCTATCTATCTATCTATCTATCTATGTATGTCCGTCTGTCTGTCTGCCTGACGCACTGTACTTTTACCTAATCATCACTTCCTTAATCGGTGGAGGGGAAAAGGGGAATAATGACTATTTCTAAAACAATTATTCCTTCATTTCTGGTGGTTTTATCACACTTTTTATGATTGAAGTTTCCCAATTGCGAAATGTATAACAATTGTACTGTAAGCCTTCAGATACACACACTTATATATATATTATGTGCATGAATGTAAGTATACATGCGAGCGTATATAAGTGGTGACTGTCTTTATGCGTCATTTTAGAAATGTCAAAAGCGGTAGGTGGCCTTGTTAAGTCCGTCTGCTGTGTTCCAGAACATTTGTAAACTCGACCGTCCTTGTTTAAACGTAAACTCGAACACGTGATTTACGCATGAGACTCTGCAGGAAGTAGAACAGTACCAAAGTTGGTGATTATCTCATGCTTTGCTAATGCCGAGTCCATACCGAGAGATGTCCGTGTCGAGAGGCGTCCATGCCGAAAGACGTCCACGTAGAGTCCATGTCGAGAGGCGTCCATGTCGTGCTCATGTCGAGAGGTGTCCATGTTGAGTCCATGTCGAGAGACGTCTATGTTGAGAGGCGTCCATTTTGAGTCCATGCCGATAGACGTATATGTTGAGAGGCGTCCATTTTGAGTCCATGCCGATAGACGTATATGTTGAGAGGCGTCCATTTTGAGTCCATGTCGAGAGACGTATATGTTGAGAGGCGTCCATTTTGAGTCCATGTCGAGAGACGTATATGTTGAGAGGCGTCCATTTTGAGTCCATGCCGATAGACGTATATGTCGAGAGGCGTCCATTTTGAGTCCCAGCCGAGGGGCGTCTATGTCGAGAGGTAGCTATGTGGAGTCCATGCCGAGAGACGTCTATGTCGATAGGTGTCCATATTGAGTCCATGCCGAGAGACGTCTATGTCGAGAGGCGTCCATGTTTAGTCCATGCCGAGAGACGTCTATGTCGATAGGTGTCCATGTTTAGTCCATGCCGAGAGACATCTATGTCAAGAAGCGTCCATGTCAAGAGGCGTTTGCGATCATTTTCCTCCATAACCGTCGATGTTGTGAGACCGGTATCTTTTTCCCGTGCCAGGCCATCTAATCATTTTCCCGTGCCAGGCCATCTAATCATTTTCCCGTGTCTACCTCCATCTCACCCGCTTTTAATTTCTTTTTCTTTTGTAACTAGATATCCTAGCCCGCCTATTCTCTCAACATTTCCATCGCATCTAGACTGTCTGTTCCCAGTCTCCTTGATAATCTTCTTCTCCTCATCTACCTCTTTTAGTACCTTCTCATTTGATTTGTTGGTCATCTACAGTATCTTTAGCTTCCTTCTAAAAGAGCATTTCAAAACAGGTAAAAAAAAAGAAAAAAACTACATTGGAAAATGTCAACGTTTACAGAAAGCTCAGGTGTAGTACAGGTTAGGGAGATGCTGGTTTACAAAGATTAGAGAAAAGCACAAATATCAAATATTAAATATAAAAACATATTAAATACAATAGGGGGCCGCGAGTACAGCTGCAGAAAACATAAAATAAACATACAATGATATTGATCAGCTAGACTAACAGAAAGACAACACAAACTACGTTTCAGCAAAAGCCATCATCGGGTCTCGCTAAACAAATTATTCACATTAAACACAAAATTAAAAGTCAAAATTTCGTTGTAGCTTCTCTTGTCTTTTGGGGGTCTAACTGATCAATACCATTGTATGCTTATTGTATGTTTTCAAAAGAATGTGGGAAAATGATATTACGAGGCCCCACTTTGAAAATGTAGATAAGAAACATAGTTCTTCAATGTTATGTAGAGTCAGTCTCATTAAATAGAAGTAAATAATGGATAGTCGAACAGTGACAACAATCTGTGGAGGTAGAGATGTGTGGTTTTAGGGAGCCTGAGAATATCATAACAGTATAAGAAAGCAACAAGAAAGGTCTCAAGCTGAATAGTAAAAAACAGAAGTAATGGTCATATAGAAGAAACAATCATCGCCTTCATGCAGCATTAAAATAAACAGGACAAATCTGAAACAAGTGAAACGTTTCAAATACTTAGGGCACAATAATAACATCAGATGGCAGATGCGCCACAGAAATAAAAAGCAGAATAGCTCTGCCAAAATAGCATTTCTGAAGAAAAAAACTATCTTATGCAACAAATCTATATCAACAGAAGTGAGAAAGATAATTCATTCATCGGTGCTATATAGAACCAATTCTGACCTATGGAAGCGAATCATGGACAGTAGACAAACAAATGAAAAGACGATTAGAGGCCACAGAGATGGGATTTCTCAGAAGAATGTTGAAAGTTCCCTGAACAGCTAAAAAGACCAATGAGTAAGTTCTCAAAGAGGCCAACACAAAAAGGGAGCTCTTAAAAAACATCAGAAAGAAGCAATCAACATTTTTCGGGCACATCATGAGAAGAGGAAAGTTGGAATACTTGGTTACAACTGGCACAATAAAAGGAAAGAGAGATCGCCGAAGAAAAGCCAAGTCGAAAAGTTAAACTATAAAGGCATACTACAATGAATAAAGGGTAGAAAGTATTTCAATGTAGAGTTTCTTAAAGAACAAGGAATTAAAGATAAATTCGCAGTCACAATATCAAACAAATACCAAGTCCTCCAACAACTAGAAAATACAATAAATATAGAAAATCATTGGAAACAGGTGAAAGACATATGGAAAGAGACATACAAAGAAACATTGGGGAAAAGAGAACGCCAGAATAAGGCATGGACGACAGCAGAGACCCTGGATAAAATTAAAGAAAGAAAGAACAAGAAAGCAGACATAAATAAAAGCAAAACGAGAAGTAATAAAGCCAAGACACAGGAAGATTACATAGAGGTGAACAAAGAAGTGAGAAGATGCATTAAAAGGGATAAGAGGAAATATATAAAATGAACTAGATAAAGAGGCAGAAGAAGCAGCAAATAAAGGGAATATGAAAGCACTGTACAACATCACAAAGAAATTAAGTGGAAAATACAAACAGATCAATGCCTTTATTAAAGATAAGAAAGGAAATCTGCTTAGTAACATAAGGGAACAAATGGAGAGATGTAAAGAGCACTTTGAAGAACTTTTCAACAGACCCGGCTCAAATAATCCTCCGGATATACTATCAGCAGAAGAAGAGTTACACGTTAACTGTGGAAAACCAAGGAAAGAAGAAATAATGAAAGCCATCAAACTATTAAAAAATAGTAAATCACAGGACCAGATGAAATTCCTTCGGAAGCCATCAAAGCAGATATTAACACCTCTACCAAGATGCTACATAATCTATTAGATACAATTTGGGAGAGGGAAGAAATACCTAAAGACTGGAAAGAAAGTTATAAGATCCAACTACCAAAGAAAGGAAGTTTACAGGAGTGCACACAATATAGGGGAATTATGCTACTATCAGTGCCAGGAAAAATATTAAGCAGAATCATTCTAGAGAGACTAAAAGAGGCCATAGAGAAACATTTGAGAGATGAACAAGCAGGTTTTAGGGAGAACAGATCATGTGCTGATCAAATAACTACTCTACGTATAATAGTTGAACAAAGTTTAGAACTAAAATCCCCACTTTATATTGGATTCATAGATTACGAAAAGGCACTTGATAGTTTAGACAGAAGAATGCTTTGGAAGTTGTTGAGTCATTACGGAATTCCCATAAAGTTTATTAACAAAACAATGTATGAAGGAACGAAATGTAGTGTGGTGCATGAAGGACAGCTTACAGAAGCATTTGAAATAAGAACAGGAATAATGGCAGGGATGCCTTCTGTCTCCATTTCTCTTTCTACTGGTCATAGATTGGATTATGAAAATAAGTCAAAACAGAAATGGGATCCAGTGGTCACTGACCAAACAACTTGATGATTTAGACTTTGTGATGTCATAGCTCTCCTATCACACAGCCATCAACAGATGCAGGATAAAATGAGCATACTTGATGAGAGATCAAAACAGTTAGGACTAAAGATTAATAGAGATAAGACCAAAATTATGAGAATTAATGCAGTTGACAATAACCAAATAAAACTAGGAGAAATACCTCTACTAGGCGTACAATCTTACATATATCTGGGCAGTAATATAGATAAAGAGGGAGGAATAGAAAATGATACCAAAATAAGGATATTAAAAGCAAGAGGATTTATTTAGGAACATATGGAAATCCAAAGAAATTAGGTTAAATACAAAAATAAAAATTTTCAACTCAGATGTTAAGTCGGTCCTATTATATGGCTGTGAAACATGGAGAACAGCAAAATTGACAATCACGAAAATACAGACTTTCATTAATGGATGCTTACGCAGAATAAAAGGATGGAAATGGCAGGACAAAATCACTAACATAGAATTATGGAAATGTACCAGTCAAACACCAGTGGATAAAGAGATACAGCAAAGACAATGGCGCCGGATAGAACACACACTACGGGAACCAACTTAGAGTATTACACAACAGGCCCATCAAGGAATTCTTGGAGAAGACAGATGGAAGCAGAGATGAAGATGATGGGGAAGACATGGAATGATCTTAAAAGAATGGCAAGAAACAGAACGGCTTGGAAAGTGTTTGTTGAAGACCTATGCTCCACTGGGAGCTAAACAGGTACAAGAAGATGTAGAACCAATTCTGACCTATGGAAGCGAATCATGGACATTAGACAAACAAATGAAAAGACGGTTAGAGACCACAGAGATGGGATTTCTCAGAAAAATGTTGCAAGTTCCCTGAACAGCTAAAAAGACCAATGAGGAAGTTCTCAAAGAGGCCAACACAAAAAGGGAGCTCCTAAAAAAACATAAGAAATAAACAATCAACATTTTTCGAGCACATCATGAGAAGAGGAAAGTTGGAATACTTGGTTACAACTGGCAAAATAAACGGAAAGAGAGATCGCGGACGAAAAAAGGAGAGTTCCCTGTGGAAAGAAGATTGTGGAAGGACATGATCGCCTACGCCAACCAATATGGCACATGACGATGATGATATCATAAAAAAGTAAAGTAAAGTGCCCCCGTCACGCCAAGTGGCGTGTAGGGAATATCATGTTAACTACCATAAATTTTACAGACCTTCGGCACATGATTTTTGGGGTAATGTGGTCGGTATTACGCCCGTGCCGCTTTACTTTTCCAGAAGAAAATCCGGTACCAATTGAAGCTGGGTGAACCCGGAAGCCGTCGGTTGGGATCAAACTCTACCGCTTGTCCTTTGTAGTCCAGTTCACTAACCACTGAGCTTTCGAGGCTCCCTATGATGATATCATGTGGTAGTTAAAATGAGAACATTCCAGAATGACTAAGACAAAAAGTGATTGTTACGAACAACAGAGGGATAAATGATTTTATTTTGGAGCATGTCATGAGAATGGAGCATCTGAAATATGTTGTAGAACTGGCAATATTGATGGGGGATGGGGAAATCACAAATATGGAGTACCATTCAGTTTAAGAGAACAGCTTAGAGTGGAATCAATAACATAACTAATAAACATCTGAAGATATAGAAAGTTGTGGGCAAACGTGATCACCTACGCCAGAATGAGCGGTACTTGATAATGATGACACTCCAGTCAACAAAGACAAATTAGTGAGTTTCTTACTCGTTGACTTTATGAAGGTATTAACAGCGAAGAAGAGCACTGGCCTTCACATCAAAAGAACGAGACCATGTATGGACAAGTTCCACCTTTATCTCCCCACACACATAACATTATTCAGTCTCAGCAAGTAAGATCCAGAACGAGGCTCACAAACCAGGCCAAAGCTGTCCAGGGTCCCATACATCTCGCTCATTCTACATATATTTGGTTGTAATTTAGTCATTTTGGTGTGTCACGTCTAGCTAGTCGTACCTTTGTTTTATTCGCTTGCTATCTGTGTTATTCTCTTGTTTCTCATCATTTGCTTACGATCTGTGTTATTATCTTATTTCTCATCATTTGCTTACGATCTGTTTAATTCTCTTGTTTCTCATCATTTGCTTACGATCTGTGTTATTATCTTATTTCTCATCATTTGCTTACGATCTGTGTTATTATCTTATTTCTCATCATTTGCTTACGATCTGTGTTATTATCTTATTTCTCATCATTTGCTTACGATCTGTGTTATTATCTTATTTCTCATCATTTGCTTACGATCTGTGTTATTCTCTTGTCCTCATCGGACATAATTCACTGATGGCAAAAATACAATCTTCCGTCTCCAAACCTTCCAGAGATCAAGAATTTCTGCGACCCAATAAGTTGGACCTTTAGGATGGTAGTTTCTACATTTAAATAAGATCGGTATTTTCCTCAAAGTACCATGGCTAATAAAAATATTGAATGATATCTACAGCAGCGGATATATACCAGAAGACCTGCTCAAATCAATATTCATAGTTCTACCAAAGAAATCGGGTGCGATTGAATGCGATGATCATCGCACAATAAGCCTTATGAGTCACATGACTAAGATATTACTATGAATCATCATGCGAAGAGTGCACAAAATCAGTTCAGAAATTAGCGATGAACAGTGTGGTTTTGATGGAGGTAAAGGAACGAGCAATGCCATATATATCATAAGATCTTTAGTAGAAAGAGCCATAGAGGTAAAAACCGATCTATACCTATGTTTCATAGATTATACCAAAGCATTTGACAAAGTAAAGCACCAAGAAATAATCAAAATTTTATAAAGTAAAATTGTAGACAGCAAAGATCTAAGAATAATAAAGAACTGGTAACAAACAACGGCCATAAGAACTGGAAACCAATTGGGAATGTTACAACAAATAAAACAGGGTGTTAGACAAGGTTGTGTGCTGTCACCAGATTTGTTTAATATTTATAGTGAGATTATTTTAAGATCCATAAGGGGCATGCTTGGAATAACAACCGGAGGTCATAATATAAATAATCTAAGGTATGCTGATGATACAGTCTTAATCGCTAAGAGTGAAAATGAGTTACAGGAAATGTTGGACATTACAGTGAAAGAAAGCAAAAATAAAGGACTCAGCCTTAATAGCAAAAAGACAGAAGTAATGGTAACAACAAAGAAAAAGACATCTCCTCTATGCAAAATAAAGACAAGTGGAACAATATTAAAACAGGTAAATGCATTTAAATATTTGGGAACTGTGTTAACCTCAGACGGAAGATGTACAAAAGAGGTGAGATGCAGAATGGCTCAGGCAAACTCAGCTTTCCAAAAAATAAGGAAAATACTATGCAATCCATTTTTGACAAAAAAAACAAGGAAAAGAGTTCTTAAATGTTATGTAGAGCCAGTCTTAACATATGGATGTGAATCATGGACAATAGGACAACAGACAAGAAAATCACTGGAGTCTGTAGAAATGTGGTTTTACAGAAGAATGTTGAGAATACCATGGACAGCTAAGAAGAGTAATCAAAGTGGTCAAAGCAAAACGAGAGGTAATTTCAAATATTAGGAAGAAATAATCATAATATTTTGGCCATGTAATGAGAAGAGAACAACTGGAGTATATTGTAACAACTGGGAAAATTGAGGGACGAAGAGATAGAGGGAAGCAAAAAATACCAGACAGCTTAAGAGAATGGCTTGGCAGAAGGTCAACAACAGAAATTATAAATAACTGTCAAGGTCGAAAGTTGTGGAGAGACATGATCACCTACACCAGCAGGCCCGGTACTTTATGATGATGATGAACATGGCTAATGCCCTAGGTGATTATACCTTGTCACATCTTGTGTTACACTACAGAAGTTACTCATTTCATTTGTTACCGTGCCCTTTTCTTCAGCTGAATATTATATTTTCTCTCTTTCCTTTGATATTATTTCCTTCCGTCTTTCTTTAATGTTTCCAATTGTCACGTTTCACATCACTCTCTAATTACCAAACGTTTATTTCCTTCTGATCGGTATATTTTTATTTGCCTCTTTAGAACATTGTTATTAAACATTAAAATGTGAAGCTTTTTACTTTTTTTGCTAGCATTTTACTGAATCCAGATTTCTTTGTCCCGTAAGGATTGTATCGTCTATAATCGTGAGTCCAGTTTTCATTTCATTAAAGTTAGGACTGGCTTTCAGGTTGATATAACATTAACTGATTTGGGGGCAGTTTTTTAATAAGGTTAACAAGTTCACTTAGACTTTCCTGAACCGAACCTGTCAAAAAAATATTGATGAAAGGTGAAATGTAAAACCTTGTGGAGGGTAGAATACTTTTAGCAGCCAACACATAAATAATAAACGGAAAAGTGGCATAAATGATCACGAAGTCAGAACATAAATCATCATCATCGGGTGCCATCTCCGCAACGAAGGTTGACTACCATGGTGCGCCATTTTACTCTGTCTCTTGCTTTGATGGTGCAGGTTGTCAAAGACTGAGTTGTCCATCTTACTAGTCCATATTAATGTTGGTCTGCCTCTGCCTCTTTAACCTTGTATTTTCCCCTCCAAGATTACTTTTAGTAGGCTGTTGCGTCTTTTAACATGGCACAAAAATCGCATTTGTCTTGTCTTTTTTGAATTGAGTTTAGTAGTTCTCTTTTCATTTTTAGTTGTTTTAAGGCTTCATCATGTGTTTTCTTTTCTATCCATTAAAATTCTTCCTATTCTTCTATATATCCACATTTCAAAGGCTTCAGTGTTCTATTTTCTTGTCTCGTGTCCATGTTTCTGCACCATATAGGAATATTGAGAAGATTAACATTTTGTTATTCTTAGTTTTAATCCTGGTGTTATTTGTTTTGATGTTAGTATATTTTTGATGACATTAAAATTACTTGTTGCCATTCATATTCTTTTGTTTATTTCAGTTGTACATTTTCCATCACTGGTTATAGTATGTCCAAGGTATTTGTAATTCTGAACTGTCTCCAGGTCTATTCCTTCAATTTTGATATCCTCTTGTGAGTTTTAAGTATTTTCTTTGTTTATGATCATAGTTTTAGTCTTTTTGATATTCATATCTAGTCCATATGTTTTTATTGTCATGTTTATTTCATTAAGTAATTGTTGTAGATCTTTAGGATTTTCTGCAAGTAGTACAGTATTTAAAAAGTAAAGTGACCCCGTCACGCCAAGTGGCGTATAGGGAATATGGTGTTAGTGAGCATAAATTTATAGTTAGATCGTAAAAGATCGCATGTGAGACCTTAGCGATCAAACACGTGGGGGAAACATCAGCCGGGCTAAACCTGCAACGTGTGTTTTTCTTAGCCCTTAACTTACGACTGACTCAGCAGGTCAGTAAGGGATAAACGTGTTATGCTCAGAGAAATGCACAGAAGATGGAGATAGATAAATATAAGGTAGCAACGATAAATATATGCGGGATAAAAAATAAAGAAGTCGAACTTATAGAAGAAAGGACAAAAAGGAAAATTAAAATACTAGGATTAGCTGGCACCAGAGTAAAAGGACAACAGATAAAGAAAACACACATGAACTACATGAAAATATTCTCAGGAGTCGACAACACAGAAAGAGTAACACATGGGGTAGGTTTTATCATCGATCCAGAACACGCAAAGAACATTCTAGAAATAAAATACCATTCAGAAAGCATTATCACAATTAAACTACTAGAAGACGATCGAAAAACAAATTACATTCAAATCTATGCCCCATGTAACAACAATGAAAGAGACAGCGAAGAATTCTACGACACATTGAATGAAATCATTAACAAGATTGACGAAAGCGACGACATGTTAGTGATGGGAGATTTTAATGGAAGGCTTGGGAAACGCAACAGTGAGAACAGTGATATCTTAGGACCCTTTGGCGATAAAACAGCTGAAATAAACGAAAATGGAAGCAGACTGCTGGATCTATGCAAACAAAATGATTTATTTATCACCAACACATTCTTCAAACACAGAGAGTCGCAAGTATACACCTGGTACAAATGGTGGAATGACACAACATGCAGAAGCGAGATATATTTTATACTAACAAGACAACAGAACAAGAATAGAGTAACCGATAGTAGAGCAATCCCTAATGTCACAGATGACACGGACCACAAGATGGTTATGATCACACTAAGACAGCCAAAAATAAAGAGAATATACGAAAACATAAAAAAGAAGCGAAAAGCACAGACAATAAAATTAAAACAATTAAAAGATCAAGAATCAAGGAAAACCCTAGAATAAAACCTAACAGAGGAATTCAAGAAACTCCCTAACGAAGTATGCACAGTAGAAGAAGAGTGGAAACAATTTAAGGAAAGAGTAACCAACATCTCTAAAACAGTTTGTGGAACGAAGCTAAGAACAAAAGAAGAGTAGAAGACCACCCCGAGGTGGTACGAAACAATCAGAGAAGCGATTAAAGAAAAGAAAAAACTGTTTAAAAATTGGAGGGAGAACAAGAACCAGGAAAAATATGAAAATATGTCTTAGTTCGAAAAAGAGTTAAAATTTTGATCAAAGAAGCTAAGAAAAAGAATTGGACAGAATTCGAACAAAACATGAGTAGGGACTTCAAGATAGCCACAAGAGATTTCTACAAAGCGGTAAAAGCCACAAGAGCGAGAAAAGAAAACCATGATCCTACTGAGCTGATAAATGACAAAGACGGACAGCCAATATCAAATAACGAACATATGCAACAGAGATGAAAAGAATATTTTGAAGACCTGTTAAACATAACAATTACCAATAAGACAACAAAAACCACGCTAGAACTCACAAATACTGAACCCAACATCATGAAAGAGGAAATCGAAGAAGTAATCAAATATGCACAAAGAAATAAAGCACCGGGGATAGATAACATACCAATAGAAATAATAGCAGCAGCAGGAGAAACATGAGTGACATGGCTGCACAGAATATTTAATGCAGTATGGCACCAACAACAAGCCCAAGAAGACTGGCAACAGGCAATCATCGTAACAATATTGAAAAAGAAAGGTAGCAAAAGAGAATGCAGTCAATATAGAGGTATATCTCTTCTCAGCCATGTAGGAAAACTATACGCCAAAATCATGGAAAAAAGGCTGAGGCCAATAATAGAACTACAGTTAAGCGATTCTCAAATGGGGTTCCGAAAAAAAACAGAGGATGTACTGATGCTCTATTCACATTCAAACAGCTTGCAGAAAAAGCGACAGAACACAATAAAAATTTATACATAGCCTTCATTGACCAGGAAAAGGCTTTCGACAAAGTAAACAGAGAACAACTGTGGGAGATACTAACATCTAACCAACCTAATTAAAAGTCTCTACATCAACAGCAGCTGCAGGTTCAGAACAGCAGCAGGCTGCACAGATCACTTCGAAGTTAGATCAGGTTTAAGACAGGGGTCGTACTATCCCCCCTACTGTTTATTACATACATGGACTATATATATAGACAAGATAGCCAACCCACCAGAGACAGAGGAGATGAACGAGCTTCTATTTGCAGACGATCAGGCACTAATACATGAAACAATAGAAGACCTACAAGGACACTTAAACAAACTCAACAGCTCAACCAAAAAATACAATATGAAAATCAACATCAACAAAACAGAAGCCATGAATGTCGCCAAAAATAAACAGAACATCAACATAACTATAGAAGGCAGACAACTAAAACAAGGAGAGGAATTCAAATACCTAGGAAGTTTAATGACAAAAGATAATTCTCAAACAGCAGAGATAGAATCAAGATTCAACAAAGCTTGTCAAATCATTGGACAGTTATCAGAACTATTGTCCAACATGGAAATAACTCTGGAGGTAAAACGAGCACTATACAATACAATCTTCATCCCAACGTTGTGCTAACAATGCCAGACCTGGACCCTAGATGCAAGAACAATAAGAAAAATAACCTCTACAGAGATGAAATGTGTTAGACGAATGGCAGGATACAGTCTGAGAGATAAGATCAGAAATGAAGAACTGAGAAAAAAAGCTAGGAATAGCCCCCGCCATAGAATATATAAGGAAACAACAGATAAAATGGTTTGGAAACGTGGCAGAAAGATCAAAACACAACACAACGAGCCTTCAACAAACGTTGTGAGAACACCAGACCCAAGGGTCGACCACGGAAAAGATGGATCGATAGAATATTAGAAGCACTAGGAAACATAACAGCAGCAGAGGCGAACAGAAGAGCAAAAGACCGCAAATTATATCTCCCCTCGACGCTATAAGGCAGATAAGGAAAGAAAGAAGAAGAAGAAGACCATAAATTGTACAGACCTTCGGCACATGATTTTTGGGGTAATGTGGTCGGTATTACGCCCGTGCCGCTTTACTTTCCCAGAAAAAATTCGGTACCCATTAAAGGCTGGGTGAACCTGAAGCCGTCGGTTGGGATCGAACCCTACCTCTTGTCCTGTGTTGTAGTCTTTTTCACTAACCATTGAGCTATCGCGGCTCCCAAGTAGTACAGTATCATCAGCATCATATCTTAGGTTATTGATTATCTTTCCATTAATGTTTAGGCCTGGCATCTCTGTGATGTGTTTAAAGATTTGCTCAGTGTATAGATTGAACAAGCTTGTTGATAGGAGGCATTCCTGTCTTACTCCTCTTTTTATATCAATGGGTCTAGAGTTCTCTTTATTATATTTTAGTATTGCTGTTTGCTCCCAGTATAGATTTCATATTAGTCGTATATCCATGTCATCTAGATGTATCTCTTTTAGGCATTCTATAAGTTGTTTATGGTGTACTCTATCAAAAGCTTTGGTGTAGTCTATGAAGCAGGCATATATTGGTTTGTTTACTTCTGTGTACTTTTCGATTAATGTTCTTATGCAGAATATCGCTTCTTTTGTCCCGCTATTTTTCCTAAATCCAAATTGCTGCTCATCTAATTCAGTATTGATTTTATTCTGAATCCTTCCTTGTATAACTTTTAGCAAGATTTTTGTAACATGGCTCATTAGGCTTATTCTAAAATCACTGTATTCAACTGTACTTTCAGAACATAAATAAAGCAAGAAAATCGTAACAGGGATTTTTAAAAAGATGTACTCTAAAAAAAGATGTAAACTAAACAATATCTGTTTATCAAATGTTGGCTCCGCTAGTCTTTGCCAATACCAGTATCTGACTTTGCGGGACAGCATCATTTTGAAAATTTGTTCGTGTAACTTGCCCTTTGTTGTCGCCAAATCTCCTTTTCTCATCATCTCTTTTTCGCCATATTTATTTCTCTCTACTTCTTCCAGCACATAGCAGCTGCATGCTTGTGTGTCGTGTGATATCCTCAACCAAAACTACTCTACAATAAGTACAAATGTCTCCACAATTTCTATATATTGCTTATTTATGACTTTTTCTTTATTATCGTATTGTACGTTTGTCATTATTATTCTTCATGTCATTCACCGCGGACCAAAAAGTTGTTATAGAAGGAAGAACTTCTAACTTTCCGTGAAGCGTAGGTCTTCTGCAAAAATTGTCAGCTCCCTGTGGAGCCTAGATCTTCAGCAAAAATTGTCAGCTCCCTGTGGAGCCTAGATCTTCAGCAAAAATTGTCAGCTCCCTGTGGAGCCTAGATCTTCAGCAAAAATTGTCAGCTCCCTGTGGAGCCTAGATCTTCAGCAAAAACTGTCAGCTCCCTGTGGAGCGTAGATCTTCAGCAAAAATTGTCAGCTCCCTGTGGAGCGTAGATCTTCAGCAAAAATTGTCAGCTCCCTGTGGAGCGTAGATCTTCAGCAAAAATTGTCAGCTCCCTGTGGAGCGTAGGTCTTCTGAAAAAACTTTCAGCTCCCTGTGGAGCGTAGGTCTTCTGAAAAAACTTTCAGCTCCCTGTGGAGCGTAGGTCTTCAGAAAAAACTTTCAGCTCCCTGTGGAGCGTAGGTCTTCTGAAAAAAACTTTCAGCTCCCTGTGGAGCGTAGGTCTTCTGAAAAAACTTTCAGCTCCCTGTGGAGCGTAGGTCTTCAGAAAAAATTGTCAGCTCCCTGTGAAGCGTAGGTCTTCAGCAAAAATTGTCAGCTCCCTGTGAAGCGTAGATCTTCAGCAAAAATTGTCAGCTCCCTTTGGTGCCTAGATCTTCAGCAAAAATTGTCAGCTCCCTGTGGAGCGTAGGTCTTCAGCAAAAATTGTCAGCTCCCTGTGGAGCGTAGGTCTTCAGCAAAAATTGCCAGCTCCCTGTGGAGCGTAGGTCTTCAATACAAATACTTTCAATTCCCTGCGGAGAGTAGGTCTTCAGAAAGCACGTTCACCTCACTGTGGAGCATAGGTCTTTAACAAACTCTAGTCATTCTTTTAATATCATTCTATGTCTTCCCCATTATGTTAATTTCTGCTTCCACCTGTCTTCTCCAAGAATATATTGGTATTTCTCTTTGTCTCTTCTCTGGTGATTTCGTAAAAGGTCCTGTCGTGTAATAATCTCAGTCAGCTTCCCCAGTGTGTGTCCTATTCAGCACCATTGTCTTCGTTATATCTCTTTATTTGGTATTTGACTGGAACTTTTCCATAATTCTGCGTCAGTGATTATGTCCTGCCAAAGTAGAAGAAAGAAGATTGTAATAATTAATTAATCAATATTTCTTACATGACAGCACTATCCGGGCTTAATCAGCTCAAAGAATAGCCAGACGCTGCGAACATTATAGCTGGCAAAAACGGTGCAGAAATATTCAACTTTGTTCAGGCATTGAAACACTTCTTCGGATGAAAGAGATGGGAGTTTAGATGGGCACAGCCAGAAACAAGAAAATTAGTGGGCGTGTAAGAAGACTTATCAATCAACACAGAACTGGAGTCGTCAGTCGCTGGACACTGCGAGACTTGCCGAGGAGGAGATCTGAGCACCTATGGCCATATTCGGAGTTCAATGATGAAGACCCGCAAATAACTCAATAACTCAATTGAAAACATAAGAGGAATGGATGTAGATATCAGGACAACTTCTGGCCCTTTCAACACGAAAGTTGTCTCAATGGAATAAAGTGTGGCGATAAACAAGACAGATCAAATGATGCAAATTGACAGTATTGTTGAATATTTGTCGGAACTACATTCCACAATGAATGGTGTCACCGATGCAATACTTAACATGATAACATCTTTTGGGGTGATGAATAAACCACCAACATAAACCGAACTTAGTGACGTCGTAGACTCACTAGCCAGCAGGATAGCCCCTGGAGATGATAATATTCCCCCAGAGGTATTGATATTTGGTAAATAATGAAAACTTAAGATTCTCCCCGATTTGTGGTCACCGTTGGAACGAAAGCTGTGCTCCACAGAATGCAGACATTATTATGTTATACAAGAACACGGAAGACCTTGGAGATTGCAAGGACTACAAAGGAATCTTGCGGTTCAACAAATTAGTAAAGAACTGTGAGAAAGTAATTCTAAAAATCGATATCAGAGATTCTTCTTCTACCTTTTAGCTCCCAGTGGAGCATAGGTCTTCAACAAACACTTTCCAAGTCGTTCTGTTTTTTGCAATTCTTTTAAGATCATTCCATGTCTTCCCCATCATCTTCATCTCTGCTTCAATCTGTCTTCTCCAAGAATTCCTTGGTCTTCCTCTTTGTCTTTTCCCCTGGGGATTCCAAAAAAGGGCCTGTTGTGTAATACTCTCAGTTGGTTTCCGTAGTGTGTGTCCTATCCATCGCCATCGTCTTCGCTGTATTTCTTTATCCACTGGTATTTGACCGGTACATTTCCATAATTCCACGTTTGTGACTTTGTCCTGCCATTTCCATCCCTTTATTCTGCGCAAGCATCCATTAATGAAAGTATGTACCTTCGTGATTGTCAATTTTGTTATTCTCCATGTTTCACAGCCATATAATAGAACCGACTTAACATTGGAGTTGAAAATTTGTATTTTTGTATTTAGCCTAATTTCTTTGGTCAGTTATTTGATCAGCACATGATCTGTTCTTCCTAAAACCTGCTTGTTCATCTCTCAAGTGTTTCTCTATAGCCTCTTTTAGTCTCTCCAGAATGATTCTGCCTAATATTTTTCCTGGCACTGATAGTAGCATAATTCCCCTATAATTTGTGCACTCCTGTAAACTTCCTTTCTTTGGTAGTTTGATCATATAACCTTCTCTCCAGTCTTTAGGTATTTCTTCCCTCTCCCAAATTTTATCCAATAGATTATGTAACATCTTGGTAGAGGTGATAATATCTGCTTTGATGGCTTCCGAAGGAATTTCATCTGGTCCTGTGGCTTTACCATCTTTTAACAGTTTGATGGCTTTCATTATTTCTTCTTTGCTTGGTTTTCCGCAGTTAACGTGTAATTCTTCTTCTGCTGGTAGTATATCTGGAGGATTATTTGAGCCAGGTCTGTTCAAAAGTTCTTCAAAGTGCTCCTTCCATCTCTCCATTTGTTCCTTTAATATCAGAGATTGTCAGAGCATATTTACCTAGTGTGTTAGTTTGGTTACCGTACAGGACGATCCACCACCGATTTGTTTCTCTCAAAGTAACAGATCTAAGAAGATTACTGCAAATAACGGATAGCAATGTACATTGCATTCATTAATCTTATAAAGGCAATCAGCAGGGGTAGTTTCTTCAAACTTCTTGTATATATCGAATGTCCAACTAAAACACTTATTATCATCACAGCATTCTGCTTCTAGTAAAATGTACATTTCAATGCAATGAAAACATCTCAGATGCATTTGCTGCATATAATAAAGTGAAACAGGCAGTGTCGCTAACGCCCCCTTTTGGGATTCTCTTGTTACTATCTTGTACATCCCATCCATCAGAAGAAGTAAATTTCCTTCACAGAAGATCAGATAGAGGATTACCTGGATTTGGTTCGGCTCAGAGCAAAGACGGAAATAAGAAATGTTCTGATTAGAGAGCCCCACTTTGCTGATGATGCCGCTTTGGTGGCTCATCCGAACGAGCACGTCCTAAGACATTAGCAGGGCCCATGCAATTATTATTATTGACTATACTCTTGAGATCGTCAACAGTTTTACTATCCTGGTTTCAATAATAAGCTTTCCCTTGAAGTCAGAAACCTTAAGAAATGGACACGAATGACATTGCGAGGGCTTTAAAAGAACAGCTCTAACAGGATGGCGACAAGGAAGCTGGGGATAATCCACGCGACAACAGAATGATGGAAAAAGACGCCTCGAGGGGTGAAAGCAGAAAAAGCATTCTCAGTCGCAAAGAACGAAGCACAATCAATTAATGCAGGACAGGTACATTCAATAGACAAACGCCTCGATGGTTGCTGGAACGGGCGGCAGAGCGGATATGGGAATGCCCCGACTGCAGTGATGAACTAAAGACTTTCCCATGAAGTCGTAATCAAGAGACGTTTTGGTGTATCACCAGCGGTACTCTCCAGACTTGTGAACGGATATGGAAAAACAAAGTCTTCACATAAAAAAATTAGTAAAAATCTGTAAATATGAGTCACAAATAGCCAGAACTGTCTCACGCCGGTAAAGAGTGTCATGAAACTGACACGTGAAGAAACAACAATCTGAACAAGAAAATAAAATGCAAAAACGAAGTCGCAACAATATAGCCAACGCTAGCCCAATTATCCAACTGTTCTACATGCGGTCGAGACACGTTCTAGACTAGGACTAATTTTGTTATAACAGTCGTTGTACTCACTCTTAAGTGGTCTTCTATAACACATCGATTTGTCGGATATCTTCACAGATAGAAGCCGTGTTGTTATTATTATCATTATCACTCTGTTTCTTTCAAAGTAATAACCACCATGGGGTCCAGAGAATAAATGTGACCACCTGAGTAGGGCCACTATTAGTCATACGATTACACTGGCAGGACAAGAAGGACGTGCAGTCTCATGATTGAGACATGGGGCCAAAAGATAAAGTAAGGTTTTAATCTGTAATGAATAAGGAAGAAAAGATTATATATAGAACAACTTCTAATGAACAAGGGAAAAGTATTTGGAGGAGAAGAGCGGAGATGAGCTGTAAGTCGGTAGTCCAGGTAGAGGGAGACAAGACAAGCTGTAAGTCGGTTCTCCAGGTAGAGGGAGACAAGACAAGCTGTAAGTCGGTTCTCCAGGTAGAGGGAGACAAGACAAGCTGTAAGTCGGTTGTCCAGGTAGAGGGAGACAAGACAAGCTGTAAGTCGGTTGTCCAGGTAGAGAGAGACAAGATGACCTGTAAGTCGGTTGTCCAAGTAGAGAGAGACAAGACAAGCAGTAAGTCGGTTGTCCAGGTAGAGGGAGACAAGACAAGCTGTAAGTCGGTTGTCCAGGTAGAGGGAGACAAGACAAGCTGTAAGTCGGTTGTCCAGGTAGAGAGAGACAAGACAAGCAGTAAGTCGGTTGTCCAGGTAGAGGGAGACAAGACAAGCTGTAAGTCGGTTGTCCAGGTAGAGGGAGACAAGACAAGCTGTAAGTCGGTTGTCCAAGTAGAGAGAGACAAGACAAGCAGTAAGTCGGTTGTCCAGGTAGAGGGAGACAAGACAAGCTGTAAGTCGGTTGTCCAGGTAGAGGGAGACAAGACAAGCTGTAAGTCGGTTGTCCAGGTAGAGAGAGACAAGACAAGCAGTAAGTCGGTTGTCCAGGTAGAGGGAGACAAGACAAGCTGTAAGTCGGTTGTCCAGGTAGAGGGAGACAAGACAAGCTGTAAGTCGGTTGTCCAGGTAGAGGGAGACAAGACAAGCTGTAAGTCGGTTGTCCAGGTAGAGGGAGACAAGATGACCTGTAAGTCGGTTGTCCAAGTAGAGAGAAACAAGACAAGCAGTAAGTCGGTTGTCCAGGTACAGGGAGACAAACAAGCTGTAAGTCAGTTGTCCAGGTAGAGAGAGACAATACGTGTTGTAAGTCAGTTGTCCAGGTAGAGAGAGACAAGGCAAGCTGTAAGTCGGTTGTCCAGGTAGAGGGAGACAAGACAAGCTGTAAGTCGGTTCTCCAGGTAGAGGGAGACAAGACAAACTGTAAGTCGGTTGTCCAGGTAGAGAGAGACAAGATGATCTGTAAGTCGGTTGTCCAAGTAGAGAGAGACAAGACAAGCAGTAAGTCGGTTGTCCAGGTAGAGGGAGACAAGACAAGCTGTAAGTCGGTTGTCCAGGTAGAGGGAGACAAGACAAGCTGTAAGTCGGTTGTCCAGGTAGAGAGAGACAAGATGACCTGTAAGTCGGTTGTCCAAGTAGAGAGAGACAAGACAAGCAGTAAGTCGGTTGTCCAGGTAGAGAGAGACAAGACAAGCGGTAAGTCGGTTGTCCAGGTAGAGAGAGACAAGACAAGCAGTAAGTCGGTTGTCCAAGTAGAGAGAGACAAGACAAGCGGTAAGTCGGTTGTCCAAGTAGAGAGAGACAAGACAAGCGGTAAGTCGGTTGTCCAGGTATAGAGAGACAAGACGAGCTGTAAGTCATTTGTCCAGGTAGAGAGGATAAGACGAGCTGTTAGTCAATTGTCCAGGTAGAGGGAGACAAGACGACCTGTAAGTCAGTTGTCTAGGTATAGAGAGACAATACGTGTTGTAAGTCAGTTGTCCAGGTATAGAGAGACAATACGTGTTGTAAGTCAGTTGTCTAGGTATAGAGAGACAATACGTGTTGTAAGTCAGTTGTCCAGGTAGAGAGAGACAATACGTGTTGTAAGTCAGTTGTCCAGGTAGAGAGAGACAATACGTGTTGTAAGTCAGTTGTCCAGGTAGAGAGAGACAATACGTGTTGTAAGTCAGTTGTCCAGGTAGAGAGAGATAAGATGAAATATGATTTTGTTCTGGCGGGCGGAGAAAGCCTAGAGCGAACTGACTGGTTTCAATCGAAAAGCAGGAAATGATCCCATAAATAGGATCTCATTGGAACCTGATGATCAAGAGAGTTGAAACAGATCGGGTGTGGGCTACCAGAATCCCCTCAGATATTGTAGAGATGTCCCAGAAAACGATCGCAAAAACATCGACCAGTCTTACCGATATAAGTTTTCTTTTTTTTTTCTTTTTTTATTTTGTTGTTGTTGTTGTTGTTGTTTTGCATCATCGAATTTGCTTTCTATTTCTTGGTTTAATGTTTTCATGTTCACATTTGTCATGTTTATTCCTGTTTATATCCATCAACTATAAAATCTTGTTCAAACAGTTCTTTCTAAAAGTTGATTTATTATTGATCATTTGATCACCTTTTGTATTTATGGTATTGATTTTTTTTCAGCACTTCTCATTGTTCGTCTATGTTTTTTTTATTGTCTCTTTCACATTGTGTTTGTTCTGAATTGTCATGTTATATTGTTTATGCATGTTCGTGCCAAATTTAAGTACATCTAAGTTTAGCTTGCCGTCAGTTGCTGCTTTCTTTCATATTTATTTATAACATTCTGAATTTTCCATCAATTGGTACAGGGTACATTATTTCAATCTGCTTCTGTCTTCATAGCAATCAAACTGATTTTAAGTCTGCTATTAATATGTTGTCACTTTGTTTACGGTTGTTTTCCCATGGCTTTTCCACATCCATCGACAAACCTTATTTGCTGTTTACATTAGATATTTCCTACCATTAGGTCACATGTTACTTTTCCTCATCCAACGACAAACCTTATTTGCTGTTTACATCAGATATTTCCTACCATTAGGTCACATGTTACTTTTCCTCATCCATCGACAAACCTTATTTGCTGTTTACATCAGATATTTCCTACCATTAGGTCACATGTTACTTTTCCTCATCCATCGACAAACCTTATTTGCTGTTTACATCAGATATTTCCTACCATTAGTTCACATGTTACTTTTCCTCATCCAGTCAGTTTGTTACGTCTGTGAATCCTTACATTAAATGGACTATGTTTGAACATTCAGTGAAAACAGCATTACTTTTCCAATAGCCAGGCAGACAGTAGACGTAATAATCAAAGATAAGATTGGAAGAGACCAGATTTCTTTGAAGTATCAATAATGGGGCGAGCGATCATTTTCATTTTTTACTGCCCGTGATCTAAGGGAGTCGCGATAGCTCAGTGGTTAGTGAACTTGACTACAAGGAACAAGAGGTTGTGTTCGAGCCAGATTGACGGCCACCATTTCACCCAGCCTTATATAGGAACCGGATTTTTTTTTCTCTCGGAAAGTAAAGCGATACGGGCGTAATACCGACTACATAACCCTAAAAATCATGTGCCGAAGGTCTGTAAAAATTATGGTCACTAACACCATTTCCCTATTTGACGCGACGGGGTTCTTTACTTTTTTTTTTACATATGATCTACAAGATTTGACTCAATTTCTATTTTACTACTTTTCCTTCAAGTTATTCTGTCACTTCTTCATGATGTGTGAATTTCAAATTAACTAGCAAGGTGTATGTCACTGTTCAATTGTTCACCTGTTAAAATATATATATGTATTATCGGGTCAACTGCCCTTTACAGACCGTTGCATTCTCAACATCCCGTCTGAAAGAATCTCTGTCTCTAGCCAGATCTCCCACAGACTATTTGCATTCTCAACATCCCGTCTGAAAGAATCTCTGTCTCTAGCCAGATCTCCCACAGACCATTTGCATTCTCAACATCCCGTCTGAAAGAATCTCTGTCTCTAGCCAGGTCTCCCACAGACCATTTGCATTCTCAACATCCCGTCTGAAAGAATCTCTGTCTCTAGCCAGATCTCCCACAGACCGCTGCATTCTCAACATCCCGTCTGAAAGAATCTCTGACTCGGGCCAGATCTCCCACAGACCATTTGCATTCTCAACATCCCGTCTGAAAGAATCTCTGTCTCTAGCCAGATCTCCCACAGACCATTTGCATTCTCAACATCCCGTCTGAAAGAATCTCTGTCTCTAGCCAGGTCTCCCACAGACCATTTGCATTCTCAACATCCCGTCTGAAAGAATCTCTGTCTCTAGCCAGATCTCCCACAGACCGCTGCATTCTCAACATCCCGTCTGAAAGAATCTCTGACTCGGGCCAGATCTCCCACAGACCATTTGCATTCTCAACATCCCGTCTGAAAGAATCTGTCTCTAGCCAGTTCTCCCACAGACCGTTGCATTCTCAACAGCCCATCTGAAAGAATCTCTGACTCGGGCCAGATCTCCCACAGACCGTTGCATTCTCAACAGCCCATCTGAAAGAATCTCTGACTCGGGCCAGATCTCCCACAGACCGCTGCATTCTCAACAGCCCATCTGAAAGAATCTCTGACTCGGGCCAGATCTCCCATTTCTTCTATTGTCATGTTCAGAGTCTTCTTGATGTCTTGAAGCCACCTTCTTCATGTTCTGCCCCTGATCCCTAGTCCTGGAACTATTTCTTCCATTATTGTTCTTTCCAGTCCTCTGTGTCTTTTGATGTGGCCATAGTATTTTAAGTTCATCTGTAGAATGGTGCTTATAATCCAATTCTTTTTAATAGATAAATATGTTAATATGTTAATATGTTAATATGTCTTCATTGCGCTTTGTCATTATCCAAAGCATCATAAGAATTTTTCTGTAGCATTTGTTTTGAATGAATAGATTTTTTTCCTTGCTGTTTGCGAGATCGTCCATGATTCACAACCATATGTTGCTGTCGGGAAGATACAAGCATTCCGTAATTTTAATTTTACTGCCTTGATGTTATTGGGCCACATGTTCTTCATGGCGTTCAACTGTTGTGCTATTGGTAATATTCTTTTGATCTCTATCTGGCAGTCTCCATTGTTAGTTACTACAGATCCCAGATATTTATAGTTTGTTACACTTTCATGCTGTTCATTGTTGAAGATGATTTTTGGTTGGAATTTGTGTTTTGTCAATGGACATTATCTTGGTTTTCTGTATGTTTAGGTGTAAGTTTTGCTCTTCACTGTGTTTTTGACCCACTCTTTTATCTCGTGTAATTCTTCTGCACTTTTTAAGAAGAGGACTGCGTCATCAGTGTATCTGAGTTCTTGTTTTATCTTGCCATTTATTGTGAAAGAATCGAACTTTACAAATACGTCATCGTTTCAAACATTTCTCTTGGTGTTCCCAGCGTAGATGTTGAACAGGTATGGAGAAACTATTCATCGCTGCTTCACCCTTTTTTTTATACTTTGAATAAATTTCATCTTTCGCCCGCTATTCTGAACGCTGCTTGCTGTTCGTGACATAATGATTCGATAAGATGCCTTCAGTGTGTAGGAAAGCCCATCTCTTTCATGCTACTCCTGGTTACAATGTTGTACGCAGCCAAAGGACTTGCTGTAATCTACGAAGCATGTATATAGTTCAATGGTGTATTCCCTACACCTCTCAAAGGTCTTGCTGTAATCTACGAAGCATGGATATAGTTCAATGGTGTATTCCCTACACCTCTCAAATGACTTGCTGTAATCTACGAAGCATGTATATAGTTCAATGGTGTATTCCCTACACCTCTGAAAGGACTTGCTGTAATCTACGAAGCATGTATATAGTTCAATGGTGTATTCCCTGCACCTCTCAAAGGCCTTGCTGTAATGACCTATATGAAGTTCATGTTCTAAACTCGTTCTATCCTCCTAATGAGGATCTGTACAAATATTTTGCTGGCATGGCTTATTAACACAATAGTTCTGCAGTTGGAACACAGCTTCAGATTTCCTTTCTTTGGAATGGCAATGTATACTGATCTTTTCCAGGTTTTTGGCCAGTCTGAATTTTCCAAATCTTCGCACACAGTGCGTGGTAAATACGAAAATAGCCTCCCCTCCAGCTTGGATGAATTCAGCTGGAATACCATCACTTCCTGGTGACTCTTCTTTCTTAAGATTTATTTTTCGGAACGAACTTCATATGGCATAGGCTCCGGTTCGTTATCTTCTTCACTTTCCTATTAATATCCTGGAGTGGTTCTTCATACATTGATATGCAGTAATCGCTCTATCTCTGCAGTAATCGCTCTATCTCTGCAGTAATCGCTCTATCTCTGCAGTAATCGCTCTATCTCTGCAGTAATCGCTCTATCTCTGCAGTAATCGCACTATCTCTGCAGTAATCGCTCTATCTCTGCAGTAATCGCTCTATCTCTGCAGTAATCGCTCTATCTCTGCAGTAATCGCTCTATCTCTGCAGTAATCGCACTATCTCTGCAGTAATCGCTCTATCTCTGCAGTAATCGCTCTATCTCTGCAGTAATCGCTCTATCTCTGCAGTAATCGCTCTATCTCTGCAGTAATCGCTCTATCTCTGCAGTAATCGCACTATCTCTGCAGTAATCGCTCTATCTCTGCAGTAATCGCTCTATCTCTGCAGTAATCGCACTATCTCTGCAGTAATCGCTCTATCTCTGCAGTAATCGCTCTATCTCTGCAGTAATCGCACTATCTCTGCAGTAATCGCACTATCTCTGCAGTAATCGCTCTATCTCTGCAGTAATCGCTCTATCTCTGCAGTAATCGCTCTATCTCTGCAGTAATCGCTCTATCTCTGCAGTAATCGCACTATCTCTGCAGTAATCGCTCTATCTCTGCAGTAATCGCTCTATCTCTGCAGTAATCGCACTATCTCTGCAGTAATCGCTCTATCTCTGCAGTAATCGCTCTATCTCTGCAGTAATCGCTCTATCTCTGCAGTAATCGCACTATCTCTGCAGTAATCGCTCTATCTCTGCAGTATATCACTATGTTTGGTTAGTGTATTGCCACTGCAGTCATTAGTTACTTGAATTTATATATATATTATTTTTCTTAGTAATTTAACCATTTAAAATGCATTCGTGGTCTTTGTTCCAATGCATACACATATTCGACAGATCGCTGTGTCATGTCAGCTAATATATTTTCATTTTGAAATGTGAATATCGCACAGTTGTCTATGTACCTGTCACATCCGTTAGCACGTCACACCTGTTGTTGTGTTTCCTAGGTATTCAATGACATGTCTCTTAACCCAGAAGCTTATAATTTATTCCTTTATTTTAAATGTGTATTTACCTTTTATTGCTTATATTTAATTATCATAGTTTTATATTTCTAATCAATGTTTATGATCACAAAATGATAACTATCTGTTCTGCTATTTACACACTCCCTTAATCTTTGGTACGAAGTCCACACCGCTTCTGAATAAATTTTCAAGTGACATCAACAAATGGCGAAGTGATTGGAGTTCCATTAGATTGCGGTCTGTGCGCACACTTAGCTCACATTTCAAGGTCGTTGTTCCTACTTGTTTTCAAAACAATAACAGTCACAAGACAACATCCTCAGTGACAGCCTGGACGACTCCTATCAAACAATCACTGATACGAACCTCAGAGCTGTATAAACGGCTTTACCTCGACGCTTAAGCGTAAAAGATAATATAAAATAAGATAATACAATCGATAAGAGTTCTCAAAGTGTCTATACAAGCACCCATACCGGTCCCTCACCTCATTTACTGCCCAGCACCATGCATGACAGACGTTATATCCACACGAGTTGTTCCTTTAGCTTGTCTCTATATATAACTCCTATACAAGCACCCATACCGGTCCCTCGTCTCATTTACTGCCCAGCACCATGCATGACAGACGTTATGTCCACACGAGTTGTTCCTTTAGCTTGTCTGTATATATAACTCCTATACAAGCACCCATACCGGTCCCTCGTCTCACTTACTGCCCAGCACCATGACAGACGTTATATCCACACGAGTTGTTCCTTTAGCTTGTCTATATATATAACTCCTATACAAGCACCCATACCGGTCCCTCGTCTCATTTACTGCCCAGCACCATGACAGACGTTATATCCACACGAGTTGTTCCTTTAGCTTGTCTGTATATATAACTCCTATACAAGCACCCATACCGGTCCCTCGTCTCATTTACTGCCCAGCACCATGACAGACGTTATATCCACACGAGTTGTTCCTTTAGCTTGTCTCTATATATAACTCCTATACAAGGTTTCCCCAGGTTTACGAGGCTCTAGTTGAGGGTCTGTTACGTTTATAGCAGTGCTCATTTCAGTCTTGGAAATCGACTTAAGGGCAGCAGAGACTGCTTTAACCAACATCCTCATACTAGATGATGTTGTTTTTACATCTACTCCTTCTTTCTTTGTTAACTACCAACATTTGTGTGTATGCATATGTGGCACTAGCCTCTATCTGAATGCGTTTTTGTCATGTTTGCGTTTTTTAGGGGACAGGCAAGATAATTCCAGTGCTGCGGTAAAGCTGACAGCAAGCAGCGTGTGGTGGGGTGTAGCGTAGACACCTACAAAGTGTGGGGACAGCTTTACAAAAAAGAACAAAACAGAATCAAGGCGTTTTGGTCTACATGCGACCTTCTTCGGAAAACGCGAACAACACAAACGAACAACGGAATGAAGATACACTCAACAACATGTTGTAGAATGGGCTGAACCAACAGATCAAGGAGAAATAAAAGTGGGATTTTTAAAAAAAAAAAGATAAAATGAAATTAATTGACAAGACGAAAAGGAAATGTACAACATTATGAAATATTTAGAAAATTAAGCCTAAAAAATTGAATGATGTAATTCAAGACAGCTAAAAGGATCAGCAGCTCCAAATCGGTGCGTTGACAGTAAGTTAGATGTGTATGGAATGAGAAGTAAGTGGTAGGGGATTGTGGAGGGACCAAGACACATGAGTGGACAAAAAGAATAATAAGAATTGGGGGAAGGGGAGGTAAGGTGATCAAGACACATGAGTGGACAAAAAGAATAATAAGAATTGGGGGAAGGGGAGGTAAGGTGATCAAGACACATGAGTGGACAAAAAGAATAATAAGAATTGGAGGAAGGGGAGGTAAGGTGATCAAGACACATGAGTGGACAAAAAGAATAATAAGAATTGGGGGAAGGGGAGGTAAGGTGATCAAGACACATGATTGGACAAAAAGAATAATAAGAATTGGGGGAAGGGGAGGTAAGGTGATCAAGACACATGAGTGGACAAAAAGAATAATAAGAATTGGGGGAAGGGGAGGTAAGGTGATCAAGACACATGAGTGGACAAAAAGAATAATAAGAATTGGGGGAAGGGGAGGTAAGGTGATCAAGACATATGATTGGACAAAAAGAATAATAAGAATTGGAGGAAGGGGAGGTAAGGTGATCAAGACACATGAGTGGACAAAAAGAATAATAAGAATTGGGGGAAGGGGAGGTAAGGTGATCAAGACACATGAGTGGACAAAAAGAATAATAAGAATTGGGGGAAGGGGAGGTAAGGTGATCAAGACACATGATTGGACAAAAAGAATAATAAGAATTGGAGGAAAGGGAGGTAAGGTGATCAAGACACATGAGTGGACAAAAAGAATAATAAGAATTGGAGGAAGGGGAGGTAAGGTGATCAAGACACATGAGTGGACAAAAAGAATAATAAGAATTGGAGGGAGGGGAGGTAAGGTGATCAAGACACATGAGTGGACAAAAAGAATAATAAGAATTGGGGGAAGGGGAGGTAAGGTGATCAAGACACATGATTGGACAAAAAGAATAATAAGAATTGGAGGAAGGGGAGGTAAGGTGATCAAGACACATGAGTGGACAAAAAGAATAATAAGAATTGGGGGAAGGGGAGGTAAGGTGATCAAGACACATGATTGGACAAAAAGAATAATAAGAATTGGGGAAAGGGGAGGTAAGGTGATCAAGACACATGATTGGACAAAAAGAATAATAAAAATTGGGGAGAGGGGAGGTAAGGTGATCAAGACACATGATTGGACAAAAAGAATAATAAGAATTGGGGAAAGGGGAGGTAAGGTGATCAAGACACATGATTGGACAAAAAGAATAATAAGAATTGGGGAAAGGGGAGGTAAGGTGATGACCGAGGATGTGAATTAAAGAGATGGTACCTGCTTGATAGGAAAATATAAACTATATATGTGAATACATGAACAGGTAGGCGTGCCTCGCACTACATCAACATATAGCGTTTTTTTTTTTTTTAAACGTCCCATTCTTACTCTTTTTGAGTATAATGTAATTAACTGATATTGCTGCTTCTCCTTGCCTGCAATTAGCGTTACTAACGTGTGCAAGCTACTGGACACCGTGAAAGTCGAGACACAGCTGAGAACTGGTCTGTATGTATGGATAGATCATTACCACTGCATGCCGCTGAGGTAGCAGCCTTCGGTGACCGAATAATATTAACACAGGCCAGCTGTTGTTAGCACAACTTAGAATAAAAGGGATCGGTTTTGGAACGTGTTCTCGTTGCTTCCGATGTTTGTAGATACCAGTCCAACACCTTCTTTCAATATGAGAAAGAAATTACGTGTTAATTGTTTAGTTGTAAACATATTTTGTGACGAAATTTTTACATAATTGTTAGTTACCGTGAGTCAAATAATCTGATGGTTGTGTGAGCGTGACCGGAAAAATTAATGGAAAAATGCTCGTGGCATGATCTGGTAACGTGAATTGATTAAAGACTTGATTATTCCGTTTGAAACCGATTAAATACATACATTGAATAATATCACAATGATATATAGAACAGCTTTTATTGTATATTTTAGTCTCCTATTAAATAATTAATCACCAACCCTTATCTGCGCATGTCAAAGTTGGAAAACAACAAAAGTGGTTGAAACAAATAGTGATATGCCTTCTAAGAGAAAACTGAAAGTAGTTGGGGTAAAGGTTTTCCATAGCAGTATTTTTACTTTCGAGTGGAAGTGGAGTGTGGAGCCTCCACTATGCGTGGGCACACCTATTTTGGAAGCGTAGCACAGCGCTCTCCCCGCGGATGTCAGACCTTCCCCCCTGATCAATGGCCATATACCCACTTTTTTCCAAATGGGTTGACTTCCGGGGACGAGTGAGCTTCGAACCCTAATGTTAGTCGTGAAAAGCGAGCTCTCTTCCACTGCGCTAATAATTTCCACTCTGTGTACAATGGAACGAATTCAAGACTAAAATAGAGATAAGAGAAATGGCCATGCAACCAATGATCTCATCTCAAAGAGGACAGTGGTGCATACGTTATGACCAAGAATAAAATGAGGATGGAGGTGATGACAGTGAACAGGACAGTCATCTGGTTAGAGTCACAAGACTACACCCACACCTGCATACTAAGTGACTCGATGAGCATGATCAGAAAGGTGGATATGGGCTCGGTACGCAGGCAATGGGTAGAGTCACTGCAGAAGTCAAAAATACTTGAGGTCACATTTGTCTACGTCCCTAGACATGTAGGAGTACGGGGAAATGAAAGAGTGTGTAGGTTGGCTAGCCTTGCTGTCGTTGAAGACGGTCAACCAATGATCCAGGTGGACATCATCAATGCCCTCCGAGATGTGGGAAAGGCACAACACTTCGACAACCATGAGTCCACGTCACTCCTTGGGATGATGGAGATTAGAGTTAAGATGGGCATAGCCAGAAACGAGAAACTTAGTGGCCGTGTAAGAAGACTTATCAACCAACACAGAACTGGAGTGGTCAGTCGCTGGACACTGCGGGACTTGCTGAGGATGGGATCTGAGCATCTATGGACATGTTCGGAGTGTAACGATTATGACGCGCAAATAATTCATTAACTCAATTTAAAAAGATGAAACTTCTAAAAACGGTAAAGAGTGTGTCTCATCTACAGCTTCAAGGATCGTTCAACATTACGCTGTCTACATGACAATGAATAAAGACGTGAAAAATCAGAAGGGGTTAGGGAATGAGGGGAAAACGTGAGGGGGTGCCAAGGAGCAAGTAATGAAGAAATCTTTTAAGTGAAGCCAACACAAAATATAAGCTTGGGACGTTGACAATGTTTGGGAAACTGTCTACTTGCATACACGACTGAGTCAAGAAATGACGATTGTTTGTAGGTTGCTAGGTCCTACGTTTTTCCCGTAAAATTTATGTTTCTTCATTACATTTCACGGGGTACGTTTTTCTTTTTCCCATAAACGAATTTCTACTTTTTTTTCTCGCAGATACAAAATTATTGGATACTATTTTTTTTAATCCACAGGAAATTGGATATGTTACACCATTTTTACTCATGTCTCATGTCTAGTAGAAACATCAATAGTTTCGATGTGGTAGGTTAGTATCTGTGGTCTAGCTACCTGGCCAACACAGCGTAACCTAATAGTTACAGTCTCGTCGATATAAGTTCTGGTTGGTAGAATTCAAATGTCTGAATATTTGTAGTTTGTTGAGCACAGTAGTTAAAATGAGTGAACAAACCCGGCTATTATTGGAAGGTGGACAGTGGACTAGTTTAGTTTGTAGTCTCGCAATGCCTTTCTTGATAGGTTTAATGAGATCTGATAGCGGGTAGCCTCAACTAGTTATTAATGTGGCAGTAGTAGTAGCAGTAGACTAAATATCACGTGTAACGTCAATGCCGTAACATAAGTAACATAGATGGTTTACGATAAGTCGTGAAAACATTACTTTTTCCCAGACAAAAAAAAAACGAGAAATCTTCCTTTTTACCTACAAAAACGTTCTTCCTTTTTTAACCTGACTAAAAACCTCTACCAACAACGATGTACATGTCAAACTTGTATATTTTTGTGTGTTTCCTGTCATATTTTACAACGGTGACATATTGAACGAATTACTTATACCCCAGAGCAAAACAAGCATATAATGATCATATATGTTTAACTGTTGACGTCATACTCCGAGTTTAGACCAGCTAATTGCAGGCGGCGTTGATGACGGCTGTACTGGCAACATATGGGCCCGTTCACACTCAAGCAAATATACTATTTCTTTATGACTAGCTGTATGTTGCTAGCAGTGAGCTATCGTTACGGCCTCCGTTCACATCAACAATAAAAGCTCACTAGCCGAACGCAAAGTAACTGAGGCCTAACGATAATCGGTTTCAGAGGAACTGGAATTTTAAACAAATCTGTTTAGCTGAAAGAAAACTTATCACATCCAACAAGACGTTGAGGTTTCATTCAAATACCACAGATCAACAGTAACAGAGAAAGTAAGAGTAACTTCACTTATTTACTTCAAGTTAACATCATATTTAAGAACAAAAAACAGCTTTTAAGTTTTCAAAAAAAAGTTCACCAGAGATATTTTTTTTTATCATTTAACGACTTGGTGAAATTAAAAGCATAATTAGATTACGGTATTTAGAGCAGCTTATCTTGTGTTTAAGTGAATAGTAAGTAGGACATAGGACATAACTATTTCATCGAGATAAGATTGGTTACTGTCGTCACGATTTCTGAGGGGCAGAAGTTTTTATAAGGCTGTGCACTCACACCATTGCTCGTCCAGACATTTCGCTGGGGAAGCCCGTCTGTCGGATCAAACTGTAGAAGTTCAGATTAACATAAAATGAACGTTTTCTATGAACTTCTACTCCTTCTGGCATTAACTTTCACGGACCTGCGAGTAACTTCAGAGGATGCCGATCGCCACTATTTGAATTCTTGGGCAGCGCAGATTACCGGTGGCGCAGAAGTAGCCAGACAAGTAGCGGAACAACATGGCTACAGAATCGTGAGATCGGTAATACATTTGTTGTCTGTTTTCTATTGTTTACTTACGTTTTAATCTAACAGACTATGTTCAGCTATTATCACGTTAATTCTGATTAAATTGGAAGTAGAATAGGACTTGCAAAGACAGAATTCCATCAAATGAAAAACATATGTTTCAAATATTTGTCAATTAATGTTAGAAAACGTGTCCTAAAGTGTTACATTAAACTTGTTCTATGGAAGTGAGTCGTGGACGATAAGTAAGACAGCACACAGACCATTAGAGGCATCTGAGATACGGTTTATTAGGAGAATGCAACGAACTCCATAGATAGCAACATTTAAAATAATGGAGAATGTTTTATAACGAGTTGGAGAAACCCTAAATATCATCAAAATCATAAAGAAGAGGCAATCTACATTTTTAGTACATATGTCATGCGAAAAGAAGGCATTGAGAATACAAAACAGCATGCAGGGTGAATGAAAAGAAGAGCAGAGAAAGACAAAGATAAAAAATATTGACCAGCTTATCCAAGTGACACAATAGAAGTTCATCAACTGAAATTATGACATGCATGACGGACCGAGTGATATGAAGAGAAATGATCGCCTACGTCAACCGGCATGATACCTGATGATGATGGGTTTTTTTTATTATCAATTTGTATACACTATTTCATAGAGAAAGCATCTTTTAATCTTGTCTTGTTTTTGTTAACCCAAACTCTTATAATACTTTCTTATCTTGTAATCGTAACTTATTTTCCTGTCTCAAACTTTTGTCTTGTGCTCTTGTATTTTTGTTTGACGCTTCCAAGTACAATATTGTTCTTTATGAACTTTGCCATCATCTCTTATCTTGTACTGATATCATTATCTTCTGTTTTGTTCCACACTCGATAATTTAGAGGTTTATAAATATCACGCACTTGACATTTCATTTGTTTTGTCGTTTGTTTCAACATTGCAATCTTCTATATATTGTAAATCATTTTAAATACTTTGTTGCTCTCTGTTTTATATCTCACTTTCATTGTATACTGTTTTCTTTCATTTATGTTTAATTCGAGCTAAAACAAAGAATAAAGCAGAAAACTTTATTCGCCATTTGGAACGTTTTAGCTCTTTGTTAAGTCTTAGTTAAGTCTTAGTTAAGTCTTCAGCAATTTTTAAAAGCCATGACAGACTCTTCTTTATTTATGATTCTGTGTAGAGCCTCTTTCGGGTTTCCTATTTTATTTATGTAACATTGAGTGATATCTACAACAGTGGATATATACCAGACGACATGCTCAAATCAATATTTATAGCCCTACCAAAGAAATCTGGTGCGATTGAATGCGATGATCATCACAAAATAAGCCTTATGTCACATGCCTAAGATATTACTAAGAATCATCATGCGAAGAGTGCGAAACAAAATCAGTCCAGAAATTAGCGATGAACAGAGTGGTTTCGTTGGAGCTAAAGGAACGAACAATGACATAAACATAAGATCGTTAGTAGAAAGATCCATAGAGGTGAAAACAGATCTATACCCTATATTTCATAGATTATACCAAAGCATTTGATAAAGTAAAGCACCACGAAAAAAAAAAATCAAAATTTTGGAAAGCATAAACGTAGACAGCAAAGATCTAAGAATAATAAAGAACACTTACTGGCAACAAACAGCGGCCATGACAACTGGAAATCAGTTGGGAATTTTTGAACAAATAAAACAGCGTCTTAGACAAGGTTGTGTACTGTCACCATATTTAGTTAGTATGTATAGTGAGATTATTTCAAGATCCATAAGGGGTATGCCTGCAATAACAATTGGACTTTGCTTGATTGTTCATTATTATTTGTTGGGATTTCATGATGTTTGTTGTCTTGTTATATGTATATGACGTCATGGCGATGTGAGTCATGATTTCTTGTGATATTTCATTATCTCTGGTTGCTCAAACTTTTTGTGTTTCACTTCATCGGTTTTTTTTGTGAATGTTCATGTCTAATTCATTTCGATGACATCATGAATGTTCATGTCTAATTCATTTCAATGACACCATGAATGTTCATGTCTAATTCATTTCAATGACATCATGAATGTTCATGTCTAATTCATTTTAACGACATCATGAATGTTCATGTCTAATTCATTTCAATGACATCATGAATGTTCATGTCTAATTCATTTCAATCAACTATTTCTACAAATTCTTCTAATTATATTTCACTCTCAGCCGTCAATGATGTCTCCCTTCTACGTACAGTATAATACGTTTCTTATCTGCTGATGTTAACTCGCAGCAGTCATTTCAATGAAAGTTATAGTCGAAAACACATATAATGTAAGCACACTTAACAAGGATCTATTGATGGATTGACGTGTTTTTATCATAAAGATTACTGTTGTGTTCATAGTTATATTTTATTAAAAGATGGTGATAGTTATGTCCAGTTAATTCTCCTGAACTTTAATCATTTTACAGTAATTTATCTTTGGCCCGGAACAGCAAGTAATAACATGTTATGTAGAGGGTACACGCATTCATATATGACTTTATTTTGTTTAATGAATTTATACAAATTAAATGAAATTATTTTAGCAATTAGATACGTAAGTCTGAGATAGACTTCATAGAAACAGTTTGGAACAACAATTTCACATTTTTCACGCCTGATTAAGTCTTCAAACTGACTTTCATGCAGCATCCCATTCTCTGAATTTGTTTTTTTTTTCCCCACATTTCTCTGATAAAATAAATGTAATATTTTGTTTAAAAACTAGTTTCGATAAATCAATTTTTTTTAAATAAAATTAATTAAAATCATCATCATTAAGTACCGGGCCTACTGGTGTAGGTGATAATGTCTCTCCACAACTTTCGATCTCGGCAGCTATTTATCATTTCTGTTGTTGACCTTCTGCCAAAACATTCTCTTAAGCTGTCTGTTATTTTTTCTCTTTGCTTCCCTCTATCTCTTCGTCCCTCAATTTTTCCAGTTGTTACAATATATTCCAGTTGTTCTCTTCTCATTACATGACCAAAAATGATGATTGTCTCTTCCTAATATTGGAAATTAGCTCTCTTTTTGCTTTGACCTCTCTCAGAACATCTTCATTACTCTTCTTAGCTGTCAATGGTATTCTCAACATTCTTATGTAAAACCACATTTCTACAGACTCCAGTGATTTTCTTGTCTGTTGTCCTATTGTCCATGATTCGCATCCATATGTTAAGACTGGCTCTACATAACATTTAAGAACTCTTTTTCTTGTTTCTATTGTCAAAAATGGATTGCATAGTATCTTCCTCATTTTTTGGAAAGCAGCTTTTGCCTGAGCCATTCTGCATCTCACCTCTTTTGTACATCTTCCGTCTGAGGTTAAGAAAGTTCCCAAATATTCAAATTCGTTTACCTGTTTTAATATTGTTCCACTTGTCTTTATTTTGCACTGAGGGGATGTCTTTTTCTTTGTTGTTACCATTACCTCTGTCTTTTTGCTATTAAGGCTGAGTCCTTTATTTTTGCTTCCTTTCACTATAATGTCCAATGTTTCTTGTAACTCATTTTCACTCTTAGCGATTAAGACTGTTTCATCAGCATACCTTAGATTATTTATATTATGACCCACAATTGTTATTCCAGGCATGTCCCTTATGGATCTTAAAATAATCTTACTATAAATATTAAACAAATCTGGTGACAGCACACAGCCATGTCTAGCACCCTGTTTTATTTGTTGAAACATTCCCAATTGGTTTCCAGTTCTTATGGCCGCTGTTTGTTGCCAGTACATGTTCTTTATTATTCTTAGATCTTTGCTGTCTACGTTTCTGCTTTCTAAAATTTTGATTATTTCTTGGTATTTACTTTTATCAAATGCCTTGGTGTAATCTATGAAACATAGGTATAGATCTGTTTTCACTTCTATGGCTCTTTCTACTAAAGATCTTATGATATAAATGGCATTGCTTGTTCCTTTATTTCTAACAAAACCACTCATTAAAATAAAGAACTGTAAATGCTCTATTTCCTATACCCTTAATGAAAAATTCATCGATAAGGAACTAGTTCACTTATCTAATCGCTATGTAAGGTAACAAATATAGAAAACCAATTTATTTGGTCCCCTGGCATTCAAACTTTGGAGCTCCCTGTTCTCGAAGGCCTGAAACCGTTTCCCGACTAGCTACCACTAGTCCGTGGATGCCCTGGAAAGCGCTGACCACTCTCATATGGCGAGTTTTGCCAAATTGACTTAAAATGTCTCCTCAAATGTTAATGCGTATACGCTTCAGGTCGCCCTAATCCTGTACTTAGTTACGGTCTTTGAGTCGTGAACTCTCCAAGGTATCTGAAGACAATTGACAATTTATGGAGCTGATTTCCAGGAACTGTCACAGTTTTTTTCAGGATGTAGAGATGCTCTTTCGATCAATACGTTTCCACTATGAGTGTGTATGGTAATACAATGACAAGTAGAAGACCTGCAAAAACACTTAAATAGACTCAACAGCACAGACAAAAAGTACAACATGAAAATCAGCATCAACAAACCAGAAGTCATGAATATCACAAAAGAGAAACAGAAGATCAACAAAATTATAGACGGCAGACCATTAAAGCAAGAAGAGGAATTTAAATACATAAGAAATCTAGTGATAAACGATAATTCCCACACAGCAGAAATGAGATCAAGATGCAACAAAGCTCGTCAATTCATTGGACAGCTATCATCACTATTGTCCAACAAAGAAATACCTCTAGAGGCAAAACGAGGACTGTACAACACAATTTTCATCCCAACGTTGTGCTACCAATGCTAGTCCTGGACCCTAGATGCATGAAAAATAAAAAAAGGTTACATGTACTGAGATGAAATGTGTCAGACGAATGACAGGAAACAGCCTGAGAGACAAGATCATAAATGTAGAGCTGAGGAAAAAGCTTGGAATAATTCTCTCCATAGAATATACAAAGTAACGAAAGAAAAAATTGTTTTACCACGAAATAGGGCAGAAATATCAAGACACAACGAGCCTTCATTAAACGTTGCGAGAACACCAGAACCAAGGTCCAAACACCAACACCTAAAACGATAGATTGAGGGAATATTATAAGCACTAAGAAACATAACAGCAACATGGGCGAACAGAAGAGCAAAAGATCTTAAATTATATCTCCCCTCGACACTGAAAGACAAATAAGGAAGGAAAGTAGAAGATCATAAGTGTGGACCTTTTACTGCTTTGACGGATCGTGACTAAGGACAAGATAACGGAAGAGATCAGCAAACCATACATATGTTCAAACTCACGATCAGAATGTATGTCATATTATCTTTCTAGGTTCCTACATTCACACTTTGAAATACATACGTATGTGCTGGCAAATTCGAAGATGTGTGTGGCAAATTATTACAGCAGCAGTGTTGTCAGTCAAAGCTGAACATATAACGTGAACAGGGCATTACGCGATGAACTATGACTTATGAAGTCATGTTATTGACAGAGAATGGAACTATGACTTCTGAGGTCATGTTATTGACCGAGAATGGAACTATGACTTCTGAAGTCATGTTATTGACCGAGAATGGAACTATGACTTCTGAGGTCATGTTATTGACCGAGAATGGAACTATGACTTCTGAAGTCATGTTATTGACCGAGAATGGAACTATGACTTCTGACGTCATGTTATTGACCGAGAATGGAACTATGACTTCTGAGGTCATGTTATTGACCGAGAATGGAACTATGACTTCTGAAGTCATGTTATTGACCGAGAATGGAACTATGACTTCTGACGTCATGTTATTGACCGAGAATGGAACTATGACTTCTGAAGTCATGTTATTGACCGAGAATGGAACTATGACTTCTGACGTCATGTTATTGACCGAGAATGGAACTATGACTTCTGACGTCATGTTATTGACCGAGAATGGAACTATGACTTCTGACGTCATGTTATTGACCGAGAATGGAACTATGACTTCTGACGTCATGTTATTGACCGAGAATGGAACTATGACTTTTGACGTCATGTTATTGACCGAGAATGGAACTATGACTTTTGACGTCATGTTATTGACCGAGAATGGAACTATGACTTTTGACGTCATGTTATTGACCGAGAATGGAACTATGACTTCTGACGTCATGTTATTGACCGAGAATGGAACTATGACTTCTGACGTCATGTTATTGACCGAGAATGGAACTATGACTTCTGACGTCATGTTATTGACCGAGAATGGAACTATGGCTTTTGACGTCATGTTATTGACCGAGAATGGAACTATGACTTCTGACGTCATGTTATTGACCGAGAATGGAACTATGACTTCTGACGTCATGTTATTGACCGAGAATGGAACTATGACTTCTGACGTCATGTTATTGACCGAGAATGGAACTATGACTTCTGACGTCATGTTATTGACCGAGAATGGAACTATGACTTCTGACGTCATGTTATTGACCGAGAATGGAACTATGACTTCTGACGTCATGTTATTGACCGAGAATGGAACTATGACTTCTGACGTCATGTTATTGACCGAGAATGGAACTATGGCTTTTGACGTCATGTTATGGACCGAGAATGAGAGCAAGGCAAAGATGGTTTTAAATATTGACCAGTATGATAGAGCTTACTCCCAATGTGAACAAGACAGGCAAGCGATTAGATCAACAGTTCCTAAATCGTTCGTCTTACGACCTCTTTAATACAAGTAAAGGTAACAACGACCCCTTTAATACTACTAAAAGAACCCACGACCCCTTTAATACTACTAAAAGAACCCACGACCCCTTTAATACTACTAAAAGAACCCACGACCCCTTTAATACTACTAAAAGAACCCACGACCCCTTTAATACTAGTAAAAGAACCCACGACCCTTTTAATACTAGTAAAAGAACCCACGACCCTTTTAATACTACTAAAAGAACCCACGACCCCTTTAATACTAGTAAAAGAACCCACGACCCTTTTAATACTAGTAAAAGAACCCACGACCCCTTTAATACTAGTAAAAGAACCCACGACCCTTTTAATACTACTAAAAGAACCCACGACCCCTATAACACTACTAAAAGAACCCACGACCCCTTTAATACTAATAAAGATACCAACTACCCCTATAACACTAGTAAAAGAACCCACGACCCTTTTAATACTAGTAAAAGAACCCACGACCCCTTTAATACTAGTAAAAGAACCCACGACCCCTTTAATACTACTAAAAGAACCCACGACCCCTTTAATACTACTAAAAGAACCCACGACTCCTTTAATACTACTAAAAGAACCCACGACTCCTTTAATACTAATAAAGATACCAACTACCCCTATAACACTAGTAAAAGAACCCACGACCCCTTTAATACTAATAAAGATACCAACTACCCCTATAACACTAGTAAAAGAACCCACGACCCCTTTAATACTAATAAAGATACCAACTACCCCTATAACACTAGTAAAAGAACCCACGACCCCTTTAATACTAATAAAGATACCAACTACCCCTATAACACTACTAAAAGAACCCACGACCCCTTTAATACTAATAAAGATACCAACTACCCCTATAACACTAGTAAAAGAACCCACGACCCCTTTAATACTAATAAAGATACCAACTACCCCTATAACACTACTAAAAGAACCCACGACCCCTTTAATACTAATAAAGATACCAACTACCCCTATAACACTAGTAAAAGAACCCACGACCCCTATAACACTAGTAAAAGAACCCACGACTCCTTTAATACTAATAAAGATACCAACTACCCCTATAACACTAGTAAAGGAACCCACGACCCTTTTAATACTAGTAAAGGTACCAACGGCCCCTTTAATACTAGTAAAAGTTTCGGGCCGCTGCCGGGGCCCGAAAGGGAAGTAAAGAATAGCGGCGCTGTACCCTACCAGGCATGTTAGTAAGAGGCGAGAAAGGAGGGTTGGGCATGGGACTGGCTATCCCATACTGTAAACAAAAAAAAAATAAGCCGAAAAAACTTCACAAACATGGACAAGTCAAAGAGAGAAAAAGTAAATCGGCCATCCAGGAAAGAGAAGGGCTCTCTGTCTAAGAGAAGTATGACGCAAGCTGGAGAAAACAGTAAGGAGCCGGGTTGCCGGCTCATCCTTTGTCTACCAGGAAATCCTCCAGAATTGGCACCTGGAATGTACGTACTCTAAACGAACAGGGAAAAGCTGCACAGGTAGCGGCAGAAATGACAAACTACAAGATAGATATTCTGGGAATGTGTGAAACAAGATGGCTACGAACGGAAAGAATAAAACTAAATACAGGAGAGATGATTTTATCATCAGGACACCAGGAACCTGGAGCACAACATAGTGAAGGGGTAGCTATAATGCTATCAAGGAATGCACAGAAGACACTAGTAGAATGGGAAGCAGTAGGACCATGACTAATGAGAGCAACATTTAAAACAACCAAAAACAAAATAGAATTACACATTATCCAATGCTATGCACCAACCAACGATAAGAATGATTTAGTTGAAGATGATTTCTATAAACTGCTACAATGTCAGATGGATGCAAGGCGAGCCAAGGATATTATAATCTTAATGGGAGACCTAAATGCTAAAATAGGATCAGACAACAGAGGCTTCGAAGAGATTATGGGAAAACATGGACTTGGAGATATAAGCGAGAATGGAGAGATATTTGTGAATTTCTGCGCCCTTAATCAAATGAGCCTAGGAGGAACAATATTCCAACATAAAAGAATACACAAAGCTACATGGGTGTCACCAGATCATAGAACGGAAAATCAAATTGATCCATATGTATTAATAATAAGTTTAAGTCATCTTTACAGGATGTAAAAGTATATAGAGGGGCAGATGTAGCTTCTGACCATCATCTTCTGATAGTAAAAGTAAAGTACCCCAGTCACGCCAAGTGGCGTATAGGGAAAGTATGGTGTTAGTGACCCTATATTTTGCAGACCTTCAGCACATGATTTTTGGGGTAATGTGGTCGGTATTACGCCCGTGCTGCTTTCCTTTCCCAGAAAAAATCCGGTACCCATTTAAAGCTGGATGAACCCGGAAGCCGTCGGTTGGGAACGAACCCTACCCCTGGTCCTTTGTAGTCCAGTTCACTAACCACTGAGCTATCGCGGCTCCCTTCTTCTGATAGCCAAACTTAAAATTAAACTAAAAAGGTATACTACAGCGAATAAGGGTAGAAAGTATTTCAATGTAGAGTTTCTTAAAGAACAAGGAATTAAAGATAAATTCGCAGTCACAATATCAAACAAATACCAAGTCTTCCAACAACTAGAAAATACAATAAATATAGAAGATAATTGTCAACAGGTAAAAGATATATGGAAAGTGGCATGCGAACAAACACTGGGGAAAAGATAACGCCAGAATAAGGCGTGGATGACAGCAGAGACCCTGGATAAAATTAAAGAAAGAAAGAACAAGAAAGCAGACATAAATAAAAGCAAAACTAGAAGTAATAAAGCCAAGACACGGGAAACTTACACAGAGGTGAACAAAGAAGTGAAAAGATGCATTAAAAGGGATAAGAGGAAATATATAGATTAAATAGCTAAAGAGGCAGACGAAGTTGCAAATAAAGGGAATATGAAAGAACTATACAACAGCACAAAAAAATTAAGTGGAAAATATAAACAGATCAATGCCTTTATTAAAGATAAGAAAGGAAATCTGCTTAATAATATAAGGGAACAAATGGAGAGATGGAAAGAGCGCTTTGAAGAACTTTTGAACAGACCCAGCACAAATAATCCTCCGGATATACTACCAGCAGAAGTGTTACACGTTAACAGTGGAAAACCAAGCAAAGAAGAAATAATGAAAGCCATCAAACTATTTAAAAATGGTAAAGCCACAGGACCAGATGAAATTCCTTCGGAAGCCTTCAAAGCAGATATTAACACCTCTACCAAGATGTTACATAATCTATTAGATAAAATTTGGGAGAGGGAAGAAATACCTAAAGACTGGAAAGAAGGTTATATGATCAAACTACCAAAGAATGGAAGTTTACAGGAGTGCACAAATTATATGGGAATTATGCTACTATCAGTGCCAGGAAAAATATTAAGCGGAATCATTCTGGAGAGACTAAAAGAGGCCATAGAGAAACATTTGTGAGAGGAACAAGCAGGTTTTAGGAAGAACAGATCATGTGCTGATCAAATAACTACTCTACGTATAATAGTTGAACAAAGTATAGAACTAAAATCCCCACTATATATTGGATTCATAGATTACGTAAAGGCATTTGATAGTTTAGACAGAAGAATGCTTTGGAAGTTGCTGAGTCATTACGGAATCCCCATAAAGTTTATTGACCTAATAAAAACAATGTATGAAGGAACGAAATGTAGTGTGGTGCATGAAGGACAGCTTATAAAACCATTTGAAATAAGAACAGGAGTAAGGCAGGGATGCCTTCTGTCTCCATTTCTCTTTCTACTGGCCATAGATTGGATTATGAAAATAACTCAAAACAACAGAAATGGGATCCAGTGGTCATTGACCAAACAACTTGATGACTTAGACTTTGCTGATGACATAGCTCTCCTATCACACAGCCATCAACAGATGCAGGATAAAATGAGCATACTTGATGAGAGATCACAACAGCTAGGACTGAAGATTAATATAGATAAGCACAACATTATGAGAATTAATACAGTTGGCAATAACAAATTACAACTAGGAGAAATACCCCTACTAGACGTACAATCTTACATATATCTGGGCAGTAATATAGATAAAGAGGGAGGAACAGAAATGATATCAAAATAAGGATATCAAGAGCTTTAATTACACTGGGAAACAAATGGAAATCCAAAGAAATTAGGTTAAATATAAAAATAAACAGTTTCAACTCAAATGTTAAGTCGGTCCTATTATATGGCTGTGAAACATGGAGAACAACAAAATTTACAATCACGAAGATACAGACTTTCATTAATAGATGCTTACGCAGAATAAAAGGATGGAAATGGCAGGACAAAATCACTAACATAGAATTATGGAAAGGTACCAGTCAAATACCAGTGGATAAAGAGATACAGCGAAGACGATGGATAGAATACACACTACGAAAGTCAACTTAGAGTATTACACAACAGGCCCTTTTTTTAATCCCCAGGGGAAAAGACAAAGAGGAAAACCAAGTAATTCTTGGAGAAGACAGATAGAAGCAGAGATGAAGATAATGGGGAAGACATGGAATGATCTTAAAAGAATGACAAAAAACCGAACGACTTGGAAAGTGTTTGTTGAAGACCTATGCTCCACTGGGAGTTAAAAAGGTAGAAAAAGAAGAAGAATTACAAATTCGCGTCATCATAAGCCTTTAAGGCTTAAGCCCATTTTGGTCTTTGTTTTGATATCAAAAAGATCATGAAAATCCAGTTTCGCAAAGATATGTAGAAGCAGATGGAAGTATAATTGGAAAGGCAAGCATGGTCACATCCAGCGGTATCGTAATGGGCTAGTAGGTATAAATGGAGCTTGTTTTGTTTTCTCATATCCAGGGATGTCGTACAGGGCTAGTGTGCAGAACTAGGGTTAGTTAAGATTTCTAGGACAGCAAACACAATATTTTTGTTTATTTCCTGTCTTTCTTTAGGTCCTATATGGCTTCTAGATTATACATACTTTGCGTCGCTGAGTGCGACATATTTAAAGGCACGACTTTATTATATTTTTGTACGGTTGGTACCACCGTGTTGGAGCGACCACTTCTTCTTTTTTCTTCTTCTTCTTCTTCTTCTACTACTACTACTACTTTCAACTCCCTGTGGAGCATATGTCTTTAAAAAACACTTTCCAAGCTGTTCTGTTTCTTGCCATTCTTTTAAGATAATTCAATGTCTTCCTCATCATCTTCATCTCTGCTTCCATCTGTCTTCTTCAAGAATACTTTGGTCTTCCTCTTAGACTTTTTCCCTGGGCATTCCAACAAGGGAATTTGTCGTGTAATACTCTCACTTGGCTTCCGTGGTGTGTATCCTATCCAGCGCCATTGTCAACATTGTATCTCTTTGTCACTTTTCCATAATTCTGCGTTAGTGATTTCTTTCTGCTATTTCCATCCTTTTATTCTGCATAAGCATCCATTAATGAAGGTCTGTATCTTCACGATTGTCACATGTGTTGTTTTCCATGTTTTACCGTCATATAATAGGACTAACTTAACATTGGAGAACAATTTTATTTTTCTAATTTAGCATAATTTCTTTGGATTTCCATGTTTCCTAGTGCAATGAATGCTCCTCTAGCTCTTGGTATCCATATTTTTGTATCATTTTCTGTTCCTCCTCTTTATCTATATTATTGCCCAGATATATGTAAAATCTAGTAGAAGTACTTCTCGTATTGTTATTTGTTTATTGCCAATTGTATTAATTCTCATAATGTTGGTCTTATCTCTTTTTATTTTCAGTCCCATCTGTTGTGATCTCTCATCAAGTATGCTCATTTTGTCGTGTATCTGTTGCTGGTTGTGTGATAGGAGAGCTATGTCATCAGCAAAGTCTGAGTCATTAAGTTGCTGGTTGTGTGATAGGAGAGCTATGTCATCAGCAAAGTCTGAGTCATTAAGTTGCTGGTTGTGTGATAGGAGAGCTATGTCATCAGCAAAGTCTGAGTCATTAAGTTGCTGGTTAGCGACCACTGAATTTCATTTCTGTTGTTTTGAGTTATTTTCATAATCCAATCTATGGCCAGTAGAAAGGGAAGTGGAGACAGAAGGCATCCCTGCCATTATTCCTGTTATTATTTCAAAAACTTCTGTAAGTTGCCTTTCGTGCACCACACTACACTTCATTCCTTCATACATTGTTCTTATCAGGTTAATAAACTTTATGGAGATTCCGTAGTGACTCAGCAACTTCCAAAGGATTTCTCTGTCTAAACTATCAAATGCCTTTTCGTAATCTATGAATCCAATATAAATTGGGGACTTTAGTTCTAAATTTTGTTCAACTATTATACAAAGGGTAGTTATTTGATTTTGACCAGCACATGATCTGTTCTTCCTAAAACCTGTTTGTTCATCTCTCAAATGTTTCTCTATGGCCTCTTTAAGTCTACAGAATGATTCTGTTTAGCATTTTCCTGGCACTGATAGTAGCATAATTCCCCTACAATTTGTGCACTCCTGTAAATATCATTTCTTTGGTAGTTTGATCATATAACATTCTTTCCAGTCTTTGTTTCTTCCCTTTACCATATTTTATCTAATAGATTATGTACCATCTTGGTAGAGGTGTTAATATCTGCTTTGATGGCTTCTGAAGGAATTTCATCTGTTCCTGTGGCTTTACGATTTTTTAATTGCTTGATGGCTTTCATTATTTCTTCTTTGCTTGGTTTTCCATAGTTAATGTGTAGCTCTTCTTCTGCTGGTAGAATATCTGGAGGGTTAATTGGGCCAGGTCTGTTCAAGAGTTCTTCAAAGTGCTCTTTTCATCTCTTCATTTCTTCCCTTATATTACTAAACAGATCTCCTTTCATATATTTAATAAGGGCATCGATTGATCTGTTTGTATGCTCCGCTTAATTTATTTGTGCTTTTGTATAGTTCTTTTATATTTTCTTTATTTGTCGCCTCCTCTGCCTCTTTAACTAGTTCATTTATATATTTCGTATTATCTCTTTTAATCCATCTTCTCACTTCTTTGTTCACCTCTTTATAAGTTTCCTGTGTCTTGGGATTAGTACTTCTCGTTTTGCTTTTATTTATGTCCGCTTTCTTATTCTTTCTTTCTTTAACATTCTCCATGGTCTCAGCTGTCATCCATGCCCTATTATGACGTTCTCTTTTCCATAGGATTTCCTAACATGTCTCCATCCATATATCCTTGATCTGTTTCCAATGATATTCTATATTTATTGCATTTTCTAGTTGTTGGGGGACTTAGTTTTTGTTAGATACTGTGACTGCAAATTTATCTTTAATTCCTTGCTCTTTGAGAAACCCTGTATTGAAATACTGTTAGCGATCACCTGGTCATTGATACAATAATCAACATTTAATCAAATATCCCCTTTCTCGATTCATCAGAATTCAACATATTCAATATTCTCACTGCAGCAGAGACTTCAGCACTTACTTAGGTCTCATCAGCTATCCTCAAATCCGGTCTAATAATGAACGATGACTGCTTAGCATTGACTGACCCAGGTTGACATATAGCAACAACAACAGCTGTCCAAATGACATATGACACATAGAGTCAGTTACTGGTGGATCGTATGTGGGATGAACCCACTATCCGAAACACCGACACTTGACACATCTTCCTCCATAATTGCAACAATTACGTTGTGGTTGCTGCGCGAACATGCAACGTCAAACGAACCAACCTGCCACGTTTCCATCGCATGAACATAACTTCTACTTTGAAATACAATCGAATTAATTGTGCGTGAGAATCTACATTTGGTTCTTATCTTATTACACTTGCGTCGTGTAGAACCTACATGAAATCACTTTCATCAACTATTTTTGGCCAATCTTTAAGTCAAATCAATTAAGGTGTCACGTTTCTGGTTTATAACACCTGGACAGTAAACATAACATCTAGCTTAAGAGCAGTTTTTGGTGGCTGGCAGTGGTGGACAGAAAACATGTTAGGATCTACGTTGGTACTTTAGCATCATACTTTATTACACATGAGAGTGCTTTGTTGTAGTCGCTTGCATTAAGAGAGCTTAGGCATAAATTGTGTCCGGTCAAGCTTGAAAAGAGGAGACATTTTGTCAAATGTATAAAATATATGGTTACTTTTTCGTTATTGCTGTATTTGTTTGCGTTCATCATTTATGTCCCAGTTGAGGGCCAGCCAAAACGTCGGACTGTTCTGTGTCGTCTTGTATATCAACGTAAACCTGTAATCATACTTTCATTTGTTGCGTTATTTTATTTTGTTTTAGTGACAGCTATTTTTTCATATCTCCGCTGCTTTAAAAAAAAATAATTCGACACAAAAAAGCGCTGAGTTAGATTACCTGGTACACTGGGTTTCCAACCTTTCATTTTGTCTCGTAAACTTTACATTTATTTGTTTTAACTTCCCGCCAGTTTGTGTCATTCTCTGTGCAACAGATATGACGTCATCTGGGTGCTAGTGCCCATCACTTCCCTGTTAGTGCCGTTCTGGTCTACAAAATAATGCTCAGTTCAATGTTCTGTAATGTGACCCCTGCTCCAATATTTTGTGTTCCTTTCTACTTATTTAGTAGATTCTACTAGAGACGTTTTTGCAGAGTTATCTCCCTATTATGCCATACAGTCAAATTGTAAGCCAAAATAATTTTAAAACAAAGGTTAAGACCAGTTTTAGAACCTCCAATAAGAGGGGCACAAATGGGCTTCAGGGGGAACAGAGGCTGTACTGATTCGCTGTTTTCTTTGAAACAACCAACAGAAAAAGCACTCAAATACAATCAAAGACTATATATAACATTCTTGGACCATGAAAAAGCTTGCGATCGCGTACAAAAAGAACAACTGTAGGACATACTTACAACTTACTGTGTTAACAAACATTTGATTAAATTGTGCAAAAGCTCATGCGACAAAAGCTCAAGCAAAGTAAGACCAGCTATTCATCACATTCATGGACTACATCTGTAAACTGGCAAATACATCCGAATGGGAGGGAATCAACGAGCTCCTTATCACAGACGACCAAGCATTGATACACACGAAAATAGAAAACATGCAAGAACACATAGACAGACTTAATAGAGTCGGAAAAGAACGTAATATAAACATCAACAAGACAGAAGTAATGATGATATCAACAGAAACCACGAGGCACCAACATAACAATGGATTACAATATCCTAAAACACGTGAAGGAATTCAAATACTTAGGTAGCACCCTGACATATAACAACATGCAAGCAACAGAAATAGACTCAAGATGCAACAAAGCTTGCCGAGTTATCGGACAGATCTCACCAGTGCTGTCTAACAAAGAAGTAACTTTAGAAGCGAGCGAGTTATTTATAAGACTATCTTTACCCCAACGTTGTGCTACCAGTGCCAGACATTGACCTTAGACTCAAGAACCATTAGAGAAATAATCACCACAGAAAAAGTGTGTCAGGGGCATGGCAGGAAACAATCTGGGAGATAAGATGAGAAACGAAGAGTTAGGAAAAAATGACTAGGAACGGAACCAGCTATTGAAGACATAAAACAGCAGATCAAGTGGTTCGGGCATGTGATAAGACATCAAGAACTGAATCTAACACAACGAGTTACCAACACACGATATGAGAACACCAGATCAAGTGGTTCGGGCATGTGATAAGACATCAAGAACTGAATCTAACACAACGAGTTACCAACACACGATATGAGAACAGCAGATCAAGTGGTTCGGGCATGTGATAAGACATCAAGAACTGAATCTAACACAACGAGTTACCAACACACGATATGAGAACACCAGATCAAGTGGTTCGGGCATGTGATAAGACATCAAGAACTGAATCTAACACAACGAGTCACCAACACACGATATGAGAACAGCAGATCAAGTGGTTCGGGCATGTGATAAGACATCAAGAACTGAATCTAACACAACGAGTTACCAACAAACGGTACGAGAACACCAGACCAAGAGGCCGACCAAGAAAAAGCTGGATAAACGGAATACTAGAAACACTCGGATATATAACAGCAGAAGAGAAACACTCGGATATATAACAGCAGAAGAGAAACACTCGGATATATAACAGCAGAAGAGAAACACTCGGATATATAACAGCAGAAGAGGCCAATAAAAGATCAGACCCGTGAATCATATCTCCCATCGACGCTGAAAGACAAATGGGGAAGGAAAGAAAGAACCAGAAACATTTAAAAGCGTGCACTTTGATGTTAGTATTATTGAGTATAACCGTATTCTCATCTATGCAGAAACAAAAAGCTATGCTTGGCAATTACATCGAATAACCTTCTTCCGGTCATTCATTTTATTCAATTTTGTTTGCGTTTCATAAATAACGTGTTATTTTATCTTCTCAGCACGTTTTTTTAAAACGAACGTGTCGAAAAGTCATTCTGTCAACGTGTCCATTCACAATATTTGATGTGCTTGTTATAAAAGACAAGTAATACTCGGTTTTAATCTTTTAACTGAGTTTACAAATACAATTCATATAATCTCTTCTGTCGCCTTCAGTCAAGTATTGTATTCGAACAAGATCTATCAAACACGCAGCTGATGCCGTCCATAACTTTGTAATAGACTTTGCAAAACAAATCGTCTTATTACAACATCAAATAAACGTACACGAAGCTCGTTTTCGCTGTGCTACGTAATTTATTATAAAAAATAGACCGAATCGATTATTGGACATATACATTGTTATTTATGTAGACGGTACATTATGAGAAACAACGAAATGGGAAAACTGTCATGGTAGAAATCCACATTGTGTTTGCATTGTTTATTGCTTTCCTCCAGTTACTATCGTGTGTAGTTGCCGGTAACTAAGTATTAGGTAATCATCGTCCACAGTTGTGAATACCCAGCTAGTTTAGGCGTGTCAATGAATATTATGATCTAGTATTACATTCATCGTTGTGTGTTCTTACTCTGTGTGTAAACCATCTTCTAGTCGAAGTATTCAACGATTGTGTTTATGTGTGTGTGTACGATTTGTAATTGACTAAACACGTTGTTGCTGTTGCTGTAAATTAGCAGTAGTTATTCTGTAAATCTGATCAAATTACAGATAATTTTATGTTGCAAATTTGTGTAAAGGTATAGATAAATTATGATGTAAATATATTGCATACACTTTACCTGTAGATTGTTGTAAATACTGCCATGTTCGAGACATAAATGTTTCCATCATTGTGACCGAAGGTAGTTATGTGTTAACTCTGACCAAGTTAAATGTAATTATCCTGCAACTCTAAAATAAAGTTATGTTACTATGCTGTAACTTTGATAAAGGTATATATATATATATATATATATATATATATATATATATATTATAAATCTCACAAAGTTTTATAGAGTTCTGTTGTAACTCTAACAAAGTTATATGTTATTACGTTCTGTTATAACTCTGATAAAGGTATATGTTATAACTTTGACAAATAGTTATATGTGATTATTTTGTCATTGGTGTCAAGTATCACTGAGAAATGGAACCAGTGTTACTGGTTCAGATATAAGAGGCCCGGATTATCTGGACAGACCGGCCCTTGAGACTTTACTCGTGTCCCTCAGCATCAAATGTTTACAAACATAGTTTATTTATAGGGAAAAAAACACTCCTTCAAACACAATAAAGAAAAAAAGAAAGGAAAAAGGAAAGAAGGAAAGAAAGAAAGAAAGAAAGAAAGAAAGAAAGAAAGAAAGAGAAAGAAAGAAAGAAAAAGAAAGAAAAAAAGAAAGAAAGAAAGAAAAGAAAGAAAAAAGAAAGAAAAAAAGAAAGAAAAAAGAGAAGAAAGAAAGAAAGAAAAGAAAGAAAAGAAAAAAAAAAAAGAAAAGAAAGAAAAAAAGAAAGAAAGAAAGAAAGAAGTAAAACTTAATGTGTACGACGATATTCATCATCATCATCGCGTGCCTTCTCCGCAACGAAGGTCGGCTACCATGGATCGCCATTCTACTCTGTTTCTTGCTTTGATGGTGCAGGCTGACATAGATTGACTTGTCCATCTTTTGATGTTACTCGTCCAAGTTAGTCTTGGTCTGCCTCTGCCTCTTTTACCTTGTATTTTTCTTTCCAATATTACTTTTAGTAGGCTGTTGTGTCTTTTAACATGCCCCAAAAACTTCATTTGTCTCGTCTTAATTGTATTTAGTAGTTCTCTTTTTATTTTCAGTTGTTTTAAAACTTTATCGTTTGTTATCTTTTGTTTATTTACGACGATATTAGTAATTTGTTATTGTTATTGTTATGGAAGGCCCCTGTATCACTGCAAACGAATTCTTCTTCTACTTTTCTCTTTTCACTGATACCTAAACGGTGTCGTGGTTTATATCATTTGTCGTTCTTGAGCTGCTCGAACCGTCTGAATTAGTGATTTTCCTTTGTTGTTACATGTCTCTGTCACTACATCTATCCATCTTCTTCTCTGTCTTCCTCTTGGTCTTTTCCATGCATTCTCGAGAAGAACGCCCTTGATGGTGATTGATAAGGATTCATTCTGACCAGGTGGCCAAACCATTTAAGTTGTTGTTGTTCTATATATTCTTGGCAGGGTTTTGTTCCTACCATTATTCTTATGGTTTCATTTGGTATTCTATCTCTTCTTGTGTTGTTTGTTACTTTTCTCAACATCGCATCTCACATGTATTGATCTTTCTTAAATGTGATTTAGAAAGGGTCCATGTTTGACTTTCATAGCACAAAGTTGGTATCAAAATGCTATTTATTATTTGTTGTTTAGCTGCCATAGAAATGTTTGGATATCTTAGCATTGGCGAAAGCTGGTATGTGACAGCATTTGCTTTTTGTATTCTCACGTCAATTTCTCTGTCTAGTTTTCCATCTTCTGTGAACATTGTGCCCAAATACTTGAATTCCTCTGCTTGTTTTATTTCTTTATCTTTGATCTTAATGTCTAATTGGTGTCTTAATTTGCTTATTCTCATAGCCTCTGTTTTTGCTGTGTTAATTTTCATACTGTAGTTTGTGCAACTTTTATCTAGAGATGTTAAATGCTGTTGTAGCAGGCTTTCATCCTCATATATTAGGCATTGGTCATCTGCGAATAGTAGCTCGTTGATGTCGGATGATTTTTCCTTATTGTTGGTTGTTTCCTGATTTATTTTGTCTATAGATATGATGAAGAGGAGTGGTGTTTATGCAAACGAATTAAAATCCATAATTGCTCAACCGCCCGTGCCAGTGGAATCATCCGAATTACTAACTCATCTCCCAAACAAAGAAAAGTAGCTGTAGACCCCATCATAGCAGTCTCTGCACACGCCAAAAGACATAAGGCGAAACCGCACAAAAAGTGAACACAGCCAACTGTTCCTTGTCATACGATATCATCCTTCATAGTAAAAAATAGTAATTTGGATCTTTGGTAGTCAAGTCGTGTTCACTTTACTTTTGTGTTTAGCATGATGTGTCTATGCCTCGCCCCCGATATTTCTAAGCCTGATTTCTGTGGGGAGTCTGCCCAAAGTTTGTGACGTTTTCAGTATTTCGAGCAGGGACGTTTGTGTGTAAAATGACGTCAGCCATCTATAGGTCGCATAGTTCACGACGACACAAGCTTTGGAGTATTTTCGGGAAAACCCAGTAAGTGGACAGGCTCAGATATATCGGAGGCAACGGTCTATGAATCAAACGTTTGGTGAGACACCAGATTACAGAGTGTGAAAGTAAGATATTGTTGAATTCAATTTACTTCTATAAATATTAATTCATCTTATTATCGACTCCTTTTTCCGTGCCGTGCGCCTTTCTACTTGTCGTCATTTACTTCTAAAAAACATATTTAGATGATGAGTAGGAGTCTGTAGGCAAGCTGTAGGCAAGCTGTGATATTCTATATACTTCTGCCAGAAATACCCCACTTTATTATGGAATATTTTTGAAACCATGATTATTTTCTCTCTTTGATCCTTACATATCGAAACCTTGTCAAAGTTGTAAGGTAATGTCTTGGTCACATTGATTCCCTTGCTTTTAAAGTCTATACTTTGTGTCTCTGATGGCTATCGATTCATGCGTCACTTGTAGACCTTAACCTGTTCATGTTAAAAATCCTTTGAACAAATTATCTTTGAGCGTGAGAGAGGGACACAGAGAGAGAGAAACAAGGAGACACGGAGAGACATACAGAGACACATACAGAAACACACACAGAGACAGAGAGAAAGACACATAGAGACACGTAGAAACAGATAGAGACAGAGATAAACAATAAATATAGAGCAATCTTACGACAAGTAAATTCAGTGAGAGTTTGAAACGGAGGGGGACAGAGAGATAGACATCTATGAGATGACGATGTCACTGCACAATTGTAAGTCACAGAATATATAAATAGCACTTAATGCAGGTTTTCCTCGTGGAGTCATGGCTGCATACACCAGATGGCTTGAAAAAGGAGACGATAACATAAACATCAGTGTTATTTGTTATAGAGCACAAAGTGTATCAGCTACTACACAAGTTGTAAATGGTAAAGGTTGACTGCTCTCATTATGGCTGCTGGTTATCGTAAGTGTTGGGTGTTCCTGACCATCATCAGAAGATACATGATATATCAGGGGTAACACATCTTTTACTGGCTGGTGTACAAAGCTGTGTGGTTACTGCAACATCACAACTGGTTATCAGATCAGAATATGTGCTACAACTAAAATATATTTTGGATACATTAGCACATGTAAGAAAAATCCTTATTAGCTACCTTGGGTAATGAAAATAAAGAGCAATGAAGACAAATTTAAAGATTAAAAGAGCTGGATTATAAACAGCATTCTTCAGAGGAAATTAAATTACTATAGTTACGTCTAAAGACACAACTGGCTGGAAAGAAAAAAAAATGGAAGGCATTGTTCCTGGGCGACGCATGAGGTGCAGACCAAGAAGAAGGTGGTTTCCCGGACATCAAGGAGACTTTGAACATGACAATAGTAGATGTGGATGATCAGGCTTGAGACAGCGATTCTTTCTGACAGGTTAAGATGAATGCAACGTTCTGCAAAGCGCGTGCGACCTAATGACGATGAGGCACATATAATTGAATGGACGACACTGATGCGATAAAGTATCTTCAACTGTCTAAATAAGGCATTTTCCTATTTAATAAATAAACAAGTCAGTGAAAAATGATAGTAGAATATATAGTGGGTGAGTTTTACATTGTTTTGTGTTGCTGGAAGTATAGCCGTAATTGATAGTAGAATATAGTGGGTGAGTTTTACATTGTTTTGTGTTGCTGGAAGTATAGCGGTAATTGACAGTAGAATATATAGTGGGTGAGTTTTACATTGTTTTGTGTTGTTGGAAGTATAGCCGTAATTGACAGTAGAATATATAGTGGGTGAGTTTTACATTGTTTTGTGTAGTTGGAAGTATAGCCGTAATTGACAGTAGAATATATAGTGGGTGAGTTTTACATTGTTTTGTGTTGTTGGAAGTATAGCCGTAATTGACAGTAGAATATATAGTGGGTGAGTTTTACATTGTTTTGTGTTGCTGGAAGTATAGCCGTAATTGACAGTAGAATATATAGTGGTTGAGTTTTACATTGTTTTGTGTTGCTGGAAGTATAGCCGTAATTGACAGTAGAATATATAGTGGGTGAGTTTTACATTGTTTTGTGTTGCTGGAAGTATAGCCGTAATTGACAGTAGAATATATACTGGGTGAGTTTTACATTGTTTTGTGTTGTTGGAAGTATAGCCGTAATTGCAAACAGCTTGAATTACATAAATTACACAGTAAAGGTAAAGTACGAGACTTAAATCGGCGTCTTAGCACGCGAGTTTTAACCCATATATGCTCGGCCGCCTATCCAGAAGTGTTTGGGGACTTCTGGATAGTGTCGCGCTTGAAGCATCGAAACTCACGATGCGAGGCGACATTCATTACCTTCCCAGAGTAATACCGTGGTACCCATTTCTGCCAGCGTCTGGGTCGACCGCGGGTGTATTTTTTTTCAATTACGAGTACAACTCACACTGCTCCCAGCGGGAATCAAACACAGGTTGTCCGAACGTCGCTAGCCCAGTCGAGTGGTTTTCCCAACTAGGCTACCCAGGCACCCAGGAATTAAATGTATGATATATTGATAAGCAAAAGGAAACTATGGGAGCCGCGATAGCTCAGTGGTTAGTGAACTGGACTACAAAAGACAAGAGATAGGGTTCGATTCCAATCGACGGCTTCCGGGTTCACCCAACCTTAAAAGGGTACCGAATTTTTTTTCTGCGAAAGTAAAGCGGCACGGGC